>JAGFMF010012256.1:86619-106100 GCA_019455555.1 Galemys pyrenaicus | reverse complement strand
TCCGGCTCCCACCGCTCACCAGCACCCACACACACTCTCCGGCTCCCACCGCTCACCAGCACCCACACACACTCTCCGGCTCCCACCGCTCACCAGCACACACACACACTCTCCGGCTCCCACCGCTCACCAGCACACACACACTCTCCGGCTCCCACCGCTCACCATCACTGCTCCAACAGCCGCCAACCCCACTGAGCCATCCTCAGCCACCCCCCCCGGACGTCCCTCATTTGTTCTGTCCGGACCTGACCGACCTGACCCATCACCAGGGGTCTCAGCTCACTGGTCACAGGGGAACCCCACCGCCACTGGATGAACCTCCCCCCTTTACGGGGGCCTCACTCCTCCTCCTGGGGCCTTGCCTGTCCACAGGACACGTTCCCGTCACCAGAGGACCCCACTCTCCGGGGCTCTGCCATCCCTGGTCCCCGCCCACCACAGGGCCCCCCACCGCCAGGAGAACCTCATGGTCTTGGGGACGTGTCTCAGAGGCCCTCGCCCTCGTCTGCTACGGCAGGGCCCCCCGCCACCCAGCCACGCTCCCAGCAAGCAGCCAGGCCTCGGGAAGAATAAAACATCTGTTTAATTAGGCAGTAAAAGACTCCAGGTCTCCGCATCCTGCAGGCGTGGCAGCAGGCGCAGCTCGGGGCGTCCGGGCCCCTTGTCCTGCCTGTGGGGCGGTGTTTGCCTCCACGGTTCTATGCCGACAAACGGGACTTCTCGGCGTCCCGGCGAGGAGCCCGAATGAAGCGTCTCCGCGCGAGAACCGAAGGCTGGGCCGGACGCCCCGCACATGCCCTGGCTAGCTGCTCCCTCTGGTCCTGCCCGGCACCCCCTCTCTGAGGTGGCTCCGTGCCCGCAGCCACTTTATATCAAAGCTGATTAAAAACGGCCCTTTAAAAACATTAAGAAACTGCTGGAGGTGGTGCTCGTGCCTCCATGAAAACCCCGAGGCCACATGAGTGGGCGGGAGAGGAGGCTTGCTCCCGGCCTCTGACAGCGCGGCTGGCCGAGCGGCCCACGACTGGGGGCGGCGGCCCCTGGCCCAGCCCGGCACAACACAGTGGCCAGCAGGCCCTCCGGGCTTCAGGGGCCTGACGGGGACTCTGGACCCTGAGTACAGGCGCCCTCGGCTGGGCGGCACGCACGGCCACCACGCAAGGCTGACCCTCCAGCCAGGAACAGGGTCGCCAGCACGGCCAGGCCAGGCAGGCCCGCGGGTTCCAGGAGAAGGACGGTTGACGTCTGGCGAGCTGAAGCGAGCGTGGCAGACGTGGCGCCCGCAGCCTGCAAGTAGCAGGGCGAAGGCGCCTGGGGCGGGAGTGGCATCTGGCGCCCAGCAGCGGCCACGGCTAGATGGAGTGCGTGGACTCCTCTGACTGCTGGCTGATGTAGCTCTGGAAGCTCTTGTCCCCGATGGGGTGCTCCCTGCGGAAGGAAGGGCATGAGGAAGGCGTGGCCCCACTGGTGTGTCCGCACGTGGGCTGTGCCCCAGGGGAAGCCACAGACGAGTGCCCCGAGGACAGGAGACACGCCGAGGCTCAGAGCAGGCACTGGGCCCTGCCCCCAGCCAGGCTGTGTGTGCCTCACGCACTGTACAGCAGGTGCACGTACGCGTGAGCTGTGTCGCGTGCTGCTTAGTGCCAGGTGTGTGCAGGTATGTGGGGATGTGCAGGTGAGGAACGTGTGCAGGTGTGAGGGATGTGTGCAGGGATGAGGGTGCCCGTGCCTGCATGTATGTGAGGGGTGTGCAGGCGAGGAGCATGTGCAGTGAGGGGCATGTGCAGGTGTGAAGGGTGTGCAGGTATGTGGCGGTGTGCGGGTGTAAGGCGTGTGCAGGTATGTGGGGGTGTGCAGGTGTGAGGGGTGTGCAGGTATGTGGGGGTGTGCATGTGTGAGGGGTGTGCAGGTATGTGGCGGTGTGCGGGTGTGAGGGGTGTGCAGGTATGTGGCGGTGTGCGGGTGTGAGGGCTGTGCAGGTATGTGGTGGTGTGCGGGTGTGAGGGGAGTGCAGGTATGTGGGGTGTGCGTGTGTGAGGGGTGTGCAGGTATGTGGGGTGTGCGGGTGTGAGAGGTGTGCAGGTATGTNGCGGGTGTGAGGGGTGTGCGGGTGTGAGGGGTGTGCAGGTATGTGGGGTGTGCGGGTGTGAGGGGTGTGCAGGTATGTGGGGTGTGCGGGTGTGAGGGGTGTGCAGGTATGTGGGGTGTGCGGGTGTGAGGGGTGTGCAGGTCAGAGGCGCTGCAGGTGTGACAAGCGTGTGCAGGGGAGGGGCATGCAGGTTTCAGTCTGGGCACACTGAGGGGACTAGTCAGCAAGTGGGACGGTGACCAGGGGGCCGGGCCCGGGGCACAGGCTGGGTGCCCCTTGGGGCTGAGCGCAGCCTGGCGGGGCCGTCACCCACCCAGCACTCCCGGCAGAGCCCTGCACTCACTGGCTGCCGTACTTGGTCTTCCTGAACTTGTCCCTGCGGTACTGGGCGTGCTCCCGCTCCAGGGCGGCCACGCCCGCGATGACCTGCCGCAGGGTCTTGTAGGTCTCCTGGGGGTCGTCGATGAGGAAGGCGGCGTGCTCCTCTTGCTCGGGCCCGTCGTACACGGACCTGCTCCCGCAGGCCTCTGCCAGAGGGCAGGCGCTGGGAGCGGCGGCCAGCCCAGGGCCGGCCCGCGCTGCCCGGCCAGCGCACGCCTGCCCACACGCCACCCTGGCCACACGCCCACCGAGGCAGGGGCAGCGCCACACTCCTGGCGCCGGGCACTCAGGCCCCGGGGAGACGAGCCCGCCTCGGGGAGCGGCCCTGTGCCCACACGGAGCTTCGCCCGTCTCACGTCAGGAGCAAACGGCGCGTGCGCACGCGTGCGGGCCGCTCACCTTGCATCTCCTCCAGCCGGCTCATGTACGAGCTAAAGAGGGAGTAGATGCGCTCAGTCTCCCGGTCCCCGTCGATGTCCAGCTGGATGTTCGCTGGGAGGCCGCTGGCGCAGGAGGCAGAGCGAGGACCGCCAGTTGTTAGCGCCCCACCCCGGCGCTCAGCTCAGGCTTCCGGGGCTGGGGCAGGGCTGGGATGCACCCCTCCCAGGGCAGGACTGTCCACCTCCAAGGCTCAGGAGCTGCGGCTGCTGTGCCATGGGGCACCGGGTTGGCTGGCTCGTCCTCCGCCGGCACCGGCAGCGAGGACCGGCCGGGCTCCGGTGACCCTCGGGCCGCGCACCGGGGGCGGGCAGGGTGCCCCGGCTCTGAGTGGGGAGGCTGGGCGAGCCCTCCGGAGCCGCCCTTCCTCTGGCCCCCACCGTCCCCCGCAGGCTCCTGGGCCCGGGAGGCCCAGGCGGGTCGCCCCCCGGCCGCCGACACCTACCCGGTGCAGGGGCTGCAGCCGGCGGCCGTGTCCGAGGCGGCCTTGCAGCACAGCCAGTGGCCGTTCAGGTAGGCGGAGGGGTGGTAGACGGTCAGCCGCCGCTGGTTGCGCTGGCTCACCTTGGTGAGGATGTCCGTCCAGGCCTTGGCCTCCACGCAGTTGCTGGCCTGGATGTACAGTGCCCGCTCGGGCTGGATCACCTGGAACATCTGAGAGGCCGGCGGGCTCAGGCACGGCCGAGGGGACAGGCCGGGCAGCGCATCCCCACCTCGGGCGCCGGGTCTGGGGGCTCCTCTTGGGGCCCTGACGGCTGCCCGAGTGCGGCAGGCCCGTCTGCAGCCCGGCGCTGCCCCGCAGACCCCTCAGGACGTGCGCTGCCCGCCTGCCGGCGCCACCACACGCCTGGAGACGCCCTCCCGGTGGATCTCCCGCCGGCTACTGGCCTCACTGTCCTCTGCTCAACAAACGCAGGGTGCAGGCACTGCCCGGGCCCTGGGGGCCGGTGCAGGCCGGAGTCTCTGCCCTGTGAACCCCCAGCGAGCGCGAGGACGGAGGGGAGAGGCACAGGGCCCGCGGGGACCATGGATGAGGGAGGTCAGAGACTAGAGAACGAAGGGCAGGGGACGTGTGCCCTGGGGCAGGGCACGCAGGGCGGACGGTCCAGGACAGAGGAGGGTGCTTGTGCCCGTGGAGGGTGGGCAGGGAGGTGAGAGGCCTCAGCCCAGGGAGGGCCCTCGGCACAGTCCGAGCAGGGTCCTCCCCAGGGAGGGGCTGGTGGGGACAGGCAGGCCCGAGGGCTCGGAGCCGAGGGCTCGGTCCTGGCCGCAGTCCCCGCACAGCTGGCGTCTCCGTGTGAGAGCAGTGACCCCGGCCGGCACCGGGGACGTTGTGGGAGCCCAGGCAGGAGAGGCCAGGACGCCACCCAGGAGCTCAGGCCCCGCCAGCTGAGGGGCAGCCCAAGGACGCCAGCTGCAGGCCGGGGCCGCGCAGAACAGCAGCTGGCAGTGGGGCGCTGGGGTCTGACGCCGTGGCCTCGCAGCCAGCGAGCTCAGCTCTGTCCAGGCGCCAAGGCTGCGCAGGGAGCGGCCCAGGCTGGGCCACGAGACGCAGGGCGGGCGCCGCGGGCAGCCACTCACGTTCTTCATCTTGAAGGACTCCTCCTCCAGCTTCTCCACCGCCAGGATGTTCTCGATGGGTATGCTGTAGAGCGGCGCATCCCCTGGGCACAGAGGGGCTCCTGAGCCTGGCTGAGCTCAGCCCATCGCAGCTGGGCACCGGTCGCCCAGTCCCCGGTGGCCTGGCCGCTCAGGAGGACACCCGAGTCCACAGCGACTCCAGACCCCTGACCCACACCCCAGACGACTCAGACTGGGGAAAGGAGCCCCAAGAGGTCAAGACGCCCTGGCCTAGCTCCTGAGAAGCCGGCCGCAGACACCTGCGCCCAGCCCCGCCCAGCCCCGCCCCTCGCACCCAAGCCCGCCCCTCGCGTCCAACCTACCTCAAGGCCCAGCCCCACCCCTCCTGCCCAGCCCCGCCCCTCGCACCCGTGGCCCCGCCCCTCCCACCTGACCTGCCTCGCGGCCCCGCCCCGCCCTCCTGCTGTAGCCCCGCCCCTCGCGCTCAGGCCCGGCCCACCCCTCCTGCCCAGCCCCGCCCCTCGCGCCCGCGGCCCCGCCCCTTCCCCACGCAAGGAGGACGCGCAGGGAATGGCGGCGCCGGGCAGTGCAGCGCAGGCCTGGCCGGACCCGCGCTCCTGGGCGCCCCTAGGCGCTGTGGCCTCGGGACTCAGAGCAGGGCGGCCAGCGGAGGGCAGAGCCGAGAAGGGGGCGGCCGCCCCCAGGACGAGCGAGCCCCACCTTTGCTCTTCTGGTAGGTGAACTCGTGGTTGGTCAGGCGGAACCACCGCTTCTTGAAGTTCTTCATCCCGAAGCGCTTCCGGCCCTGCGCCCTCTTGACCATGAACCTGGCGGGCAGGGCGGAGTGAGCGGCGTCGCCGCGGGCCTCCTGCGGCCTCGCCGCTCTGTCCGGCGCAGCTGCGGAGGCGGCTGACCGGCCCCACCCGCAGTGCCGCCCGGCCGAGCGCGAGGCTGGGCGGCGGCCCCACCAGCGCCAGCACCAGCCGGCCCCTGCCCCGGAGTGCCCTTCGCTGCTCCTCTCCCGGGAAAGCGGGGCTGGCCCCAGAGGAAGCCCGAGGGCGGCGGGGGCGAGCCCAGCGGCAGCTGCAGCCCTGGGACCCCACTGCTCCGACCCCAGGCTGCCAGAGCCGCGGAGTCCAGCCCACCGGGCGGAGGCAGAAGCCGCAGGGCCTGGAGCTGCTTTAGGCGGAACGCAGCCACCGGCTGAGGGCGGCCGCACGCCCTGAGGCTCGCGCTGAGGGGGAGGGCGCGGCCCCTGGTCTGGGGACTCCTGGAACAGGCGGGTCTCAGGGGCGAGTGAGGTCCGTGGGGGGTGCCCTGCGCCTCTGGGAATGGCCCTCGGCAGTCAGCCACAGGGCAAGGCCCTCTGGGCGTCCAGGTGTTGGGGGGGGGCTGGGGCGCCCCTCTGCAGGCTCTGGGCTCGCTCAGCTGCAGCACACGCCCGCCTGGGGCAGACCGGCCGAAGGGGCCCTGAGCCTGCAGGGAGGAGGCAACACTGAGGCGCCCGGGCCTGCTGCTGACCTGGCTGCTCTGGCCGGTCCGTGCGAGGAAGGACCGGGCCCTCCGGACTGCCGGGGCGGTGGCCAGGAGCCTAGAGGCCCGCGGGGTGTGTCCCTCTGGCCCCTGTGGGCCGCGTGGCCTGGTCTGGGTGGCCCTCCCCTAGGTTGGGGCACCACTCACCCCTCCTTGAGCAGGATGGGCTGCTCCACGCTCTTGGGGTCTCTCCTCCCGGACGACGAGATCAGGTCCAAGAACTGAAAGGTTCAAACCGAGGTGTTCAGGGGAGCTGCACCTCCCGACAGGTCGCGGCGGGCGCTGGGCCAGGCCCCCCAACCCAAGGGCAGCCGTGCCTCAGGGGTGCCATGCCACTGCCCTCCGCCTTCCCCGCCACCCTGGGCCCAGCTGTCCCCTCCCAGACTGTCTCTGGGGCCTGCCTGGCGCTGGGCCCTGGGGGCTGTTCCAGGCCGTCTGGGCTTCTGCCCTCTGTGGCTGCCTGTGTGCTCCCCCTGCAGGTCAGTTTTTATAACTTCTGAGCAACAAATTCCGTAATCACTCCCCAAAGAGCTAGGTGGCCCCAGGCCGGACCAGGACCCGGGTCGGGGCAGCAGGGCGTGGGGACCCTGGTGGACAAGCCACGAGGGCCGGAGCAGGGCCTGGGGGTGCAGACGGGCGCCTGGCCGGAGCGCCTAAGGGCCCCCTCCAGGCCTGCTACCCGGACTTTGAAAGGTGTCTGTGTCCGGAGGCAGGACGTGGCGGTGGCCAAGTGGACACTGGCCTCTTTTACCGCGTCGGCGTATTGCTGCTCGTTGAAGAACTCGTAGAACGCGGCCATGTAGGACTCCTTGAAGCTGGCCTGCAAGGGCACGCCTCGCTCAGCTGTGCTCGTGGCCGGGCCCTCCGCGGACACTGCCCCAGCCGGCTGGGATGTGCTGGGCAGGCGGCGGCAGCGGGCAGAGCAGGCCCCACGCCCCCAGGCCGCAGGGCTCCACCCCACCCCTGCCGGCCACAAGGCTCGCGCCGTGTGGGCCGCGGCGTGGACAGGCAGCCCCTGGGCCAGGCGCCATGTCGGCCGCGCACACGGCGGGCAGGGTGGCCGAGCCAGAAGCTGGGGCACCGGCGGCCACGTGGGAGCCCAGTCTTGGCCCTGGTCTGCGCGGGGACGGGGGTGCCCAGGCCTTCCCACACCCGGCAGTGGCCGCGCAGCAGCTGGCCGGCCGCACCGCCAGGGCCGGGGCAGGCGCGTCGTCCGGCCCCGCCTCGAACGTGCCTCACAGGCGCGACTCACCGACTTGGACTTGGACAGGCTGCCGAGCGTCTGGATGGTCTTCGAGATGAGGGTCAGCGTCCTGGACACCTGGGGGTCCTGGGGGGGCTCGTGTCACTCAGGCCCCAGAGGCGCGTCCAGCCGGGGCCAGGCCACGCACGAGCACGGCCCAGACCCACCGTCGCAGGCACGCGCTCGGGCAGCAGGCGCCGGCAGGGTACCCCACACCCCAGCAAGGGCCGCCGCGGAGCCCCTGCCCCAGGCCCAACTCAGAGCTGGCTGCCGACCGCCCGTCTGCGGCCGGCTGACCGGGGCCGGCGGCCGGGGCTGCCAGTCTGGGCGAGCCGGTCTGCTGGACTCTGCTGGCCCTCACCGTGTGGTGCGGCGTGAGCTGGAAGAGGTTGGGAGAGAGGATGGCGGGCGCGAAGAACCTCAGGAAGATGAAGCCGCTCACGGCCGTGTACCTCACGTCCAGGTCATCTGCATGGCGGAAGGCGGTCAGCAGGCCGGGCCTGGCACCAGGGCCTGTCCCGGGGCAGCTGACCAAGAGCCCTGGCCAGGGCCTGAGAGGCCGCTCTGGCGACCGGCCCCGTCCTGCTGGCTGGCCGCTGGGCATCACAGCCCGGCCCCCCGGCGGGGCAGAAGGCCAGCCACCCTCTGACGCACGGCAGACAGTGCCGCCTTGCTCCTGCCGCTGACTACTCCTCGGGCCTGGCTGGCGCTGCCTCCGGACTCAGACGCTTCGCCTGTGGCCCCCGCGGCCCCGGAGGGCATGGCCTGCCCGCCCGCAGTGAGGGCACACGCCTGCCGCCCCAGCCTTGCGGCGCGCTCGGCTGGCTGGGAAGGGCAGCAGAGGCTGCCAGGAGGACTCAAGGCGGTGGGGGCTCTGCCCAGGACAGGCCCGGCCCGCCAGTGGACTCACCCTGGAAGCGCTTGGCCGCGGCCTCCCGCAGGGAGAAGAAGATGTCGCACATGACGGTGGGGCAGCTCACACCAGACTTGGTGATGGCGCTGAAGACGCGGTCCACGTGCTGCCGCAGGTTCTCCTGCGGGACGGGGGTCAGGCCCGCCCCTGCCCGCCCAGCACGGAGTGGGAGGGCCGGCCCACCCGCCAGAGACCCCTGGGCCGGATAGAGCAGCCCCCACCAGCAGCCAGAGGGCTCCCCGCCCCCTGCCGAGGCCCCGCCCCCAGAAGCACCGCACTGGCGCCGGCAGGGAGGGGCTGCCCACTGGGCCCAGTCCAGGCCACAGACCGCGCCAGCCGTCCTGGGTTGGGGGAGAACCTGCCCCTCCGCACAGCAGCGGCCCCTCCCTCGGAGACGCTGGAGGACCCAGCGCCACCTGACCGTGAGGCCCTGAGGGCGGGCGCGCGTCCAGGGAGACCCCAGCCGCGGGGAGGGGTGCGACGCGGCCGAGAGGCCTCACCATGTTGCTCTCCAGGTTCTCGCCGTCCTTCAGCTTCACCGGGTCGATTTCGCAGGACTTGTGGCTGTGGATGATCTGCAAGGGCGTTTGGGATGAGGGCTGAGCCTGGCGGCGGCGGCCTCGGTTTTGGGACACCCGCCGCGGGGCACAGGTCTCGCCGGCAGGGGAAGCCCCAGCGCAAGGCTGAGGCCCCACACTGCAGGGGCCTGCTGGCTGCCGAGCCCCACGCCCCGCGCCCCGCCGTGTCCCGCCTCTGCGCGCTTTGCCAGACCGGGCCGAGTTTCGGGCTCCTGGGAGCTGGGACCCCGCGACCCGCCGCGCCCCACCTCCTCGATGGCGGGCTTGAGCGTCAGGTGCAGGTACTGCATCCCCGCCAGCTTCATGGTCTCGTCGATGCACTTGGACGTCAGCGAGTTCCCGCGGAAGATGGTGTTGGGGTCCCTGGAAAGGGGGCGGCGTGTCCATGGCCGCGTCCGCAGGCCCACGTCCGGGGCCAGAGCCCTGGCCAGGCACTCCACCGCGGCCCCGCCCCGTGCGCGACGGCGGTCCGGAGTGGCAGGGGCAGCGCGGCCCACGGGGCCAGGCCTGTGCTGCTGGCCGAGGCCCGGGAAGCGCCAGCTGCAAAACCGGCAGCGGGACGCCCGGGGGCGTCCGGGCCCTGGCGCAGGGGTCGGGAGGGGCGTCCTGGCGCGGGCGGACTCACTGGGTGCGCCGGACCTCGGCGCTGGCGATGGCGCTGATGAAGGGCACGACGCGGCCGTAGTGCAGGAAAAGCCGCACCAGCGGGACGGCCGCCTCCTGCTTCTCCTTGCAGACCTCGCCCAGCACATGGGCCGCAGACGCCGACACGGGCTGCGGAGGCGTGGCCGTGACCCCGGGCCGGAGCTGCGCCCGCGGGGCGGCGGGGAGAAGCCCGGGGCCTGCGGGGCGGCGGGGAGAAGCCCGGGGCCTGTGGGGACGCAACTCGGGGCGGCAGGGAGGAGCCCGGGCCTGCGGGGCAGCTGGGGCGGGCAGCCGCACCTCCACGTCGGCCGACTTGAGCAGCAGGCCCCGCAGCGCGCTGTAGTAGTCGGAGGTGAAGACATGGTCTTCCGTGTAGACCACGTTGAGGCGCAGGGACCCCAGGTCCCCCGGCTTCAGGTTCTTGCCGCCACTGTCCCGTGGCTGGAGGAAGTACCTGGGGGCGCAGGGGCAGGACGGCTCCCTCGAGGCACGGCCCGGCAGGCCGCTGGGTGCGAGCTGATCCGCACAGGCGGGTGTGCCCGGCGGGCGCGGAGCTGGGGCGTGGTGCGCGCCGAGATGGGTGGGGCGAGGCTGGCAGGCAGCGGCCAGCGCACATCCCCCGGGGGAGTCTGCCGCACCATGGCCGTGAGGAGCGGGGTGTGCTGGGCAGTGGGGCCTTTGGGGGCGTGTGGGGTGTCGGGGGCCTGTGCCAGCTGTGTTGAGGGCGCTGGGTGTGGCAGCCTCGCTGACCCACGGGGCTCTGGACACGGAGGACAGTAAGGGCGCCTGGGGGCGGGGCGGCAGCGGCTGCCCTGGGCAGCCGCCCTGTGGCTCTTCCAGGTACTGCCGAACTGGGCCCGCCAGCCGGTCAGCCCAGCTGGGGCCTGCGTGGGGTCACTGCCTGCAGGACAGCCGCGTGCCAGGAGCTGGCCAGCCGCCAGCCCCGCCCCGCACGCCGTGGCTCCCCAGCGCCCGCCCACCAGCTGCTGGAGCCCCAGGACCGCAGGGCCCCTCCCTGGCAGCACAGGCCCGCAGCGCAGGCCCCCACCGCGCCCCGTGCAGGGCGCCACCCTCACCAGGCCTCGTAGGAGCTGGACTGCCCCAGCACGTTCAGCGGCACCCGCAGCTCTCCCAGAAACTCGTCCCCAAGCTTCAGGTTGCTGGCGCTCCACAGGTCCACTCTGCGGGTGGCCACCCGGTCTCAGAGCCCCGGCAGCGGGCAGCCGCACCCGGAGCCAGAGCCCTGGACGGGCAGAGGCTGGCCGCTCAGCCGCGGTCTGGGGCTCCCGGGCCTGCGAGGCTGGCCCTCCCGCCTCAGGAAGAGCCGAGGAAACAGGCCACCCCAGCCTGCACGGAGCCCTGGTGCTGCCCGCAGGCGCGAGGAGTCTGGCCGGGCGGGTGGCCCTCAGCCCTGGCACAGGGCCCGCGAGCACAGCCGGCGGCTGGCCGGGCACCAGGACCAGCTGGGAGCAGGGCCGCGAGGGGCTCCAGAGGGACCTGGCCGTGGCCCTGCATGGCCGAGGGGAGCGGGCGCCATGCAGTGGGGCCTGTGGGGCATGAGGGACAGGCCCACAGGACACGCCCGCAGGACACACGGGGGCCGGGGCCTGGTGCCAAGGGGCTCCCGCTGCCCACAGCAGCTTCCAGAAACGTTCCTTGACTGGTTGGAAGTAAAACCAGGACTTAGGGTTCCAGCCGGTTTTTGAGAACAATCGTCCCGAGAGAAAAGCGGAGGCCCCGGCCAGCCGCTGCCCCCACAGGCCTGTGGACGGCTGTGGTGCGGGATGTGCAGTGGGCGTCAGCCCCACCCGGGACCTGTGGCTGTCCTGCCGGAGGCCGGGCCCTGAGCAGGGGGCGCTTGGCAACAGGCGGGGACGCTTGCACCCAGGCCAATGGTCTCGGGGCTCCCTGAGGCGCGGCCCCGGGGTCCCCGCGCTTGCGGGTGCAGACACCTGCTCCCAGGGTGCCGCCGAGTAAGTGGCCCCTGGGTAGCCGCCAGTGAGTGTCTGGGTGGCGCCCGCTGCACCTCAGCCCGACCTTGCCCCAGGGCCGGCCTGCGGGGACGGGGACGGGGACGGGGACCCCCCGTGCACAGTGCTCCCCTCACCGGAGCTCAAGCTTGTCCACATCCTCCTCCTCACAGTCGAAGTGGGACTTCCGGCTGTAGCTGCAGGGCCTGGTCACCTGTGGGCAGGCGCGGGCAGTGAGCCGCTCGCCCGGGGCGCAGGCGGTGGCATGGCCCCCTCTCGGGGCCGTCCCTCTGTGCCTGCAGGCCCCAGCCACAGCCCAGAGGCTCCTGCGCGCTCCAGCTGGCCAAGGACGAGGGTCAGGGGCCCGGCCCCTGCAGGCGCGTGAAACCGGGGCCTTCCCTGCGGTCGACACGGAGGTGACCCTGACCCGAGAGTGGCGGCCACCTGAGCCGGCCACTGGACACGTGAGGCCCCGGCGCTGGGGTGGGCTGCAGGGACCTCCCGGCGGCCCGGGGTCTCAGTGCCTGCAGCGGAGGGTGTGCGGGCAACAGGACCCAGCCAGGTGCCCCAGTGCTGGGTTGGGCCCGGTGTCCTGCCTTCCGGAACATTCTCTGGGGCCCACACGGTCCTGAAACCGAGGGCTCTCGCTGCGCCCCCAGCCTCCCACAGGCCCAGGCTGTGCGGACGCGCTTCCTCTCGGCCCCGCCCGCTGCTCCCGGGCGCCGCAGGCCGGGGGTGCACCCTAAACTCCAAGTCCCGGCAACGCAGCCCCAGCCTGCGACACCCCGCCCAGAGCCCGGGCCGAGGCCGCCTCCCTCCGGGCGGGCAGCACCACACACCAACCTCGAAGTAGAAGACCTCGTCGAAGTGTGGGTTGTTGGTCTTCTTCTTCACCTTCGTCTTCTTGGCCTCCGACCTGCGAGCCAGCAGTCGGGCGCAGCAGTGCCCAGGGCCAGCACCCACCCCACATGCCGCTGCCCAGAGCTGCAGCCGCGGCCGGCCCGGGCCCCCCCCTTCCCCGAGCCCGGGCCCCAAGAGCCACCCCCTCTCTGCAGCAGCCTCGGAGCGGGGGCCCAGCCACACGCTGGCCCCCCACCCTGGGTGAGGTCCCCCAGCCACACGCTGGCCCCAACCCAGGGTGAGCCCCCCACCCCGAGTGAGGCCCCGACCCGAGCGAGGCCCCTGGGCCAGGCCTCCGGGGCGGGCAGGGCAGGGCAGGCAGGCACTCACCTGTAAGGTCCAGCCAGCGTCACGGTGGCGTAGGGGTCACACTGCCCGTTCACGATGGGCAGGCCCTGGCACTCGAGGATGCTGTGGGGAGATGGGGTGTCAGGAGCCCCCTGAGGCCACCCAGCCGCTCTGGGGCCCAGGGGCGTGGCTGCGCCCAACTCCGGCCAGGCTGGTGGTGGGGCCTGGGGCTCCCGGTTCCTGGAGGTGAGGAGTGAGTGGGGAGCCTGGCTGAGGGGCTGTCCAGGGAGGCGGGAGTGTGGGGTGAGCCCCTCCGCTGAGGCCCTCGCTCCCCTGCTCCATCCTGGTCCCTGCTGGACCCTGACTCCCAGCCCTCAGCGGTCGCTCCGGCCAGTGTCTGGAGGCCGTGGGCAGTGGGGCGTCTGCCAGCAAAGTGGCCCCGACGCTCGCTACCGACCGGGAAGCCAGGCCGGCCCCCCCAATCCCCGCCCACTTCCCAGGAGGAAACCCCCAACCGCTGTCCCCCCCCAGAGCAGGGACCCCCGCGGCACCTCCCACCACTGGGGTCCAACGAGGACCCCGCCCCCACCTCAGCGCCCGAGGGGCCCTAGTGGTAGAGGGGCCGAGCGCCCCTGGGTGGCCCACGCAGGCCCCTCCTTCGCCGGGCGGGGCGCAGGGCAGCAGGAGGAGCAAAAGGAGGGGCCCCTCAGACCCCGCGCTGTCCGGAGCTGCGCCCTCCCGCACACCCGCCTCCTGTGCCCGCGCCGCTGGCTGCAACGCGCCGGCCGCCCCGCCCGCGGCCCCAGCGTCCGGCCCTCGCCCTGGGCCACGCCGTCCGGGAGTCGGCGCTCCGGAGCTTACCGCACGGCCAGCTTGTGGCAGATGGCGCCCGAGTCGGTGATGACCTCGCTCAGCCTCAGCTCCAGGTGGACCTTGCCCTGGAAGGCACAGGAGGGTCAGGGCAGCTGCGGGGCGCCCTGCGTGGGGTCACCCATCCCCGCAGGCCAGCTCCAGCCGGCCCAACGCCCACACGGGCTGGGGGAGAGCCGCCGACCGGTCCGACCAGGTGACCAGGCCCGGTGGCTCCACCGCGGGCGGCGGCGGGCGCGGCTCCGGGAACGGGAAGGCCGGCCGTGTGGCAGGTCCTGCTCCCAGTTTTCCCGGAACACGCGGCCCCTCGCTTCCTGGGGCGTGGGGCACCAGGGGCCTCACCACCAAACCTGCCGCCGCGGGGCCCAGCGGGCTTCTCCCGCCAGACCACCGCCTCGCGCGCCACCGGTAGGGCAGCCAGGGAGCCGCTGGGGCCGAGACCCGCGGAGCCGGGAAGGCCACTCCAGGCCGAGGCCTGCGCCCACCATGGCACCCACCCCCCACCCTGACTGCCTGCCAGCGGCCGCGGGGCAGCTGGACCCAGAGCCCCACATGCTGACCGCTGCCTCTGAAACCACAAATACGCCCTTTCGGGACAGTGGCCGACGTGGGAAGCTGGGACCACAGGTGAAGGGCCCAGCGCCTGGGGCCCACGAGGGGCAGGCGCCTGGAGTCCAGCTCCCCCCAGGACCTGGTGCCAGTCCATAGCCGGCCCAGGCCCCAGGCCCTGGCTCCCAGATGCACTCCCAAGCCCCTGTGACTGGCTGCACAGCCGGTCACAGGCCGCGGGGCCTTGCGGGGTGCCCTGGAGGCACGTGGGTGAGGATGGAGACTCCAGGCGCAGTGCGGGCGGTATGGGGCTCTGTGGGAAGCGGGAGGGTGGCGGGGCGCCCCAGGCTCAGGGCTCCGGACTCAGCGTTTCCAGGTCTCCGGCCGCTCCAGCGTGGCCGGTCCCGCCCCATGCAAGGCCCTTCCGGGAGGGGCCTCCAGGGACGCGGAGAGGCATCCAGCGGCCACCTCGGAGGACAGAGCGCGTCCTCGCCGGGCTGTGGTGGCTGCTGTGGGCATGGTGGCAGCTGTCCCGGGTCTTGCTGGGCGCCCACTGCGTGTCCCTGCTGCCGTGAGGCTGACTGCCTGCCGCGGCTGCCGCAGGGCGGGCCGCTGTCTCCGAGTGTCTGCGCTCAGGGCTCAGAAACGCCCGACACGGCGTCGGGCGGGGGAGGCGGCCGCACGCGGCGGCAGGGACCACGTCCCTGTGTTAAGGAAGGCCTGCTACCGCCCTGCCTGAGCCTGCGTGGTCTCGGGCTGCGCGGGTGACCAGCTCGCGACCCAAACCGCCCGGCGGTCCTGGCCACCCAGGGCCCCAGCTGCCAAGCAGCCCCGCCCTGCCGTGTGCCGGGGGACACAGTCCCGCGAGGAGCAGCGCAGGGGCGCGAGCCCAGAGCGTGGGGCGGCGCCTGGGCACGCTCCCGTGACCCGCTGGCCACCGCTCCGCACCGCCAGCCTGCACCCCTTGTGCCAGGCGGGCCTCGCTCCCCAGTCACGACGCTCTGCGTTAGCGCTCGATTCCCTGTGAATCTGGAACTTCAAAAAGGCGAGAGAAAGGAACGCCACTAAAATCAGACTTCAGCCTGCTAAGAACGTGGCCGCTACCGGACCCCCGCCGGGCGAGCAGCAGAGCCGGCTCCAGCGCGGCCCCGCCCCAGCACTCCTCCTGGTGGGTGCCAAGCCCTCTGCGGGGCAGCTAGCGCGGGCTCCCGGCGTGGGCTCCTCCACTGTGCAGCGAGCCGGCATCTCTGCTGGGGCAGGGGCCTCGTGGGAGCGGAGGGAGCCCTCGAGGCACAGCCTCCTCCCGCCCTGGAGTGCCCAGGAAGTGTGAGGGCACACGGGCAGGGTCCTCCCGAGGGACCCACCTGGAGGGTCCTGCATACACCCCCTGCCGCCCCAGGCGCTGCCTGGCCCCACAGGGCCCTTCCTCCCCAGAGGAGGGCTTTGCGGCGCGGCTCGGAGGCAGAGCCCAGCAGGCCCGCGGACTGGAGCCCGGCCGGCTGAGAAGCCCCTGGCCCGACCTGGCAGCTCCACGTGGGGGGGTGGGGTGGGGGGTGGGGGGTGGGCAGGGGCAGGCCCCAGGAGCCGTGGCCACGCCCCCTCGGCGACANGGGGGGGGGGGGGGGGGGGGGGGGGGGGGGGGGGGCAGGGGCAGGCCCCAGGAGCCGTGGCCACGCCCCCTCGGAGACACCCCCCCACCGCCCGCCCCTCCAGGGAGGAGCTGGTTCACCCCCCCGCAGAAGCCCAGGGCGTGGGCTGGCCCTCTGGACCACGCAGCCAGTGCCTGGGTCCCAGGCCCTCTCCCAGGGCTGTGCCAGTGCTGCGCTTTCCCTCCCCCGTGCCCTCACAGGTCGTGGCCTTTCACAGGCGACTTCAACCATCACAAAAGGTGTCCTCACCTGCCTCCACAGGTGAGCCCCCACACACCTCACAGGTGTCCCACCAGACCCCACAGGTGAGCCCCGCACATGGCTCTGGCCTCACCTGCACCTCGGAGTCCGCGTCCACGTGCTGCAGCTGGAACCAGGTGTCCCTGTTGTGGTACTTCTGCAGGTCCTCCTTCTGGATGGCCACCTTGCCTGGACAGAAGTGTGCGGAGGGGAGAGGGCCTGGTGAGCAGCAGGCCCCAGGACAGGCAGCGCCTTCGATGCCGCGGTGAGGACCCCGGGGCCAAACCCAGCGGACAGTGGTGAGAGGGTCGCGACCTCAGAACCTGCAGGAAGTGCCCCGAAGGCCCAGAGCCCCCGGCCCCGCCCACTGAGACAGCTGGGGGGTGCAGAGGGTGGGGCGCGCGCACCCACCGATGATGGAGTCCCTCCTGAAGACGTCTCTGTCGAAGATGTAGAAGGACAGGTGCCGGAAGCTCCGTGGGATCTCGCAGTAGAAGTCCTCGCCGTAGAACGGGCTGCGGGACGCGGGCGTGAGACAGACCGCGCCACGCGCCCCACCCTGTTTCCAAACACCCCGGGACTGCCGCCAGCAGCGCCCAAGGGCTGCTCCTGGGCCCAGCGGCCGCGGGGCTGTGGCTCAGCCATCGCCCAGAGGCCCAGCCGCAGCGTCCTGCAGACACGGGTAAGACGCTGGGCTGGGGGCCTGCACCGAGGTCGGGGTGCAGGGGAAAGGAGGGGCAGCTGGGGGGAGGGGCTGCACCCAGGAGGGGACTGCCCTGGGGTTAACGGGCCCTCGGGGACACAGGCCAGAGGGAGCGTAGAGCCCCTGACCAGCAGGCACTTCTGCCCCGAGCCTGCTCTGCCCACCCAGTCCTGCCAGGGTGTTCTGCTTCCATCGGACTTTGCACTTTGCTAAATAAACTTGGCCGATTTCCTGTTAAGTTGCTACCAAACCTTTGAGGGACAGTGGGTGTCGGCACCACCCCGATCCCCAGGGAGTCAGAGACGCCCAGACCCAGAGGGAGCATGAGGGCTGCGTGGGGGAGGGGGTGCAGGGAGAGGCGGGCCGCGCGGCCAAGGCGCCTGTGTCCTGGTCGCAGACCCTCTGCACACGGCCCGGCACCTGGGAGAGCGTCTGCGAGAGCACGAAGCCCCCAGGAGGCTGAGGCCACCGCATCTGAGCAGGCCCAGAGGCCCAGCCGGTGGCCGCAGCGGGCGCCTGCACGCACCCTGAGGAAGCACGCGGGAGCGCCCTCTTCGCCACTGCAGACTGGATGCCGTCTCCCCTTCCCAAGAAAAATCTAAGCACCTGACGTCTGACACCCAGCAAGCCGCAGCAGGTTGGATGGGGCGCGGCTGGGCGTGGGGCGCCGCGGGGAGGGGCGGGCCGCGGCCAGGCAGCCTACACACCCTACACGTCTGCAGTATTCACACCGGCCGAAACGGGAACTAGCCTCGGTGTCCACTGCCGATGAACGGGCCAGCGGGCGTGAGGGCGACCACGGCACTCGGCCCCGCCGGGACCTGAGCTGCTGGGCTGGCTTGGGGAGCCTCTACGTGGGAGCCCCCCGAAGCCCAGGGCACTCAGCCAGGGCGCGCGGCTGAGGAGAGGGCGCCCAGACTGGGGCAGGTGGGCAGCGGAGGGGACCAAGTGGGCAGGGTGGACCGCCAGGTCAGCTGTGGCTGCGGCTCTGAGCTGGCCAGCCGGAGGCAGTGAGCCGTGTCTGGGTGAAGCTGTCCTGTTGTGAAGATGCGGGAGAGGCCAGAGAGGGGGCAGCGTGGACGGGCGTGTGCGGCTCCTCTCTGCAGGGGCGGGGCCAGGCAGCCCCAGCCGCCTGCTGGCAGCCCCAGTGCACCCCCCGAGCGGCTACACCTGGGTGGCCCCACGCCAGCACTGGCCCTGGGGTGCCCGCGAACTCGCCCTGCCTGGGCACTGCATGCCCTTGCCGTGTCAGTTTTGCGCCGGCCCGCTGAGAACACCTTGCAGTCGGAACACAAAGCCCAGGCCCGCAGGCCCGAGGGCATCGCGGGCCACGACCACCCTCCACCAGCCAGGCGGGTGCAGCTGGCCCTGGGTGTCCACGGCGCAGTGGCCTGGACTAGGAGAGCGGCCACTGCCGCCTCAGCCCTGGGCCAGCAACTGCCGGGTGGCAGGCGACTTGGCCGTGTGCCTCTGCGTCCCCCGGGCAGCAGGGCTGGCGGGCTCTCAGAGGAGCAGGGGTCACGGGGCCGCCCGGCCCTCCACGTCCGCAGGACAGTAGCTTCTTTCTGGTGGACACAAAGGGCCACACAGCCCGCACCCCTAACCAAGGGGACCAACCTGGGGTTCTCCAGCACAGACCCGGCTTTGTGCCCAGCCCCAGCCCAGGCGGGTCGGAGCGTGACCAGGTCTGCTCGGCCCACTCCAGACAACGGGAAAGCGCCAGAGGCACTCGGCCCGCCTCCGCTTAGATGCTGGGCCTCCGCACCTCGGGAGCCACTGGGGGCAGCTGAGTCTCGGGACCAACAGCCTCTCACCGGGCCAAGAGAACCCCTCAGGCGCCCCTGGGTGCACCCCCAGGTCCACCGGCACCTGCCTGCCCTCCTGGGCTGCGCCACACGGCTCCGAGGGCTCGTCCGGGCCCCTGCGCCGCCGTGGGCCCGGCAGCCCACCGTGCCCAGAGGACAGCCGGCCACGTGAGCCGCGACGGGAGGGCGGCAGCGCCTCTGGACGCGCTGACGCCCAGCGGGTGCAGGGGCGGCGTGAGCGGAGGGATCCAGCTCTCATCACCCAGTCCTGTGTGACCCTCCGGGAGAAGTGGGGGCCTGACCCCACAGGGCAGCCCCCGCAGAGCGGCCAGCCCTGCCGAGAGGGCAAGGCCGTGACACCCAACCCCGGGCGGGATCGCGTGTCCACCCGGCCCTTTAAGCCAAGTGAAGTCCCGGGAGACCCTGCCCCAGCCTGCAGCCTTAGCCTCAGGCCCTCAGAGGCTGGAGCACCAGCAGGGGAACAGTCGCCCTGGCCTGGGTGGGGCCGGACCAAGGCCTGCAGGCTAAACAGACTCCCTGGCCTGACCGTGGGGCCAGCTCCCTACCTTGCTGGCCGACGGGACTCCGGGAGGCCCGCAGACACAGGCTTCTCAAGTTCTAGCTCAAGAAATTAAGAGAAATGTGGCTGCTGACAGGTCGCCGGGTCAGGCCCCGCTTCTCCCGGACGGTCACACAGGACCTTCTTACTGACAGCCTGGGACAGACCTGCTGCTCCCGCTGCCCTGGGCAGGGCGCCGCCCACCCCCACCGCAGCGGAGAGGGCTCCAGTGGGCCGGCTCTGGCCCGGGGAGCCCCCCACTTCACCCCAAGGCATCTTCCCAGCGTGACCCAAACTGGCCCCAGGCCGCTTTCTTGGGAAAAAACGGGGGCCTTGTCAGGGGCACCCCAGCTCCCTGCAGCCGTCCTCTGTGGCAGGCAGTCGAAGAGGGTGGCGAAAGCCCTTCCTGCGCAGGCGCAGGCAGGGGGCCCCTGCTGGAAAGGGGGAGCAATCTTCGTCCCCAACACCCGTCTGCTGCTGACTCACAGGCAGTCCTGCGGCCCCTACTGAGTTGTGGGCTGACGCGGCAGGGGAGGGGGTGCCG
>JAGFMF010012256.1:56002-79295 GCA_019455555.1 Galemys pyrenaicus | reverse complement strand
CAGGTGGGGGCTGCACAGGTGGGGGTGCACAGGTGGGGGCCGCACAGGTGGGGGCTGCACTGGTGGGGGCCACACAGATGAGGGACTGAACAGGTGGGGGTGCACAGGCGAGGAGCTGCACAGGTGAGGAGCTTAATAGGTGGGGGCTGCACCAGTGGAGGCTGCACAAGTGGGAGCTGCACAGGTGGGGGTGCACAGGTGGGGCTGCACAGGTGAGGGGCTACACAGGTGAGGGCCACAGCACTGACCGAGGGTGCCTATCCTCTGCATGGTGACTGTGTCCAACTGGGCTGGACCCGCCCCAGTGCCCGCCCAGCCGCCTATGAGTGGGAAACCAGGGATCCCCAACACTGAACCAAGGAGCTGACTGGGGTCTTGTCGCTGCCTCATTTCCAGCAAAGAAAAACACTCACCCCAGAAGCCTCCAGGCTCTAAAGCCTGGGCGGGGGCTGGGCATTCGACCTGAAACTCCTTGTGGGGGACTACCCCTGTGTGTAGCCAGGGGCCACTGGGCAGCCAGAAAGGGCGGGGAGCCCGCCCTCCCCTCTGGAAGACACATAGTCTGCGGGCACTGGACATGGCCTCACACTGGGGCCCGCTGGCCCCTGCACCCACCTGGGCCGCCCCACGCCCTGCACCCCGTCCCCCACCCCCACCGCCCTGCACCCCACCAGTGCCGCTCTGGGCCGCTAGCCTCGCAGCTAGGCCTGCACCCCCACCCCTGCCTCGGAGAGCGGCGTGGTCTCCCCAGGCCTCGGGTCTCCCCGACCCCAGCGCCGAGCGTCTGGTTGGTGAACTGGAGCCTCTGCCTCTGTCGCGCACCGGGCTGCTGAGCAGCAGCCCCCACAGGCTGGGCTTGCATTTCAGCCGCTGACCACCCCGGACTCGCTGCGGCCCAGGCTGGCTGGCCTCGGCCACCCCTGGAGCCAAGGGAGCTCTCCGGACACTCGGCACCAGAAGGGCTCTGCCCCCTCCCCTGCTCGCCAGCCCCAGCCAGCCCCCAATGCGCCGTCCGCTGGCCCTGCCTCCCAGCGGGCACAGTCCCACGTCCACCTCCTCCCACGCCTAAGCCTCGGGCCGACCTGCCGCCGCAGAAGGAGCCCAGACCCGGCCCAGCACAGCGCACCCACCCGCCGAGCCTGGGCTGCTGGTCGCCCGAGGAAGCCCTGCAGGGCCGGAGCCCCACGCGCCTTCCCACGAGAGCGCTGAGCACCTGGAGGGCTGGGGCTCGGCTGACCGTGTGGACACTGGGAAGGGCCTCGCACCTGCCTAAGGTGGAGCTGGTGGGAGACTCCCAGTGCGGCTGCTCAAAGCCCCCTCCTCCACTGGCCCCAGGGCCCCTGGAACCCCCGGAGACTTCCCTCCAGGACCATTCCCCCCCACCCCCACGGCGCCCCCAGGACCCCACTCTGCGGCCGGAGGGGACACAGCCTTTGCTCTGACGCCCCCCCCGTGGTGACCCTCCAGCACCCCTGCCCAGGCCTCCGACCGTCCGGTCTCTTGGCCAGGCCTCGCCAGCTGCAGGGGATGGACCCAAAGCATCTCCGCCAGTGCCACGTGCCGGTCCAGGGCGCCCGGCGGCCACTCCCGCTGACCCCACTGGCACCACGGCTTCCAGCGTCCCCCAGGCTGAGGTCAGCGCGTGTCCCGCAGGAAAGCCTCGGGGCAGGCGGGCGGTGTCGGTCTCCCTGGCCCCAGCACCAGTGAGACCAGGTGCAGGCGACGGCCGCAGCCCTCTGGACCCAGCCCATACTGCTGCCCGCAGCCAGCCCTGCCTGCAGGTTCCTTCCCGGGGCTAAAAATAGCACCAGCAACCAGCTCAGCCCGGTTAATAGAGTGCCCAGGGTAATTACAGCGCCGGGGAGCTCGGGGACATGAGGGGCCCAAGCCGGTGCCACACGCCCAGGCCCCTGCGGAAGCACCCAGAGCACCGCTGCGGCTGCCCGCGGGCCGCCCACCGCCCCACCCAGAAGGGCGCTGCCCAGCGAGGAGTCAGCACAAGAACAGCAGGCGCCTGCGCAGAGCAGACCCTGGCCCCGAGCGCCCGGCCTGCGGGCAGCGCCGACCGCCTGCCTTCCCCACTCGGACACACTTGGCCTGTGGGCCCGAGGGCCGGTGCTAGCCCGGGCCTGCCGGCCGGAGCGACAGTCAGCCCCAGACTCCTGCGCCTCGCCAGGCTGCCTGCGCCCAGCAGGTGGGCAG
This sequence comes from Galemys pyrenaicus, assembly GCA_019455555.1. Classification (NCBI taxonomy): domain Eukaryota; kingdom Metazoa; phylum Chordata; class Mammalia; order Eulipotyphla; family Talpidae; genus Galemys; species Galemys pyrenaicus. The sequence continues at coordinate 77,093 of JAGFMF010012256.1, read as the reverse complement.
TGAAGGCCGTCCGGACAGGGGCTCACGAATGGCCAGCACAGCCCGGGCCCTCACTGTGAGTACTGGGACTGCCGTGCCGGCCAGGCTGGGCCGCTGGTTGCCTCTCAGCCCGGGAGGGCGCCTCCATCTGCTGACCCCAAGTGAGAGCACCAAAGCAGAGGCCCCAGTGGCCATCTCGGACCAGGGAATATGCGGGAGGGACCGCTGCCCGGAGGAAGTGGCCAGGCCGCCGGCCCCAGGCTGCAGCCCTGAGTCACGCACAGTCAGTGCCGGCCCCCGGCCCGACCGGACAGGGCCTGCCGGAGACAGATAAGGCGCAGGACGAGGGCTCAGGACGCCCCCAACCCCCAGGTTCAGTGGGCAGTGGTTCTTCGAGACGAGGACTCAGAGCGGCCCCAGGAAAGAGCCCTCCTACGTTGGGCTCGCACTCGAGGTCCCTCTCGCGGGGGGAGAGGGGGAGAGAAGAGGGGCTCGTCTCGCTTCCGCAGAGACCAAGAAGCACCCGCGTCCCAACACCAGGCAGGAGGCCCAGGCACCGGCGCAGCCCCGGGGCCGCTCTGCTCCTCCAGCCTGCCCAGCCGTGGAGGACACAGCCGGCGGCCAGCAAAGCGTAGGAGGACGGTTCGTCCACGGGCGCCCGCAGCCCGCGGCGAGACGGCACGGGCGGGAGTGCTGCCGACTGGGCTGCCCGAGCCCCACTCAGGCTCACACGAGCAGCCAGCAGCCACAGGGGATGAGGGGCTCAGGCTCGGAGCCCGGCCGTGCGGGGGCTCCTCCAGCACCCCGCACCGGCTCCCCGGGCCTGCACTGCTGGCCGGGCAGCTCAGCAGGGGCACCCGGCACCGGGCCCACGCAGGGCCCCGGCTCCAAAGCACAGCCTCGCGCTCCAGGCCGGTGCCAGGAGGGCCTGCTTGTGGGGCCTGGACGGTCAAGGGTCGGCGGTCCCTGCAGGCAGGCACTGCAGTGCGGCCGGGCCAAGCAGAGCAGGAGGCGGCAGCCGCCCTGGGCCACATGGCCGGGCCCCTCTGCCCGCAGGCTGCTTTCCAGCCTTCGAGTCCAGCCCCTCCTGCCCCTCCTGCCTGCACAGGAAGCTCCACCAAGACCACACCCTCGCTGGGCCCCACCACTCCCCCATGAGGGAAGCACCCAGCCCACGCCCCATAGAGCTCACGGGACTCGTGGAGGGGGAGCCCCAGGCAGAGGCACCCGCACAGCGGGGCAGTGCAGACCAGGGTCCTCAGGACAGCAGCTTCGGCCACGTAAACAAGAGGCACCTCTCCGCGGGCTCTGCAGCCAGGCGCCCCAAGCCCGTGCACTCACTTCCGCCGAGCACCAGCGTCTCCGCCACGAGCCATGAACCAAAATAAAGCAGACAGGAAAGAGCACGCCGCCGGGCCGGGATTCCTCAGCATCGGGTGTCATCAACAACTGACACCGCAGCAGCAGCGCGGTGCGGCCAGCGCTGGCCGCTCCCGCGGGACCCGGCGTGGGCACCCGCAGCGGGTGAGCAGCCCGGGGCAGTCCATCCCGGTGCTCAGAAGCCGCCCCATGAGGACTGTGCTCGCCAGACGCACTCCAGCACCAGAGTGCAAGACCCGTCTCATTTCCAGGAAGAGACTCGCAAGTCGGGCTCCCAAGACATGAAAGGGGCCAGGGGCAGCCTGGCCCTCCCCAGAGCCCAGGAAGCCAGACCTCCCAGCCCACTTCTGCATCTGCATTTCACTTCCCTCCTGGCTCGTTCGGGCCCCAGAGAAAGGCAGTCTCCCATCAATGGGGACAGGGGCAGAGAGGCCTGAATGGCAGCCCTGGTGGCCAAGGCCAGGCCAGTTCTCAATGGAGGGGGTGGCTCCGTGCCAGGAGGAAGCTCTGGGCCAGACAGCTCGCAGAGCGGGCGCACACACACGCGCACACACACATTCACCGCACAGACGTGCAGAGACGCACAAAGACTCGCGCACACACAAAGGCACACATGCACACACTCACCCACACACGGACGAGCGCCCGCGGGCCCCACGGCCCCGGGGACACGGCAAGAGCTTTCAGGGCCCGGGAAAGGAAGTTTCCGGGCGTAGGAGCCGGGAGACGCGGAACGCCAGGTCCGTGCATTCGGCTCCCGAAACGCAGGCTTCGGGGAGCCCGCGCGCGTGCACTGCGCCCTGGGCGCGCGGCGCGCGCGAAGCGAGCGCGTCGCCCCTGCGCCGAGGCCGGGCCGCCGGCCCGCGCTGCGCCGGCCCCAGCCCGGCCCGGCCGGGCCCCGCGGCTCAGGGGCGGTGCCGCGCCGGCTCCCCGGAGAGCCCGCCCGCTCCGCGCGGGGGGTCCCCGGAGGTGGCGAGCAGGCGAGCCGGCGGCGCCCGGGATCGCGCCGCCTGCAGGCACCCCGGCGCGACCCCGGATAGCGGGGCTGGAGCGCGGGCCACGTCGGCGCGGGCGCTCACCGATCTTGATCTTCACGCTCTGGAAGACCCGCAGCCCCTCCTCCTCCACCGCCATGCTGGGCAGGCCCGCCCGAGTGCGCCCGAGCCCCCGGAGAGCGCGGCGGAGTGGGAGCGCGGCGCTGCCCCAGCTCCGCGCGTCAGGGTGCCCGGTCCAGGGCCCGCCCACGCGCCCGCCCATTGGCCAAGAGTGCGAGCGGGGGCGTGGGCGCCCCGCCCGTGGGCCGGGCCAGCACCCGATTGGCCGCGGCCCGCGGAGGGGCGGGGCAAGGCGGCTCCGCCCACAGCGCCGCCTCCTTGCCGATTGGCTGAGGGCTAGCCCGCAGCCAGCCTCGCTCCCCATTGGCGGAGGCCCAGAGAGGGTCCGGGGACGAGAGATGAAGGGAAGAGAGGGATGATGTTGGATCTTGCAAAGAAGCGGAAGGGAGAACTAGGGGGCGAAGGGGGAGGGGCGAAGGGGGAGGGGCTGGAGGGGGACCCGTGATGATGGGGCGAATGGGCCGAGGGGAAGGGGGTAGAATGGGGGTCTCGGAGGAGGGGTGTCGGGGGCTAAAGGTGGGGACTGCATGGAGGAGCGCTGGGGGGCAGGGGGCCCTGGCGGTGCGGCCGGACGTGGCCGCAGCAGCGGGATGGGGGTGCGCAGGGCGTGGGAACCTCCGGAAGCCCGTTGCTGGCCTCACGCCAGCGGGGCTCCAGGCCCACCCCTTTCCTGACCCGCGCTGTTGCACTTACTTGGTTGTGAGCGCTTGAAAGTAGCACAACTTGTAAGAAATTCTAACATGAAAGCAACGGAGGAAAATAACTCCTGACCCACTCAAAGCAGAGGTGACCGGCTGCAGGTGATGCCTGAGAAAGGGCCGGAGGCACAGGGAATGGGGTCCAGCTGGGGGCCTCTGCACCCACTAGCCTGGGGCCCCTCACGCCGTCCACTCCCGCAGGCCTGCCCCAGGTCCTGGCAACCCCCACCTTCACACAGACCTGGGGGGCCCAGGACGCCATGCTGAGGCCCGGCCCTCACCCCGCCCCGCAAGCCTGGGGGCTGGCTCAGGACCAGCTCAGCACAGGGCTGGGGGGGGGTGGTGTGAGGGGGGCGGCACTGGAGAGGTTGGGGAGGAGAAGCTACAGGACTGTGGAGCCAGGAGGCTGGTGCTGACCATGAGAGAACGATTTAAGAGAAGTACGGCCGGAGGCAGAGAAGCAGGGCCGGGGGCCAGCTCCCGAGCCTCCTTGGTCCACCATGCTGGGCCAGCCTTGCCCACCAGTCTGAGGACAGCCCGCGCCTTCCACATCCCTCCAGAGCCCCTGTCTACGAGGTGCCCTGCTGTCGCTGCGGGGGCCGGGAGCTGGGAGCCATGCGTGCGAGAGACGTGCGATGGAGAAGCCGATCGGCCGATGACTGGACCTGCTTCTTGCCAATCCCAAACCCACAACACTCCAACAATCTCTCTGGGTGTTAGTGCAGCCCACCGGGCCCCTCTCGGAGGCTGAGCTCCACGCTCTGTTCTGCTGGGAAGGACACAGCCCTCTGGGGGTAGGGGAGGCCTGCACCTCCAAGATGCAGCCAGGGCCCAGAGCTCCAGGGCCTTCCGGCCTGGCTCAGCCAGGGGCAGCGCCTCAAGGCAAGGCCCGCTAGCCGCGGAGGCGTCTTTCCCCGCCACAGAACCAACCACAGGTCAGCACTGCACGGGGCAGTGCCTGGGCCATCTGCTCACCGGGAGAGGCCGTGAGGCCAGGCCCAAGCCCAGCTCTGGACGCACGCCGCACACCTGTAGTCGGGGACGGGCAGGGCCAGGGCCAGGACCAGGACCTGGGCACCCAGTGGTCTGCGTCGCGGCCTGCGCCCGTCGGCGGGCAGCGAAGGGCCCACTCAGAATAGCCGTCCTTCGAGCCGAGCTGGCCGAGCACTCATGGAAGATGCCCGAGTGGTCTCAGCAGGAGGGACGTGGTTCCCCGACCCGCCTTGGTCACCAGAGCAGTGTGGGAGAGCAGCCAGCCCTCCATGCGCGGGGGCGTGCCGCCCAGCCTGCCTGGCCTGGCCCTCGGGGACACGCATTGGCCCGGGCAGAGGCCCAATGGACCTGGGCCCCCAGCACCTGCCACACCAGGCCCTGCGGGCAAGACCCGCCCACTGTCGAGGAGCGGCCCGCTGTCCACCCACACCCAGCGGCTTCCGTCCTCCCCTCCCCTCTGTGGGACGGCCTCTGCCAGATGCCTTGCCCGAGCGCGCTGGGGTGACCGGTGCTACGGCACCTCCCTGGCCTCACGCCAGGCATCCGCTGTCCTCCACGAGCCTGTCTGCTGAGTGGGGGACGGCTGCTGGGCGCTGGCCAGACGGCACGTGGGGCGAGGCCAACTCAGTGTCCCAAGGGGAGCCCAGCGAGGGCTGCAGCCCCCAGCCACGCGACGAGGACACGCGGGTGGGCGCGGTCTGTCCCTGGGGGCTGGGTCCCTACGCAGGGGCGGGGCCTGTAGACCAGTGTGACATACCGCGGGGCACACACATGCACACACATGCATACACATGCATGCACACAGCACGTGCACGCACAGACCCCCATGCACACACATACACACATGCACACATGGGGCTGGGGGTGCTGGCCCTGGCCGTGCGTCACCCTGGACAGGGGAAGGGCACATCTCCTGCCTCTTAAAGTGTGAACAGCCAAAACCACCTCAAAAGGCACATGTCAGAATGAACCCCACTGTCCCCCAGCCCCAGGGCCAGCCCCCCCGTTCCTGAGGCCCCTCGGGCGGGTGTGGGCTCCGGGCGCCTCCAGCTGTGGGCAGAGGGCAGCAGCAGCAGGCATGCCCCTGGGCCCACCCAGCTGCAAAGAGCCGGGCCCCGCGCCCAGAGCCCCGCGTGGAGGCCGGCCTGCAGCCAGACACCCACCGCCCGCAGCCCCCAGAGCCACCGCGAGCCCGGCCGGGCGAGAGGGTTGGTCCACAGCACCGAGCGTGCACTGCCCTCCAACGCGCTGGCTTGTTTAAAGTGAAAGCTGGCCCCTCGAGCAGAGGGTGAGCACAGGCGCCTGCCCTCCTGGTGTCCCGGCTCCCGGCCCAGGCGCGGCCCCTCCTGCCACTGCGGGAGCCCACTGTCCTGGCCACGTGCCCCCTCGTGCTGTGCAGAGTGCCCGAGTGGGCATGTGCGGGGCTGGCGCATCCACAGGCGCCTGGCCCGTCCACCCTGGGCTGCGGCGCTGGGAGCGAGGTGCCAGCAGGTCCGCCGAGGCCAGCAGGTGCCTGACTCCGACTGGGGCCAGGCCTGTTCGGCCACAGACTCGCTCCGGCCGTGCCCGGAGCTCTGGGGGCTGCGGGGCTGTGCGTGCGGCTGGCCGGCTGCCCCTTCTGAGAAGGGCTGGGAGGCCGCCCTGCCCGGCTTCTCTGCTGGCCACACCGTTTCTCCCGGCTGCACCCAGGGGCTGGGCAGCTGCAGGGCGAGCCCTATTTCTGCTGCCCGCTGGTCCCCAACTCCACACTCCGGCCGCCCCAGCTGACCGACGCCCAGGCCGGGCCTGTGGCGGGCAGCTGCGCTAGCCCCACATGACAGCAACGGGTGCGGCCACGCTTCACTGCGGGTCCCCCTTTTCACGTCCCTGAGACGGCGGCCCTGGTTCGGTGGCATGTCCACCAGCGGGCGGAGGCGCTGGGCAGTGAGCCTAAGCGCGGGCTGCCCATGGGCTCTTGGCGGCCGTGCAGCCCCTGACCCCGCTGCAGGCCCGGCAGCCGGCCGCAGGGCGGGATGGCGGCGCCACCACTGACAGAGGAGGGAGAGGCCGCTGCCGGCTGTGCGCCCCACCGAGAGCCCAGCAGCTCCAGCCGGCCGGCACGCGTCCGAGCAAGGAGGGACCAGCGGGGATGCTTGGGTGTGGCCTGGCTGCCAAGGGCTGGCCGTTTCTCCTGCAGCGCCCGAAGGGACTCCCTGAGCCAGCCTCAGCCCCACCCGCGGCCACTTCCTCTGCCCTTGGCCGGGCTTCCTGCCAGTGGCCTGGAGCTCCAGCGCCGGAGCTTCCTGCAGTGTCTGCCCTGGGCGGCCCTGACCCCGCACAGAACAGGCTTCAGAGAAGCGCTTGAAGAAGAAGCGAAAATGAAAGTACCGTCCCCAAGCGCCCGCTCCCCAGCCGCCCAAGTGACCAAGGCCTGGCCGGCCACTCTGCGGCCAGCTCCCAGGTGCCCCTGCTCCACCGCCTGAGGGGTGGTGCCTGCGTCCCCGGCGGCCCACCGGCCAGGCCAGGGCTCCATCCCGTGGCCAGCAGGACAGGGCTCCTCCGGCTGGCCCTGGCCGCAGCTGTGCCCCTGGCAGCCCTGGGGGAGGCGCTCAGCGGCTCCTGGGGGCTGGACCCTCAAGGCTTCAACCTCCCGCCTGGCCCCAGCCCGGGGCCTCCTGGGTCCGCCCGCTCCGCCCGCACCAGCCGGCTCCTGGCGCCTGACCCAGCAGCTCCAGGCCCGCGGAGACCCGCGGCCAGTGGCGGGAGGGCGGCTGGGCGGCGGCGCCCCCCGCGGTGCGGCAACCTTAACCCTAACCCTAACCCTAATCTAACCCTAAACGGTCAGGCGGTGGCCAGCCTGTGACTAGCAGCCACGGTCTGCAGTGAGCGCCCCGCAGGGCGCCCCCTGCCGGGGGCCTCGAAAGTAACAGCCGTGGGGGCGGGGCCGGGGGCGGGGCCGGGGCGGGCCGGGGCGGGCCGGGGCGGGCCGGGGCGGGGCCGCGTCCACCTGATGCGGGACCCCGTCCACCCGCAGGCCCGGTCACAGGCGCGCAGGTGCCTGACCCGGCAGACTTGACCGTCCGCGGCCGGGCGGGCGTGTCTGCAGCGGCGGGGCGGCCAGCGGCCAGGGTGTCGGGCAGGCCCGGGTCTCAGGGCGGAGCAGCTCCAGCCGCGGCCCTGTGTAGGGGCCCTGCGCCGGGCGGCAGGGCAGGCCCTGACGGAGAGAGGTGCTTGGGCCGCTGGAAACCGGCCCTCGCAAGAGCCAGCTGTGCAGGCGGGGCGCACGCTGAATCTTCACAAGGTTCCTGGGGCAGCGCCCGGCCGGGCTCACCCACACCTGTCTGCTGTTCCCCTGGCCTTGCGGGGCCTCTCCGTGGCTCCGGGAACGCCCAGCGCCACTCCGGTCCGGGGCCAGGAGACTGCTGCAGCTGGCAGGGGCGCGGACGGGGCGTGGGCCAGCTGCGTGCTGGCCTCTGCTGCCCATCCCGGGACCGCGGGTGCGTCCAGCCGTGGCCAAAGGGTCCCCACAGCAAGGGGGCAGGCCCCAGATTCAGTCACTCGGCCCGCTTTGTCAAACCAGATCACGTGGCGGAGCCCGGGCGGCTGGGAGGGCCTGGCCGAGTGGCCTGGCCACCTGCCCACCCGCCTCTCCAGAAAGCGGTTCTGAGTTGCGGCTCTGGGTCGCTCTGCTGCAGCACCTGGGTGGGCAGGGCCCGTCGGCCTCAGCACGTGGGCGGCCCAGGGCAAGGCTGGCCTCTGCTCCCGGCAGCCCCCTGGCATGGGCGCCCAGCGGCACTGCCTGCCCACCATCCCAGCCCCTCAGGGGCCGTGTCCTCCTCCGCGGCTGGCCACTTGCGCCCCAGGAGAGGCGGCCTGAGACCCCCCACGCTGTGCCCGTGGGAGGCTGGACAGCAGGCCGGGACAGCTCCTCACTCAGACCTGAGCTCCGGGCGGCAGACGCCTCCCTGCAGACAAGCCCGGCTCCGCCACCGGGCCTGCAGGTGGACGGGTCCCGCACCAAGTGGACGCAGCCCAGCGGCGCCACCGGACGCCCCTCTCCCTGCGGCCTGGCCTGGCTCATGCGTCACAGCCCCCGCAGAGCCTGGAGCAACCTGGCCTTCCCACACAGGATTACTCACCTCCTTTTTCTCTGAAATGCAAACATGCGGCTCCTCTGCTGTCCCTCCCACCCCTTGTCTCTCCTGCAGGACCCTCCTTCACTGCTCCCCCAGAGCCTCCCGCCTGGCCCCTTCTCGCGAGCCGTTGCCAAGCGGGGCCCTGCCTGTCCTCCGTGGCCGGCCGCTGGAGCCCACGGCTGGGGTATTGGCCGCACTGTGCCCATGGACGCGGGTCGGCCAGGGCCTGGTGCCCTGCACCCAAACCTAGACCCCCCAGCTGGACAAGGGGGTCCACGCTCCAGGGCCAAGGCCCAGCTGCCAGTCCAGGCCTTGGGGAGGAGCCCTGTGCTGCCCCAAGCCTGCTGCGGGAGGGACAGGGGCAGTGCGGGGCGACGGGGCGGTGGGAAGAACGGGGACATGCACAGCTGGTCGCCAGCGGCTCTGAGAGCACGTGGCGCAGCCAAGCGTCAGCCCTGCCCCGTGGCCGCACCGGCCCCAGGCTCGGCCCGCGTCTGTCCCAAAGGCAGCAGCTGCGACTGCTCCGAAGTACGGCCTTTGTCCTTCCCGTCCGGAGCGCAGCACTCTGCTCACGGCCATGAGGGCAGAGCCCCGGTGCAGACACAGGGCAAGCCGCGGCCGGGGCAGGAGGCGCCCGAGCCGACCTCTGCCGCTGCACCTGAAGCAGCTGGGAAAACTGGACAAGAGGGCCAGAGCAGTAGAAGGAAGAAAGGAAGTCATGTGAACAAGAGCAAAAGTAAGCAGAGCAGATACAAAAAAGGCCACACAAAACACCGACGAGGGCTGAGCGCCGCACGGTGTGGCTTCCGCAGCCCCCGCAGCGTGAGGTCGGTCCCGCCAGGGAGGGACCCCAGGCGCAGCGGACTCTCCTGCCTCCCGCGGCCCCCTTGGCAGTGGGTTTCAGGGGATCCGCCTGTCTGCTCCCCGCTCTGGCTCTGGGGAGTCCTCTCACCCTCCACCTCTGACCTGCACCCAGCTCTTGTACACATAAATAAGTAAATTTTTTTTAAAAAGACAAACTAAGTCGGTTTTTGAAAACACAGAATCAACGCACGTTTGGCTGGACTGACAGGAGGAGACCAGCAAACGTCGCTGCAAAGACAAACGCGTGGCCTCGCCAGCAGACCAGAGAGTGCGGGGCTGCCCGCACGTCCTTCCCGCCACAGCTCAAGGGCGGCTGGGAGCCGGGCAGGGTCTGGCGGCCAGGCTCCGCCCTCCCTGAGCTGGGCGCCAGCGGCTCTCCAGGGCTGCCAGGACGAGGCGTCCAGGGGAGAGCGGAGTGGCACAGCTCGCAGAGGCCAGGCGGGGCAGCGCACAGACGCTGCCGAGGCCTCAGAAGCCGTGTGTGGCACAGAGCGGCTGCCGCAGCCCCCAACCTGCTGCGCTGAGTGTACCACCCACAGGCGGCCCGGCCGGATGTCCACAGAGCGGGTGGCAGCCGGGCCAGGAGTGCCCGCAGCAGGGTGCCTGGGAGACGGGGGTTCTGGGGGCCGGGCAGGGGGATCAGGGGCATGGGGTGGCCGCTCTGGGGGTGGCCAGCAGGAGCCCTCCTGGCTGCCCAGGAGCTCCGGCCACCCCAGGCCGGAACCTGGCCCAAGGCCCTCTGGCTGGAGGAGAGGCTGCCTGCAATCGGCCTTCTCTCCTTGGAGGGAAGGGCTTGTTGCCAAAAATACTCATGAGCTGCTTCCTTGTTTTTGTGAGGGAGAAAGGGGCTCGTTTATCTCACAGTTGCGTCTGCATCAAAGTGCAGCAAGGAACAGGCTTGGGAGCCGCTCCCGCTCCGGGCCCCCGCCGGCCAGGTCAGGACTCGCAGGGGCCCAGGTGACCCTGCGCCCCAACCGCAGCCAGGCCCCAGGCAGGCCACGCCTCCAGCGGCAGCCCCTGGGAAGAGCCCTGCGGGGATGCAGGGGCGTGGGCTCCAGGGAGGAGGCCGGCTCTGGCCCTCTGTGCTGCGCTGGCCGCCCCATGTGGGGGCGTTCCTGGCATTCTAGCTAGTCGCTGCACCCCGCTTCTCCAAGGGGCCAGCTTGCGCCCCGCTTGGCGGCCGGGAGGGGGGCTGCGCCCAAGCCCCCCACCTCTGCCCGGAATTCTCTAGGCGGGTCAGGCCAGTGCTGGACAGGGGGCTGCTGGCTGCAGACTCGGGCGCCAGGTCCCAGGAGGACCGCCCAGGCCACCGCAGACACTACCTGGGCCGGGCCAGGGGACGGGGCTGCACAGGAGGGGTCTGCGGGCTGCAGGGGACGCTGCTGTGCTCCCTGCCTGGGGTGCGGAGGTGGCTGGGGTCCTCCCTCGTCAGCCACGCTCACGCGACGGAGCCCCACAGACGTCCCGATCCCGTTCTTCACGCCTGCCCCCGCGCCCAGACTGCTGCCCCCACCTCCCGCACCGTGCCGAGGGCCCTGCTGCGGGCAGGTGACCTCCGTCCGGCACAGCAGGCGGCTGGGCCCGAGCTGCTGCGTGTGAGCCAGGGCCGGGCAGAGGGGCTGGGGGGTGCGGGGGCCTGGAGGGACCAGAGATGGGGGGTACGTGGGGGGCGGGGGACACAGGATGGGGAGATGGGGGACACAGGGTTGGAGGAATGTGGGCGCAGGTGGGCGGGCGGATGCGGGGGACACAGGGAGCTGGGGTCGCAGGCGGCTGCCCACGGCAGGGATGGGCAGTGTCGTCTGGTCGTGGTGTCCCCTCTGTCCACTCCCGGGGACCTGCTGCACCCTTCCTCGCTGCTCCCCACCAGCCGGCGCCTCAGCGGGGACAGCTCTCGGCCTGCGGCCTGCAGGGCGGGTGCCTGGGGAGGCCCTTCTCTGCACTGCACACCAGCTCCAGCCAGACAGGAGCCTGAGTCTGCCCGTCTCCCGCCCCGCGGTGGAGGCAGGACCCGTCTCAGAGTGAGCGCAGCTGGGGGTACTCTGGGCCCCCAGTCCCCCAACCCCAAGGGGAGGCCAAGCCAGGTGGACCCGCCCCCTCGGCCCTCAGCCGGCTGCGCTGGGCCGTTTCCCTGCCGAGGAGACACCAGGCGCCAGGACTCAGACACCGGGTCGGTCCGCGAGTGCAGAAGGCTCACAACGCAGCAGAGAAGAGCGGCCTGGAAGGGGAAGGGGCTGGGAGAGACGCCCTCCGCAGGAAGCCGCACCTGGCTGGGAGGGAGGGGCAGGGAAGTCCAGCCCCCTCCGCGGACCCTCCCCCGCCGGGCGCCATGGCAACCGTCACGTGGCCACAACAGCCTGGTCCAGCCCTGCCCGGAGATGCACCCAGCCCCGAGGCGGCCCCCTCGGGCCCCCGCAGGCCCCCAGCATGCCTGGGAGGACCGCTACCTGGGCCACAGGCGCAAGGTAGGCCCACTCCGCCGCGCACCTGTGCGCAGACCCGAGTGGCCGCTGCCTAGACGCTGGAGGTGGCGTTCACCGGTCTGCAGCCAGAGCCCCCCCCCCCCCCCCCCCCCCCCCCCCCCCCCCCCGGGGCCAGGCCAGCCTGCCGAGCACTTCCTTCCCGCAAGTGCCCAGCGCCCCGTAAAGACAGACTGGAACCTTCCCGCTCCGAGGCAGCCACACCCATGGCCACGGAGGCCCGCTGGCCAGGGGCTGCGTGCTCCGCCAGTCCCTATGGACACGCCGGGGACGCACTGGGGCCGAGCGCCTGCCGGAGGCCCCTCTGTCCATCCAGCCTGAGGTGGCCCTGCGGGGCGGACGGGGCGGGGCAGCAGGACCAGGCTTGGCCCAGGTTGCCCACCCATGGCCTCCTCGGCCCTGGCTCTCTGCTCAGACAACAGTGCTCAGGGCTGCGGCAGCACCGTCCGCTGGCAGGTCTGGCCAGTGGACCGGGGCCCACTGCCTCTTTGAACAACAGGGTGCGGGGCACTTCTGGCCTCCAGCCGGGGCTGCCCCCGCCTGGGGCAGCCCACACTCCAGGCACTGGCTCAGGAGCCTCCAGGTGGGAACCCGGCGGGCTGCTGGGTCCTGCCAGTGGGGGAAAGAGGCCGTGGTGGGAGGGGCTGGAGAGCAGCCCCAGGACCCAGCGGAGGAGGGTGCTGGAGTCTTGGGTGGTGGGAGGGGAGGGGAGCGGAGGGGGAGGAGGAGGAGAGGGCAGAGGCCGCAGAGGCCCAAGGCCCCACTTGGTGACTGTGCCTGCGTGAGGGATGCTGGCCAGGCAGCCGGAGGGTGTGCTCTGGGGGCGTCCTGCCGGGAGGGGGTCTGGCAGGGGCGGTAAAGAGCTGCCCCAAGCTCACCAGGCAGAACCCGAGTGGCGGCCAGTACGGTGGAGCCGGGCCTCAGGATAGTTTGTCTCTCATTGTTTGGCTGCAAACCCCAGAAACAGGCACTGCCAGAGAGGACAGGCCGTGGGGAGCTGGATCCGCCAGCAGCGCCTCCCTCAGCCTGGACCCCGCCCACCCGCGCAAAGCCACTGCGCAGCGGTCAGCCCCGAGGCGGGAACATGGACGCCCGTCCTCACTGGGGGGCTCCCGGTCTGGCCGCTGGGCGTGAGGTGCGCAGGCAGGCCCGCGCTGGGCATGGTGGTGCGAGGAAATAAGCCTTTATTCTACTTGTGATAAATCAGCGGCCCAGCGGCCAGAAGAGCCCCGCTGACCGCCCCGGGGTATGGTCCCGTCCCCGCCCTCCGAGACCGAGCCCTGCAGCCACAGGCCCGGCAATCCCAGGCAGACCCACCAGCGGATGGGCGCTGCAGACGGCACCTGCGCTGCCCTCAACCCGGAGGTGCCGGGCGTTTGCTCACCTAGCCCTGCGGCCGTCCAGGGCGGCGACTGGCGGCGTCCGCTGCCTCTGCGTCCCTCGCCTTGCACTTGGGCATGCAAGCGCGCCCTTCGCTGCCAGGCGGGCCGGGGACGCATGCGAGGAGGGCCGCCGGACTGTCCGGACTGTCCGCGGCATCCCCGGAGCAGACGCTCAGACAGCCACGGGGCGGAGCTAGGCCCTGCACGCAGATGAGGGCTGCCCCCTGCGTTCTCATTGGTGGGGAGGTCGTGGGCGCGGGGGCAGCTTCTGTTCAGGGGCTGCGGGCGGCGTTTCTGCTTCTCTGGGCGCCAGGAGGCCAGGAGCGCGCGAGCTCTGCGCGTGGGCACCTGGATGCGCTGCAGGCCGCGCCCGCCCCCGGTTGTGCGGTCCCCCAGGCTCAGATCGGCTGTGCGCTTTTTTTGTATTTTTGCTTATCGCCAGACAGAGCATTCAGAAGACCTGGGTCAGAGTCTGGGTCAGAGTCAGGGTCAGCCAGAGGCTAAACCTGCTGCCGCTCAAACCCTCACCTGCCACCAGCCGGCTTGCCACAGGTCAAATGTGCCTGGGGCAGAGTCCCCGCCCCGCCCCACACCTGCCCGCGCACCTGGTATCACGGTACCAGAGCCCCAGCCCCGGTGGCCCTTCCTCCCAACGGCAGACCCCCCAGCAGCCGGCCCTGCCTCCTGTCGGGGCGCAGCTCCGCCTGCGGCCAGCGGTCTGTCTTCTTCCACACCTGTCACCTGGGTCCACTCTGCTCTGCCGCCGAGTGCTCCTCTGTCCTCTGGGGGTTCTGTGCCGCAGCCGCCGGGCGCCGCTCCTGAGGGTGCCCATGATCCCTCGCTCTGGGCACGGGCACGCTGCTTCGGCTGGCCGTCCGGCCCGCGGTCTGGCCAAAACGAGGGGCTTCCCGGTCACCGCACGAGGCTCAGCTGCGGGGCTTCCCGGAGCCTCCGCCCTCTGCCGACTGGCTCTAACAGCTCCTGCAGGCAAGGCCCCTGCGGTGTGCGCACCTTCCCGATGGCGGGCGTGTCCACATAGCGTGTGGGCGCGGGGGTGTGCCTTCCTCCGGAGAGGACACCGGCGCTGTGGCTGCGCCTGTGGTCACACCGCCCGCTCCATGCCGCAGGTCCAGGACGCCCAGCCGCTGGTGGACACGCGTGCCCCAGGGACCCCCAGCCACCTCCGTCTGAAACTCAAGAAGCTGAAGGTACCGTCCGTCCCAGCTCGCGGGTCTGCCTCTGTGGCTGGGAGGTGGCGGCTGGACGCGGGAGGGGGAGGCAGGCCCAGAGCGAAGGCCGTGCTGGTGCGGGCGGTGCCGGGCAGGGCCACTCCCTCCCCCACGGGCTGGTGGTGGATGCAGGCCTCGGCCTGCGGCTCCGGGGACAGGCATGCGAGGGCAGCCCAGGGTGCACCCTCCAAGTGGCCACCACCTGGCTGGTGGGTGCAGGGCTGGCGGGAGGCTCAGAGCTCAGCCGCAGCCTCTGCTCCCGGCCAGTCCACCGAGCTGCCGAGCGCGGGAGCTCTGTCTCCTTTGGGTGCAGACCTTCCTTCCTCCAAACAGTGTGAAGCGAGTCTCTCACGTGCGAAGAGGGCCGGCCCCGGGCCCCGTTTGCAGGCCTGGAGCCGGGTCTGGGCGCCCATGCGGCTGCGGCGGGGACTGGCCGCAGCCTCAGGGCCTCTGTCTACCCACAGCTGGAGCAGGACCGGCTCTCGGCCATCGACAGGGCCAACCGCCTGCTGCTGCAGAGGGTGTCCAGCGCCATGAGACCCAGGGGGCAGGCCGCAGCAGGACCGACAGCGCCCCACCGGGGCAGGCCCGTGGCCCCTGGCCCCAGCGCCATCTCTGTCTGCTCCCACCAGAGTCAAGTGCGGGAGAAATGCCCTTCCTCTGTGGCCGGGGGACCGAGGTTCTGGCGGAGACGTGTCTCCAGCGAACAGGGCTGGAGGCTCAAGGGCCGGGTGGCCGCCGAGTGCCCCATGGCCCGGGCCTTCGCTCTCCTGAGCCTCGCAGCAGCCCCGTGAGGGAGGCTCACAAGTGCCCGTCCGCAGAAGAGGGGGCCAGGGCACCAGCGGCTGCAGGCCTTGGGCAGGTTGTGGCTAGAAAGTGAGGTGCAGGTGCTGGGGGCAGAGAGGACGCTTGTTTCTGCACCCATGGACCCTGGGCCCGCTGGGGCGATGCTGGTGGCCACACCTGCACAGGCAGGCCGCCTGGCCCCTGGCCCAGCGGAGCGGTCGCCCTGCCGGTTGATTGGCCCCAGGCCTCGACCGCTGGGGCTCGGGCTGGGCAACGGGGTCCGAGGGCCCCCCTACTAGTGCCAGGAACCGCCCCAGTTTGGGCCGCTGTCCTTCCCTTTTAAGCACAAAAGGTGGTGACTGCGGGATGACCAGTGACTGGGGGACAGCAGTGGCCGGGGGACGGTGGTGACCGGGGGACAGCCGGGGAGGGTTCTGTCTTCGCAGAAGTCCTTGGTCCTCTGAGCCTCTGCCTTGTACCGTCTCCAAGGCACTGGGGAGGGCCTGGATCCCCCACGAAGCCCCACCTTCAGAGGCAGGGGTGTCGGGGCCACACCGGGAGACGCCACGGACCTGCGGTGCAACCTCCTCAGGGAGGCTCCAGGCCCAGCCCGCCCTTGCCAGGGCCACTGGCCAGTGTCTGTTCTCCTGGGCTGTTTGCGCACTGGCTTTCTGCCGGAGGCACCGCCGTCCCACCATCCCCTCCAGCGCGGGCCCTGGGGCCTTGGGGGTCGCTGCAGCACTGGGCCCCCCAGGGGAGGCCGCCGGGCTCTGCCAGAGGAAGGAAACCCCATCGCGGGGGCGGGAATTCGCTCCCTGAAGCAGGAGGTGCTGCGCAGCGAGAGGAGGAAGTGGGGTGCGATTCTGGACGAGTCTGAGGCGCATCAGAGGCGCCGTCGGGGACAAAGGGCCGAGCAAAGCCACAGGACCAGCGCGAGAGGCGCCCCACCCTCCGCCAGCGGCTCCGCCGGGGCTCCTGCGGGACCGCGGGGCCTGGCTCCCCGCCCCCTCGCCCTCCCGCCTCCCGGCCCCTCTCGCTCACCCCCGCGGCCGCCCCGCCTACCCCCCACCTCCGCGGCCGCCCCGCCTCGACCCGGTCCCAGGGGAGTGGCCCGGGTGGGCGCGGCAGAGCCCGCAGCAGGAGTCCTGAGAACTTGCGGAGACGCCCGAGGGCGCTGGGGAGTCAGGTGGCCGCGGCGGTGTGAGAGCGGCGGGCACGCGCTGTTGCCCAGAGAGGGCTCCTCGGCCTCACCCCATGCAGGGCGGGCGCGGCATTCCCGCCGAGCGCAGAGCCTACGGCCTTGCTTCTGAAAGTGGGAGGGGACCAGAGAAAACTACTGGAGCTAAAACACACGCTCGGGCCCGGGGGCCAGGCCAGGACGTGAGTGTCGCTTGTGTTTCCTGTACTGGCCGAAGAGCTGGAATTGAGAAAACGACCCTGTTGCGGCAGCACTAGGGATGGAGTGACTGGGAAGCAGCTTAGTAAACAGCCGCGCAGCTATCTCCGAGCTAAGTGAAGTGGAGGGCGTGTTTGTGGGCGCCGAGCCCGGCTGCGCCAGTGCGGGTCGGGCTCTGCAAGCCGCGGCTCCGGACTGCGGGCGCCAGGAGCGCTGGGAGCAGTCCGGGAGGGGAAGGACCGCGAACGAGGAGAGAGCTGCAGTCCCGTGTCGCAGGGACCGAGTCTAGCACGTAGGAGCGCCCACAGCCCAGCGCTACACGACCCGGCTAAGAGGCAGCCAAGCGCCTCAGCACTTCTCCGAGGAGGACCCGGCGGAGGGCGATGACCACTGGGGAGAGCGCAACGTGAGTCATCAGGGAAATGTGGGCAAAACCGCAGCCCGCCCCCGCCCCACGGGGTGACAACGGGGCGCTGCTGGCGGCCGGCACAGTGGGGGGGGGGAGGGCAGCGGGGCTTCCTGAAGTCACTAAAATAGCGCCCCGTGACTCAGCGACCCCGCGCAGAGGACGCCAGGGTCGTGGGCACCTGCAGCGCGGAGCAGCAAGGCCCGGGGGTCCGGCCGCCACCACGGGGGGGGGGGGAGTGGGTGGGGGCACAGCGCCGGCACCGCGGGCTCAGCGCAGGGAAGGCCCAGGGCGGGGCGCGGGCCCCGCGGTCTCGGCCGCGGTGGGGCCGTGAGCACTGAGGGTGCGGTGGTTTGCGTTTTTTCTGAGGGAAGTGAAAACGCCCTCAAATTGCCTGTGCTGATGACTGCACGTGTCCAAGAAACTCGGGGGCTGGGGGGGGGGCTTCACCTAAAAATAGCAAACTTTAAAATCCAAGAGGACCCTGCCGGAAGGTGGTGGGGCAGGCGGAATCTGTCCCCCCATCTGGACAGCAGCAGCAGCAGCAGCAGCCATAGAGGGACCATCTGGGATTCGGGTCTATTAAATTCTTACAACTGCCAGGGAATGGTTCAGACAGAAGTGTGGTTAATTTTGGCCAGTCTCAGGCCTGAGGCACTGGCCACTGCTCGCCCCCTCCAGCCCCAGAGCAGGCAGCTGCACCCCCATTCCTGGAGCATCTTGGGGAACGCAGGGAAATCAAACAGTGATGGGGGAGAAAAGGCACGGCTTAAGGGAGACTGTAAATCAGAGCCGGCCGCCGGGAGGGGCCCAACGGTGAGAGCACAGGGGCTATGCTGGTGCCCCCACGCGCCGGTGGTGGGCCTGGGGCCCGCACCCAAGGGGGCGCTAACGGTGCACACACACGAACGACGATGTAAGCCAACAGAGACGTGTGGACGAACATATGAAGCAAAAGGCTTCTTAGTCCACGTGTGGCGCGTCTGTGGCGGCGGAGGCAGCGCTCTGGAGGGCAGCTCCGTCTGATGCTGAAGTCAAGCTGCGTGAGTTCGGCCTAGAGAGCGATAATTTTAGGGTGTAAAATGCAGTTCCCATGGTGACTGCAGAGAAAACAGCCATAGGACGTACACGATGAGACACCACTGCAAACACCGGGTGAACGCCCGGACGCAGCAAGGCAGGAGGCGGGAGCCGGTGGACAGCGGCGCCACAGAGGCCATCTCGTGCTGGGGACGGGCAGGGGGGCCGTGTCGGGCCTGACCCTCGTGGAGGCGTGCCCCGGTGGACAGCAGCCGGCGAAGGGGTGCCCCTCGCAGCAACAAGTGCAGTGTGTTTTGTTTTTATGATTCTTTTAAAGACTTGTTTTCGTGTTGGCTCTGGGGTGGCGAGAGGACTGCCCAGAGACAGACAAATCCACTGAGATCCGCCGCTGAGGGGACAGCGGGAGGCAGGGAGGTCTGCTGCGTCCTGCGGGTCAGCTCCCGGCCGGGATGGACTCAGGCCACAGTAGCTGGTGACAGCTGGACAGCGTGGGGCTAACCCCGGCACCAGCAGGGAGGCCCTTGGAATAAAAGGCTTAACACAGCAAGAAGATGTAAAAAAGATAAGCACTTGTAACCCGTGACAGGTGACCAAAACGTGGGAAGCAAAAACCGGTGGGACAAAAATAAGCAAGGAAACAGGTGCTTACCGACGCGCACCCTTCTGTCACGGGCACCGCTGGCCTGCACTGACCGTTCCCTCCGGTTACCGCCCTGCGTCGTCAGACTGGTAACGTTTCCTTCGCGGTAGCTGGCCGTTGTGCCCTGTGTGCAAGGGACTCTGCGCCCGTGCTGTAAAAATATTCCCCCATATTTTCTCCTGGTGCTTTTATGATTTTCTTAGTTACCTTTAGGTTTTCAAATTTAATTTGACAAAGAATTTAACTGTAATACAGAACTTAATAAACGTGGGATTTTCATGCATTATGTAAAGGCAGAGATCAAGTCTTTTTTAACAAATTTATTGCAAGTAAGTTAAAAAATCAACTTGTAACATCAGCTTCTTCGTGTTGGCCAAACCTGGACTCCCGCTTCCGGCCCTCACAGCATCCACCTTGTTCCAGTCCCCGCTAGGGCTGGGTCGGGCGGGGAGGCTGCCTGGTCCGAGCCCCGTCCAGACCTCTCCTCCGGCCTCTCTGCAGCTCACAGCTGTCCGGTTCGCTTGGCTCAGGTTTGTGAAATTTGCCCTTTATCTGCCTGCTACCTCCCTGGGCGCAGCTCTGCTCACGGCCTTGCCCGTCTGCCTCCTTTCTGTCGTCTGCTGACCTTCCCCTTGTAAATTGTTTTCTTTAGCAAATGTCAAGAAAGTGCTTGGGACCCACATTTCACGCCCCCCTCATCCTCATGAGCCCGGGATGTGGCGGGAGACGCAGGTCAGAGCAGGGGAGCACTGCAGAAGGAGGCCGCGTTTCTGGTGAGGTGTTTGCCCCGCACTCCACAGCGCAGGGAAGTGTCAGCTGTCCAACCTACAGCCCAAACCTCCCGGAGAGGCGCCCGGACCCCTCTCCCACCAGGGCGCTGAGAGGTCAGGGTGCCGCCGCCACCGAGGTAGCCCCTTTTCTCGTGCTTTCCCCCACTGTCTTTATGAAGGTGTAATGGTTGTTTACCTTTTACCAAATGATGATGGTTCTTCGCCAGCCAACGTGTCCTGGGTGGCCCAGAACTGCTCGGGCACCTCAGGTCTGCTGTTTGCAGCGCACATTTGTCAGCTATTGTTTTCTAATAGGAGTTTTCAAACTATGAAATTTAACTTGGAAAAATCTGGATCCCGAGAACTTAGAGGCTGTGTCTGAAGGCAGCGGACTTGAGCTGGGCAGGGCAGGGGATGGGCTTTTGCTTTCCCAGCCTCCCCAGAATTGAACTGACAGCGGCAAGTTAACGGGAGAAACTCACATTCACTTTTCTTTTTTAAGATTTAGTTATTTATGCACACAAGAGCTGGGGTGCAGGCCAGAGGTAGGGGTGTGTGGAGATGACTCCCCAGGGACAAAGTGGGGAGCAGAGCAAGCAGATCGGCTGAAACACACCGCTGAGGGAGCAGCGGGAGACAGGAGAGGTCTGCTGCGCCCTGCGGGTCCGTCCCTGGCTAGGGTCCCTCCCTGGCCAGGATCGAGCTCATGCTGCAGAGCTCATGCTGCAGCGGCTGCAGACACCTCACAGTGCTGAGCTTAACCCCTGTGCCCCCAGGGAGGCCCAATTTCATAGTTTTAAAGAACAAAATATTGAATGGCATTTGTTAAGGCTGGGGAAGGGAGATTTTATTCATGCGTGGGAAGTCCTCAGTACAGAAAAGGGTCCTGTGGGTTGTGTTCACAGAGAGGGAGGGAAGGGGAGCGGGGAGGGAGAGGTGCGGCTCACACAGACATGGTCAAGGAACAGGGGCCCAGGAGAGGAGGCTGAGGTAAGAGGGCGCTGCCTGGCCCCCAACAGTGCCCTCCCTGCAGGCAGCCGACCAGCCTCCTCTGACCCACAGATGCGGACACAGCCTGCAGGACTGTCTGGCTGTCCGAGCTGCGCTGCGGGTGAGAGCTGAAGCATCTGCGAGTGAGAGCTGAAGCATCGGGCTGTGGACAGGGCTGGGGGGGACCTGGTCAAGGACACCTGCCGCTAAGCGCTTGGGAGCGGCCTCCTCGGAGCCCGACACACACCTCTGGCAGGAGTCAGGCTCTTCGCTGTCACTGTGAATAAAATGCCAATCCGGAGTCAGTTTTCAGACCGTCTGGTCACGCTGTGTCAGCTGTCCCCGCAGCTTCCTGTGTTTGACGGGAGGCTGAGCTTTTGGGCGCTGTCAGACGATAATCTGAAGGGCACTGACCACCGTGCTCTACAGCGCCTGTGTGTCCAAGCAGGCGGGCCGGCTGTGCCTGGCCTCCCCACCCCCACACTCTGGACAGTCCGGGATCCTCCCCTACCGGACCAGATGCCCCGGGGTCCTCCCCTGCCGGGACCGGACGGCCCGGGGTCCTACCCTGCCGGGACCGGACGGCCCGGGATCCTCCCCTGCCGGGACCGGACGGCCCGGGGTCCTCCCCTGCCGGGACCGGACGGCCCGGGGTCCTCCCCTGCCGGGACCCGGCGGCCCGGGGTCCTCCCCTGCCGGGACCCGGCGGCCCAGGGTCCTCCCCTGCCGGGACCGGACGGCCCGGGATCCTCCCCTGCCGGGACCGGACGGCCCGGGGTCCTCCCCTGCCGGGACCGGACGGCCCGGGGTCCTCCCCTGCCGGGACC
>JAGFMF010012256.1:33521-55896 GCA_019455555.1 Galemys pyrenaicus | reverse complement strand
TCCTCCCCTGCCGGGACCGGACGGCCCGGGGTCCTCCCCTGCCGGGACCGGACGGCCCGGGGTCCTCCCCTGCCGGGACCGGACGGCCCGGGGTCCTCCCCTGCCGGGACCGGACGCCCCAGGATACTCCCCTGCCGGGACCGGACGCCCGGGGTCCTCTCCCTGTGTGGTTTACGGGGGTGACTGAGCCGCACGGCCTGAGCTCCTTCACCCTGCAGAGGAGGAAGCCCGGGCTCGCCCGGCACGTGGAGCTCACCCACCCGCCCGGCGCAGGCGGCTGCGCGCGCGGAGCGGCGGCGACTCCGGGAGAAAAGGCCTCGGGAGCCCCGCCCGCCCGGAGGCGGAACCAACGGCGCGGGCCGCGTGCGGCGGCGGGGACGGCGCGCGGACTTCCGGGGCGGGGCCTCGGGCGGAAGCGCGCGGGGCGGCGGGAGCGGCGGCCGCGCGCCATGAACCTGGAGCGGCTGCGGAGGCGCGTCCGCCAGTACCTGGACCAGGTGGGCGCGGCGGCGGCGGCGGCCGGCTCGGGCGGCGGGCGGGGCGGAGCCGAGCGGCCTTCCGTGCCGTGGCGTCCGGACACGGCCGATGAGCGGCGTCCGGACACGGCCGATGAGCGGCGTCCGGCGCGCGGCGCGCGCGGAGGCGGACGAGTCCGCGGCCCGGCCGGCCCCGGCCCCCTGGCGGGCGGCGGGCCCACGGGGCGGCGGAGGGGTCTGGCGCGGGCGTCGCTGGCCGCGCGGCGTCCGCCTGGGGCCGGCGGAGGGGCGCCGGGCGCGGGGCAGCCTCGGGAGCGCCTGGGGTACGCGGACCGCGCTGCCTGGGCCTCGAAGGCTGTGCACCTGCCGCCCAGGCGGGCTCGGAACGCCTGAGAGGTGCACCGTGAACCGATGTGCCGGCCACCGCTGGGGGAAGTTAGTGAGTTACTTACCGCTCTGGGACTCTACTGACGCTTTTTTGCTGTAAGTTTCAAGGGAGACTTGGAACCACCACTGTGGAGCGCCAAAGCTTGTAGCCACATGGCCCTCCTGTGGGCAGGGAGGCCTGCGGCGGGTGTGGTGTGTGTGGCGTCCTAACTTAGGCGTCTGAAAAGCCACGAAGTAACAGGGCAGTAACCCCCCTTGTTCATTTTTTGTTACAGCAACAGTATCACAGCGCTCTGTTTTGGGCAGATAAAGTAGCTTCGCTCTCTCATGGCAAGTGACAGTTCTGTGTTTTCACGTTTTCTGTGTTGCTGGTCTCAGTCCTACCCGGGCTCTGACCGCTGATGTCCCCACAGAGGAGCCTCAGGACATCTACTGGCTGGCGCAGTGCCTCTACCTGACGGCGCAGTACCACCGGGCTGCTCACGCGCTGCGGTCACGAAAACTGGACAGAGTAAGTGATGGGCTTTGAAGAGTCTGCAGAGCTTTCAAGACGTTGTTAGATTAGGGTTTTATGTCAAACTACTTAAAAGAACCCAGTATCTTTTGTTGAGTGGAAGAAGAGTCTTACTCTAGTCTGAACGCTCTCGTGCCCTTGCCCCCAGAAGCAGTTACTGAATTTTGGAAGTTGTTCTCCTGGTGGCTCTGCGGTGCGAGGCGCCGCCCTCTGTCTCGTCGCCGCGCATGCACACAGACCGCTGCTTTCTCACCGCTGCCGCAGCCTCTTTTCTTCAGTGCCATCCTCTTTCCCACCCACACCTCCCCAGTTGGGCTTTCAGGTTATCACGGCTGTCTCCCTGACACCAGGTCTGATTACACACCCGCAGCATCTGCGCGGTTCTCCTGCCCACGGGCCAGCCAGAGGCGTGAGTGCACTCTCAGAGTCCCCACCGCTCCCCTCCGCTCTGGTTGCCTCACTGCCACCATCACTAATGTGCCCGCCTCCCGCTGTGCTGGCCACTGTGGCTCCTTGGGCCAAGGCAGCCAACACGCCTGGGGCTCAAGCTGCTGACCAGCCCCCTGCACTGCCCCACCTGGCTGACCTGTGTCCTCTGACTGGCCCCTTTTTTAAAAAAGATTATTTATGCATACAAGAGCTTGGGTACAGGCCAGAGTCCAGGGAAGTGAGAGGATTCACCAGACAGTGGGGAGCAGAACAGGCAGACTGACCGAAACACACTGCTGAGGGGAGCAGCAGGCGAGGCAGGAGAGGTCTGCTGCGCCATGTGGGTCCCCTCCCCGGCCGGCAGCAGGGATCGAACTCGTGCTGCGGTGGCTGCGGTTTGCTTCATAGTGTGTTGCTTAATCCACTGCACCACCAGGGAGGCTCTGACTGGCCCTTTTTAAGCCATCTGTCCTCGCTCCCGAGAGAGGCTTTGTGCTGGGTTTGTGTCTCTCTTCCTCGTCCCCTCTGGAGGGCACGCCTCACTCCTCCTCGAACAGTAGGTTCCTGGTGAGTGTGGGTTAATAAAGTGAATTTCTTTTCCGCCACGAGAGTCAGAGGAGGAGTTACAAGAGTAACTTTCTTCATTTCGTGTTTACAGCTGTCTTAGAGTAAAGATGTTTTTCCTTGACCACGTCTTTGACTTCTCTCCTAGTTGTACGAGGCCTGCCGCTACCTTGCTGCCAGATGCCATGTAAGTATGCCCGGCCCCCTTGTCTTTGGAAGGCGGACATGTGACTCACGGGTCCCGCGTCTGTGAGAATGCTGGTGGTGGAGCTTGGCAGACTAGTGAAGTGTTTCACGAGGACGTGCTCGTCCTTGTACGGGGTGCGGTGAAGTGCTGACCTTGCACTTCTAACGCCCGCGTGTGTGAGAAGCCCTGCCACGGCGACCTGAGAGCGGTGGGCGCTGGCGGCTGAGTCGGGGGTGCCTGGGGCTGGAAGCGCGCTCACGGCGTGTCCGCTTCCCCTCAGTATGCCGCCAAGGAGCACCAGCAGGCCCTCGACATCCTCGACATGGAGGAGCCCATCAACAAGAGGCTGTTTGAGAAGTGTTTGAAGGACGACAGTGGTCTCAGAGACCCCTGCACTGACTGGGAGATGTCACCGGCCTCGGTGAGCCGCCGGCCTCGCGCAGCGGTGCACAGGCAGCCCTGTGCTGAGGAGGGCGGGCCAGGAGGTGGTGGCGACTGCCTCCAAAGGCTTGGCCCCAGATGAGCGCTGGGGCCCTGCGGCTGGCGGGCGACCCCACCCTGGCTGCCTCGGGTCGTCCTCGCAAGGAGGGTGGTTGGGCACCGGGCCCCTGCCCTTTCCTGTGCTGCGCGGGTGTCTGTGGCCCCTGCCCAGTCAGGCCGCTTTTGACCTGTTTTTCTTTAACAGCGTTCTTGAGATGGGGGCACATGTCCTGCTGTTCTGAGTTGGGTGGCTGCTAGTTTACGCACAGCTTATGACGCTCGCGGTCAGTGTTAGGACTCTTGTTACTTTGTGAAGAGGAAGCCCCTGCCTTTCAGTTTCCACCGCCATCCCCCTGCCCCAGTTGTTCTCTGCAACACGTTGCAAAGACACATAGTCGCTGCACGTTCTGTCTCCGGAAGGGAGGGATGCGATGCGCTAGGTTGTTTTCTTTCTGTTTTTGGCTTGTCTGTTGATCTGTGTGGTAAGAGGAGCGTCACTTTCCCGAGAGGTGAGTGAGGTGCTTGGTGTTCTTCCTGTGTCTGGGCCTCTTGTCCACCGTGAACCTGCTGGGAGATGCGTGACTAATGTGCATTCGTTCACGCAGCTACCTTTTTAGCAGTTCTTTGGTTACCACGTAGGTCTAAGGTTCCTGCGTAACGTCCTCTGCTACTTAAGATGCTTCGGGTTTGTGACGCGTCTCCTGTATGGCTTGACCGGCTGTCTGTCTCCGTCATCTGTCGGTCAGGCTCAGAGTCTAGCTGGAGCTCCCCCTCCCGTCCGTGCCTGCGGCGCCCAGAGCTCACCCCAAGGGCCTGCATTGGCTGAGGGAGCACTGAGGGCAGGGGAGGGCATACCACTTGGCCAGGGTCCCCTAAGTGTCAGAACTGGCATTTGAACTCAGTCTGTCCAGTCCAGAAAGCCCCGCCCTGGTCCGTGCTGCGCGTGGCCGGGTTCCTCGTGCCTGCTGGGGTCCTTCGTGGGCCCCGTCAGCGTGTGAAGCCCGTCGACAAACGTTTGCGCTCCGCGTCTCAGAGTCGGCCTCCTGCAGGCAGAAGCAGCACAGAGCAGCAGTGCACGTTCCTGGAGATGGCTGCTGCAGTGGGAGGGCCGGGGGCCTCGGGGCTGCCCTGCTGGGCTCTCGCCAGTCACCTGCTCTGTGCCGGGCAGTGGGCAGTGGGCGACAGTACCACAGACAGCGCCTCACCTTCGGCGACAGTGGGCTTTGATGCGAAGCTGAGTTGGATGTTGGCTCGGTGTGTGACTTGTGTTCTTCCGCAGATAAAGAGCTCCATTTGTCTCTTACGGGGGAAGATCTACGACGCCCTGGATAACCGAGCCCTCGCGGCCTGCAGCTACAAGGAGGCGCTGAAGCTCGACGTGTGCTGTTTCGAGGCATTTGACCTCTTGACGTCACACCACATGCTGACAGCCCAGGAAGGTTTGGACCCAGTAGTCTTGTGTCTGGCAGGATACTCTGTCCGGTTTACAGAACCGCGAGCGGGCTCATGTGGTCTGCACAGGCGGTCGGCTTCCTTAACGCCCACAAGCTGGTCTCGGCCAGACACGGCCTCGGGTCTCTGCCTCCTGCACCAGAGTCTTGGGGTTTGTGGCCAGAGAGGCCATCTTGGTGGGAGGCGCCTTGAGGGCGTGTTGGCTGGACGGCCACTCTCTGGCTCTGTTCTCAACCTGGCCGCACCTTAAACTGAGGAGCGCTGGCCACGCCCTCGCGCAGTCCAGGGCCAGCGCCTCTGCCTCTGCCCTGGTCTGGTGCCACTCCCTGACAGCGAGGGGAGGCTGACTCGGAGAAGGGCAGAAGTGGGGATGCGGTGCCCGCAGGCCCAGACCTGACAGTCTGCAGTGGCCATCGCCAGGGCGTGCCGCCCCAGGAGCCGTTTTCAGTGGTCACTGCCTGGGGGCGAGAGAGAGCTTGCTGCTGGCCTCGAGTGGCCAGCGCTCCTGCTGCGCGTCTGTGGACACGGTGGCCGGTGCCCAGATACCCCAGGAAGGGCCGGTGAGGTTTGTGGCCCGAGTTGGGGGTCCTGGGAGGCGTCTGGGCACAGGGTCTGGTCAGGTCTCGCGTAGGGCCGGCCCTGGTGCCGCCGCCAGCACACCCCGGTCATGTCACTTTTTCTTCTGGGTTGGTTTACCAGAACCAATACCTATGGAAGGGTGTTTTTTCCTCTTTTTAAAAAAAAAAGACTTACGCATAGGAGAACTGGGGTGCAGGCCAGAGGTGCAGGGGGGTGAGAGGACTCCCCAGAGCCAGAGCGGGGAGCAGAGCAGGCAGATCCACTGAAACCCACTGCTGAGGGGGCAGCGGAGGCAGGAGAGTCTGCTGAGCCCTGGGGGTCCCTCCCCGGCCGGGGATTAAACTCGTGCTGCAGTGGCTGCGGATGCTTCATAGAGCGGTGCTTAAGCACTTGGCGCCACCAGGGAGGCCCTGTAGAAGGATGATTTTTATTTAGTCCCCCTTACATGCTGTGAGAACATCCTTTTTTTATTCCAGAGAAAGAACTGCTGGAGTCGCTGCCTCTTAGCAAGCTCTGCACTGAAGAACAGGAATTGCTGCGTTTTCTTTTCGAGAACAAATTAAAAAAGGTAAGTATGGATGCAATGTTAGTATTTGCTCAGTATAAACAAATCTGTCAGTTTTTCTCTTAAATTTGGCTTCTTTTACTAGTTAATGTTTTAAAAGTTAACTGTCATTTGGCATTTTTGCAAGAGCAGACAGAGCATTTAAAATATACAATGTGCTGGGCCTCCCTGGTGGCGCGGTGGGTTAAGCAATGCACTGTGAAGCAAACCCGCAGCGGCTGCAGCACATGTTCGACCCCTGCCGCTGGCCAGGGAGGGACCCCCCAGGGCGCAGCAGACCTCTCCTGCCTCGCCTGCTGCTGCCCTCGGCGGTGTGTTTCCGTCGGTCTGCCTGTTCTGCTCCCCGCTCTGGTGAGTCCTCTCACCTCCCACCACTCTGGCCTGTACCCCAGCTCTTGTGTGCATAAATAAATAAATCTTAAAAAAAAAAAATACACAATATGCTTCCTAAAATCGCTTCCAAGAGTAGCTGTCTTCCTGGGACTCCTTACAGCAGAGATTGGGCTGTCAGGTAGACGGAGCGGTGTTTGGTGAAAATGAGGACTGCTTCCTTGCGCCTCCCGAGCAGCTTTGTCGGCGCTGTCCACTGTGGGGCTCTGTGACGAAGCGGAGGGTAGAGCCACGCTTTCTGGAGGGTGCTGGCGAGAGGCTCACGCGTTCCCTGTGGCTCCCACGGGCCCTCGGGCCCGCCGGGCCGGCGTGGGGGCCGGAGCGGCCGCTGCGTCTGCCTCGCTGTCTCGTGTTTCAGTATGACAAGCCCAGCGAGACTGTCGCACCCGAGTCTGCTGACGGCCTGCAGGAGAATCTGGACGTGGTGGTGTCCCTGGCCGAGAGGCACTACTACAACTGCGACTTCAAGATGTGCTACAAGCTCACGTCCGTGTGAGTGTGACTGCCAGCCTGTGCTGGGAGGGGCCGGGCCGGGGGCTCCTTTGGGGTGTGTCTCGCACTGGCCACGGGGTTGCCTTTCCTGTGTGCGGTTTGCCAGATGGGTGCCGTCTTGGACGACACCTCGCAGACGGGGTGCAGGGGTCGTCACAGCAGCTCCAGCGCCTGGTGCCCACCTGGGCCTCAGCAGTTCCCCCACGCCAGCTGTGTCTTGGTGTCTTTGGGGTCGCCTAAAATCTCCATATTCACAAGACGGGGGACTGCCGAGTGACTCGTGACGTATTTATTGTCTTATGTCGGTTTTGGTCCCCCTGAGGAATGGGACTGCTGGTTTTGTGAGGTGCGAGTCCCGTCGGTGTTAGCGGGTGGACGTGTGGGCGCACAGAGCCCTGACTCGCCGCTGCTCCCCCCGGCTGCGTATTTCAGCAGATCTGCCTTTTTGTCCTTGGGAAAAAAAAATGACTGAGATGAAGTTATGTCTTTCCCCAAACACCGCATTTCCCTTTTGCATGTAACCGAACCCTTGTTTTAACCGAGCTGCTGGAAGGTGACCGTCGGGAAAGCGAGACGCACGCTGGGACCGTGGCGGCCGCAGGGCGCCGCCTGAGTGCTGTGGGGCAGCTGCGGCCGGCTCGGCCTGACGTGTGCTTTCGCTTCCAGAGTGATGGAGAAGGACCCTTTCCATGCAAACTGTCTGCCCGTGCACATCGGGACACTCGTGGAGCTGAACAAAGCGAATGGTGAGTTTCTCTAACTAAAATTGCTTTTGAGCCGAGAAGGTGTTTCGTAGTTCTGGGGCCTTGTCGTGCAAACCCTGCGTGGTCCGGGCCGCGGCGTGGACAGCGGGTGCTCCAGGGTGAGGAGGCGTGGCAGCCCGTGTCCCGCGCCCACCCGTGGCCAGGCACGTTGGCCTCCGTGTCGGGCGGCCCTTTTGTTTTCTGTCTCTGTTTGAAAAGCCCCCACAATGAGTGCGGTAGGAGCGAGCGGCTGTGGACGTGCGGGGCAGGCCCTGCTGTGGCGTCTCGCCTTTCACAGGCTCACAGCAGTGCTGAGAGGGTCGAGCCGCCTGCTCAGGTTGGAGCGGGGAGCCAAGGGCCCTTGGTGCCGCGGGGTGCCGGCCCCCACGCAGTGCGGCACATCGGCCCCGCGAGCGCCTGTGTGCTCAGGGCTGGGAGGGCACTGTGAGGCCGCGGGTGTGTCTGCCCCACGGTTTCGTTAGCGGAGAGGGTTTTGTGTCTACAAAGAAGGAGAAGGGGACCCGTTGCTGTGAGGACAAGATCTGTGTGACGTGAGGCATGGACCAGTGAGGGCCTTCAAGTTAATCTGGTGTAAATAATGTTTTTTGTCTTCTCTCCGTGTAGAACTGTTTTACCTCTCTCATAAATTGGTGGATTTATATCCCAGCAACCCTGTAAGTAGCGTGATTTTCTCTTACAGTGTTTTTTTTCAAAGATTTACTTATCTGTGTATGCAATAACTGGGGTGCAGGCCAGAGGAACGGGGAGAGAGACATGCCCCAGAGCCAGAGCGGGGAGCAGACAGGCGGATCCGCTGAAGCACCGCGGAGGGGCACGGGGCGCAGGAGAGTCTGCTGCGCCACGGGCCCTCCCTGGCCGGGATCGGGCTTGTGCTGCCTGAGTGCGTGTCTTCATGGTGCGAGACCGACCCCTGTGCCTCCAGGGAGGCCCCACACGGTGTTTCTCTCACCTGAAGGTCTAGAGGACGCTCACTAGCGTCCAGACAGCTGACGGTTGGGGCCAGACAGGTAGTGGCGTCTGCTTGGGCAGAGTCGACTTTCCAGTCCAGGGGGAGTTTCCTCAAGTCAGTAACTAAGTCTCAATCTTCTTTCTGACTGGAGAGAGTTCGTGTGCTTGTAGGACGAGCCCTAGCGTTCACGAAGCAGGGCGGGTGAGGGGCGGCCCCACGCGGGGGCAGGGGTGGGCGGCAGTGGGGCCAGGGCTGTGTCCCCCAAGACACCTCGAGGTTGGGCTTGCCCTGCAGGAGCCCTGGCTTGAGGGCGTGTGGGCGAGGCCACTCAGGGGCGGCCCTCGGGGTGTTGTGGCGCCCAGTGGGGTGTCTGTTCTCCCCTGAGGACCCGTGGCCTTGCTCCGGACCCCTGGGCTGGCCGCTGAGTGGACACGGTGAGCGCTCCGGCTCGCACGTTGGCGTGCCCGGCGTGGTGAGCGTCCTGGTCACACCGACTTGGGACTTGCAGGTGTCCTGGTTTGCGGTGGGCTGCTACTACCTCATGGTGGGCCACAAAAACGAGCACGCCAGGCGGTATCTCAGGTAGGCGCCCTCGACCCGCTTCCCCGACGCAGGCGTGGGGCGGCGGCAGGCCTGCGCTGCCTCGGGCCGTGCATGGGGGCGGCGTCGGGGTGCGGGCCGCGCACAGAGCGGGTCACCTCTGTTTCCACCCGTCGGGAGTAACCCAGAGCGATGCGACCATGTCAGGTGGGAAGAGGCCCTCAGCCCGGCGCTCCCAGGGCTGTTCGTGGCCGCGGTGCCAGGAGCCTTCCTGACACAGGATGGCTGAGTGGCCGTGGGCGGGGGCTTGGCAGTGGGCCCGGGAGCGGTCGTGAGGTCACGCGTGGCGGTGCCTGCTTTCCGGGCAGGGCTGGAAGTGGGGCTGGGACGAGCGTGCGCTGCAGGGACAGGCCTGGATGCCGTTCAGGGTCAGGCCCTGCCCCTTGAGCCGTGCGTCCTCGGGAGCCCCGTGTCCGGGAGGGGTGATGCGGAGCCGACCTCAGCAGGGAAGACACCGGGAAGCGACGGTCTCGCCCTCACGTGTCCTGGGTGTGCCCTCCGCCCCTGGGGCCTCAGCCGCACGTCCAGCCCGAGTTGCCCTGCGCAGAGCCAGCTGTGGGCCTGGGGTTGGGTGCGCCGTCCGCCAGCCAGGCGAGCTCTGGGCGAGGCCGCCATCCCCAGGGTCCAGTGGCCTGCGCAGACGGCTGGGCGCGGGCAGCTGGCCCCAGGCCTGGTGGGCGCTTCCTGCAGCCGTGAAGCGTTTCAGTCGCGCTGTTAACGTCTTCTACGTGGAGCGACTGCGGGGTGTCGGTCAGCACCTCAGACGCCGACAGCTTGCTCGCTGGCCGCCCCGGGGCCTCCCTCCCGCTCGGCCACGAGCACGCGCCGGTCCCTGAGTGGCTCTCTCGTCTAGCAAGGCCACGGCGCTGGAGAAGACCTACGGGCCCGCCTGGATCGCCTACGGGCACTCGTTCGCCGTCGAGAGTGAGCACGACCAGGCCATGGCCGCCTACTTTACCGCCGCCCAGCTGATGAAAGGGTGAGCAGCCCTGGCCAGGGCAGGGTGGGGCGGGGGCTGCGGGCCCGGGGTGGGCTTCAGGGCTCACCCTGGCCCTCCAGAGGAGGGCGTTAGCCAGCTCCGTGCCAGAGCTGGGCGCCCCTCCCGCCGGCTGCTGGAGGCTGTCTGTGGGGCCCCCGGAGAGGGTCGTCTCCGCCCGCGCGCACCCTGCGCCCGCTGCCAGCAGCCGGGTTGGGCGCTGCTCCACCGGCAGCTGTCCAGAGGGCGCGGAGACCGCAGGCCAGCCCGGGGCCGCCCCTGGGGCAGCATCCACGCCGCCGCCTCCCGGGGTGGACCAGGAGCCCTGCAGACCGGAGGGCCGTGGGGCAGCAGTGTGGCCATGGGGCGGGGCGGAGGGTAAGTTGGCTGTTGACAGTCCAAAGTGCCAGCTGACTGGCCGCACAGCCCTTTGGGCATTTGTGGAACACGAGTGTGCGGGACGCTGGGGAGATGCTGCCAGGGCTGCGGCTGCTCAGCTGGGCCTTAGGGCCGCTGGCGTCTGCTGGCCTCAGGCCTGGTGCTGAAGGGACCCTCTCCCCAGGTGCCACCTGCCCATGCTCTACATCGGGCTGGAGTACGGCCTGACCAACAACTCCAAGCTGGCCGAGCGCTTCTTTGGCCAGGCGCTGAGCGTGGCGCCCGAGGACCCCTTCGTCATGCACGAGGTCGGCGTGGTCGCCTTCCAGAACGGAGAGTGAGTGTGGCCGCGGGGTGGCTGCCGCTGCGGGCTCCACCGGCCCTGGGCCTGACGGCGGGAGGGTGGGCGCGGAGCGGAGGATGCGGCGGGCCTGCGGACTCGCCTCGCCCGGTGCAGGCAGGTTTCTGTGGTCACTGGCTCACCGGAAATCGGACATGAGCGGCCGGGCCAATGTCCCGCCTGGCGGGGCTGTGACTCCGAGCCAGAGCAGGGGCCAGGTCACGCGCTGAGGACACGGTGTGAGAGCGGCGGGCCCGCACTAGCGTGGCGGTGGCGCGTGTCCTGAGAGCCGCGGGCCTGGGCGTCATCAGAGACGGACGTGGGACGGCTGTGGCCCCCGGCCCTCTGGCCGCCCCTGCCCGCGGGGCCGCCACGTTGCGGGCGCTGCGCTCCCCGCTGGGCACCGGCCTTCCCTCTCATTGGCGCCATGTGTGCACTTCGGTGCTTTTGTTGGTGGCCGGCCCAGCGCCTAGCTGCCCGGCTCTGTGACGTGCAGCCGAATGGGCCTGGGTGCTGCGCTCGGGAGCTGAGGCAGGAGCCGGAGGAAGGGAGTGGGAAGGGCTGGTCGGCGGAGCCGGGGCCAGAGGGGTGGGACCGGGGCCCGGTCGCCCCTGGGGCCACGTGACAGACAGACGCCTGGACCTCGGGCAGCTCCTGGACCTCGTCTGACGTCGGCACCACGCCGCCGACAAACCCCGACTTACCGCTGAGGTGCCCGTCAGCGTTCGTGCGGCAGGCGCTCGGGGCAGCTTGAGACGGCCTGCTTGCTGACGCTGAATAACCTGCAACGTTTCCCCTCCGCTTCAGATGGAAAACAGCGGAAAAATGGTTTCTCGACGCTTTGGAGAAAATTAAAGCGATCGGGAGCGAGGTAGGCGTGCGGGTCTGGCCGGGGCTGCGTGCCCCGGCCGGGGCGGGCTGGGCGGTGGCGGGGCTTGCGTCTTGCGGCCCCGGCCGGGCGCCGATGCGCCTGTGGCGGGAGGGCAGGCGCTGGCTCTGCGCTCACAGGCGCCGCGCTGACGGGGCGAGGGTGGTTGCGGGCGCCTGGCCTGGTGCGCTCGTCGCAGGGCCCGGACACCTCCTCCCCGGGCCCGGTCGGGCGCTCCGCCTGCTCCTGCAGGCCCGGGTGAGTCCTCCGCCGTCCCTCGCCCCGGGCCGGGCAGGCGCCCCTCGGGCCGGTGAGGCTCTGGGGCCGCGCGCCAGGACTCAGACGGGCTCGGCTGCTGTGGCCTGTGCAGGCCTCCCCTGTGCTGCCCCCGTGGCCATGCCCAGGCCCCGCTCTGGCCGCAGCCGGTGTCCCCGACGTGGCGTCCCCCTGGCCGGGCCCCCTGGCCACGCACGTCAGACTGCTGCCGCGGGGCACCTTGCACAGAGCAGGGCTTGTGCGTGGCCAGGGGCCCAGCGCTCACGTGGCCAGTCCACGCCAGAGTCCCCTCTGCCTGCCCGGCGGGGCCTGCCGCTTCGGCGACCCGGGGTTCGGGAGTGCGGGCCGCGGCGGTGGCGGGAGCGTGGCCGGCTGTGCCCTCTGTGCCCAGCGCGCCTGCCCACCTGGTGCTGGGCGCCCTGGGGGGCCTGGGCACAGGCACTGGCGTCTCCTGCCCGCGGGTCACCGGAGGGTGGATGGGACCGGGCAGTGAGCCCGCGTGCGGGTGGGGAGGTGGGGGCCGCGCCTGGGGTGAAGGGACCACGTGGGGCAGGTGGCCCAGAAGCGGGTGCCTGTGTCCCGGCCCGGAGGTGCCAGGTGCTAGCGGGCAGAGCGGGCACCCCGAGCCGGCGGGTGTCGGGTCACGGCGGAGGTGCGGGAAGCCCAGCGGCTCGAGCCCGTTCCTCCTGCGTGGGCCTGGCGCGAGGTGGTGCGGGAGGCCCCAGCAGCCCCGGGGCGCTGCCGGCGGGGTGGCTGGCCCGGCCCCCCCCCTCCCCCCCCAGTGCGGCCGGGGGTGGGGCCAGGTGGGTGCAGGTGGGCTCTGCCCGAGGACGGCGGGAGGTGCCTGCCCGCGCTGTGGGCGTCACCCGCGTTGCGGTTTCAGGTGACGGTGGACAAGTGGGAGCCGCTGCTGAACAACCTGGGGCACGTCTGCAGGAAGCTGAGGTGAGCAGGCGGCCTGTGCTGGGCCGGGCGTGTGGCCGGGTGGGTTCCCTGCACAGAAGGCCTCGCGGGCGGGCGGGGCCAGGATCGGGTGGGTGGGACTGGGGGCGGGGCTCGGCTGGCCTCGGGCTCGGGGCTTGGGCCACCCTCAGCCCCGCCTGCCGCCCCGCAGGAAGTACGCCGAGGCCCTGGACTACCACCGCCAGGCGCTGGTGCTGACCCCGCAGAACGCGTCCACCTACTCGGCCATCGGCTACATCCACAGCCTGACGGGCAACTTCGAGGAGGCCGTGGACTGCTTCCACACGGTGTGTCTGCGCTGCGCCCGCCGCGGGGCTCTGGCCCTCGGGTCTGACTCCCCGCTCGCTGGGCCCGCCGGGCCTGGAGCGTGCGGGCGGGGCGGGCGGGGCTCGGCGGGCTCCGGCCCTTTGTCCTCCCGCGGCCTGCGGCTGTGGCCCGAGCGCCTGACCTGGGCACTCACGGCCGTCTGAGTGCAGGGAGGAGGGACAGGGCAGCGTGGGCCTCGGCATCGGTGGCAGAACTGGGACAGGCAGCACGGGAGGACACGCGGTACTTCAGGGGTGCGGGCGTGCTTTCGGGGGCTGGTTAGAAACCTCCGGGTGAGGCGGGGTGCTGACTGCACCCCAGTGGTCAGGGGGTGCTGTGGGCTGAGGCGGTGACCTGCAGGAGGCCCCGCGCCCTGTGGGCACCCGACCGCCGTGGCCCTCCCCCGAGGGCGTTCGCTCAGCGTCGGCTTCCCTGGCAGGCGCTGGGCCTGAGGCGCGACGACACGTTCTCTGTCACGATGCTCGGCCACTGCATCGAGATGTACATCGGCGACTCGGAGGCCTACATCGGTAAGACGCCGCCCCGTCCCTGGTGCGCCGCTATGCCGCAGTGTCGGCTTCCTCGGCGCGGCCGGCGCGACCTCTCTGGCTTGGCCCGGAGCGCTGAGGGCAGCTGGCGGGGGCCGCCTCGGTGTGTCCTCGGGGATGTGGGGCCAGTGGGTCCCGAGGGCAGGCCCGGGGCCGCCCGAGCCGTGGCTGCTGGGCTCACCTGGAGTGGCCTCGGCCAGGTGGGGCCTCCCCAGGGGCTTCGTCGTGTTGCTGCAGAGTTACTCTGGCCCGCGACCCGGGCCCGGAGGAGAAACCAGGTGGTACTCAGGGTTCTGGAGGCCAGACACTTTATCCCACACTCACACGCACGTGGACCCAGACGCCAGCCTTTCCCGACAGTCTGGGACCAGAACCAAGGCTGGGAGCTCCTTCTGTACTCACGGTCTCTACGTTTGCCACGTGGGTAAAAGGTGCAGCAAACCACATGGTTGCGGGCTGGCTCCTGGCAGAAAAGCGCAGCGTGTAGGGAGGTCACTTTCCAGAGCTGGCTCCGAGGAGAAAGACCCAACCCTCAAGCGCAGCTGTTAGGCGGGCGTGCGAGGCGTGGGGACGCGGTTCGGAGCAGACTGCCTCACTGGCCTGCGCTGCCCAGTCGGCAGCACTTGGCTGAACTGCGGCTGTGCAGGCAGCTCCACAGCCCCTGTCCAGCAGTGTTTCCCAAGTGCGGGCGGTGAAGGCCGGCCCCAGCGGCAGGCCTTGAGTGGGGGTCGGAGTTGTGTGGCTGAGCTGGGGGCGTGTGGGCAGCCGGCCTCGGGGTGCATGCGGGCTGCCTGGCGCGTCCGGGTCTGGTCCCAGCAGAGGCAGGAGCCCGCCAGTCCGCCTCGGGCGTGGCCCACGAGCCCCGGGGGCGGATGCGGGCTGCTGGGCCCCAGCAGGGTGCCGGACAGACGGGTTGCAGAGCCACAGGAAAGGACTGCTTCTAGTTGGCCGCACTCGTGGGGCAGCCGGCGATGAAGGCGCTGGGCTGTGGCGGGCCTTCGCGCGTTCACACTGCCTGGAGGGCCTCAGGCTTGGGCGGAGCGCCCCCCCAGGGCCTCAGGCCTCTGCCGTGGACTGCACGGGGAGGGCCACCCAGCTGTGCCTCCGCGGCCTTGCACTTGGCCTGGGCCAGCAAGCCGGGAGACAGGCTGGGCCCGGCGGGACGTCTGTGCCGTGAGGCCTGCGGCTTCGGGCGCGCAGGGCCTGTCCCTGGCTGCTGGAGGGGCGGGTGGCCTAACTGCAGAGCCTGTGCGGCCGGGCTCAGCCTGGACGCGCTCGGGAGCCGGGTGGGCGCCGGCTGCTGGCAGCTCTCAGTGTAGGTGTGACTCTGGCCCCTCTGCTGCCAGTGCCTCTTGCCTGCTGCCCTGGCATGTGCACGTGCCACCTGGGTGCCCGGGGCGCGGCTGCCCTGCCGCCCACTGCCCCCCCCATCCGGCTCCAGTGCCAGCACACGCCCAACAGCTCGTGCCGCGCCAGACCTGCTGCGGAGGCTGCTGCCTAGCAGGGCCACAGGAGGGAGCCTGTGAGCAGAAGTTTGAGAGGGAGGCAGGGGCCTGGCGACTCCCTTGTTGGTGTTGGGCTTCTCTGCTGGGGGCTGCTGAGTGGCAGTGGGAACGGCAGGGAAATGATGGCATTTCTTGGTGTTTCTTTTTAGGAGCAGACATTAAAGACAGATTAAAATGTTATGACTTTGATGTGCATACAATGAAGACACTAAAAAACATTATTTCACCTCCGTGGGATTTCAGGGAATTTGAAGTAGAAAAACAGGCTGCGGAAGGAACGGGGCTCACACCACTGGAACCCTCAAGGAAAACCCCAGACTCCAGGCCTTCCTTGGAGGAGACCTTTGAGATTGAAATGAACGAAAGTGACATGATGCTAGAGACTTGTGTGTCCGAGCACAGCCCCTGAGCCGTGGCCCAGGCCCGGCAGCCCCACCCGGCCGGGCGCCCTGCTGCCCACGGGCCGCCTGTGCAGGAGTGTACTCCCACCAGTAGCGTGTAGTGGAATAAAGGAGGTGACCTGTCAGCACCGGGGTTCGTTCTTCTTTCTCAGTCAGCTTTCCCGACCGAGTAGACTCAGAACAGCCGCAGAGAGTCCAGGGCCGTGGCCCGTCGCTGGCCCACCTCCGCCAAGGACACGTCGCGTCCCGGGGCCTGTGTCCCTGGTGCGCTGCCGCCTGGCTGCTCCTCTCTGGGCGCCTTGCTGCTCTGGCACCTCAGTCCACCCTGCTGGCCACGGCAGCTGAAGGCACACTGTCCCTCTGGCCTGCGCCCCGCCGTCCGTGCCGCGTCTTCCCTCAGCTGCTCTGGGCCGTCACACGCCTGTCTCCGCCGCAGAGGGCTGGCCGGTGTCCTGCAGAACGCTCCTCGGTTTGAGTCCGGGGAACCTCCCGAGTGGTGTGGGCTGGGTCGGGCAGGGCGGGCACCTTTCGCCTCCATCCCGGCAGGCTCTGTTTCGGCGCCTCTTCCTCCTGTGTGGTGTCCGCAGCAGCAGGCCTGCGTCCAGGGCCCATGACAGTGCGGCAAGCCCGGCCGGGGTTGGGGGGCGTCTGCCAGCCTGGGCCGGCTCCTCGAAGCCCGGCCCTGCCCATGTCCAGGCATGGTCGGTGCGACTGAGTCCTGTGCGGTGCCGGACCGCAGCCCGCGGGGGCTCCCACGGCCTGGCCCCTGCGCCTCATGTCCCCACCCCTGTATCGTTTTCTTTTTTTCGTAAAAAATGCGTCACAAGCATGGGCTTTAGGCAGTGACGACGGGACGTGCCGGAGCACCTTGTGATGGACGCCGGCAGCATGGGCTGGGCGTGACGGGGAACAGCGGGGCCGGTGGCTCCGAGGGCCCGGGGCGCACCTCTGGCCCTGACGTGCCCCCGGCCCGCTGGCACGTGCTCTGCCGCGTGGGTTGGGTCCCTGCCGCCTGCAGAAAGTTGGGATGTCAGGCGGTGTGAGTCTCCACCTTTGTTCTTCGAGGTTGTTTTGGGGTCTTTGAATTTCCATGTGAATCTTGGGGTGCCTCTTCCATTTCAGAGAAGATGCCACGAGACTGCAGGGATCCCAGTGAGCTTAGGGACCTGGGGAGCCGCGGCCGCGGGGTGCCCTCCACCTCATTTGGGTCTTGCAGTTTCTTTCACAGCATGTCATTTCCAGTTGATTTTTTCCCTTAAGAATTTTACTCTTTTTGGTATTATTGTGAATTAAAGTGTCGTCTGTTTCCTTTTAGACCATCTTTTACACTTGTATATGGAAATATAATAGATATTCTGTGGACTTTTTGTCCTGAATGTGTTTATTAGCTTTAAGTTTGTGTGTAGGGGACCTCCCTGGTGGCGCAGTGGGTGAAGCACTGCACTAGGCAGCAAACCTCACCCACCGCAGCACGAGTTCGATCCCTGCTGCCGGCCGGGGAGGGACCCACAGGGCGCAGCAGCCCTCTCCTGCCTCCCGCTGCCCCCTCAGCAGTGTGCTTCAGGGCATCTGCCTGTTCTGCTCCCCGCTCTGTCTCTGGGGAGTCCTTTCACCCCCCACGCCTCTGGCCTGCACCCCAGCTCTTGTGTGCATAAATAAATAAATGTTAAAAAAAAAAAGTTTGCGTAGACAAACTTTCAGGACAATGGTGTCAATTTTTTTTAGGATTTATTTATGTGTAGAAGAGCTGGTACAGGCTAGGGGTGTGGGGCTGAGTGGACTTCCCAGAGACAGGGTGGGGAGCGGTACAGGCGGATCCACTGAGACACACTGCTGAGGGGAGCAGCAGGGAGACAGGAGGTGTCTGCTGTGCCCTGGGGGTCCCTCCCTGGCTGGGATGGAACTTGCGCTGCAGCGGCTGCGGGTGCTTCACAGTGCGGTGCTCAACCCCTGCGCCACCAGGGAGGCCCCAGTGGTGTTAATTCTTTAAGTAAAATTCACCCATGAAGCCACTGGGCGTTACTGGGAGGATTTTGATTATTAATCCAAACCCCTCATTATCTTTTTTTCTTCCCAGTTTTGGTGGTTTCTGTGTTTCTGGGAATTTGTCCATTTCATCTAGATGATTCCGTTTGTTGTGTATAGTAGTTATACTATGCCATTACAATTCTCTTTATTTCTGTAAATTCAGTAACTTGAATTTCCCCTTTTCCATTTTAGTAATTTGAATCTGATTTTAGTAATTTGAGTCTTTTTTTCCCAATTCTGCAGCTGGCTTAAGTTTTGTCAGCACTTGGGATCTTTTCAGAGGAGCAACTTTAGATTTTGTTGATTATTTTTTTTTTTTCTTAATTTCTATTTAATCCCATGATCTTACTTCCTTTCTTCTGCTTTGGGTTTAGTTTGCTGTTCCTTTCCCGGCTCCTTCAGGTGCGCAGTTCGCCTCCTTGACATTCTTCTCACAGGGACACGTGTGGCTGTGAGTTTCTCTCTGGGACTGCTGCATCTTCATGTGCCGTCTCCACTGACAATTATACGTTTCTTAATTCATGTGTCTTTTACAGGAGTGAAAAGGGAGAGTTACAGACCTAAAGTATATTAGTACTCGCTTTCATATTTACCTAGTTCTTTAACATCGTTCTTTATTTCTTCCTATGACTTGTTGTTTCTCTTATTTGTTTTTGAAAGATTTATTTATTTGCACATGCAAGAGCTGGGGTGCAGGCCAGAGGTATGGGGGTGAGAGGATTCACCAGAGACAGCGGGGAGCAGAACAGGCAGATCCACTGAAACACATTGCTGAGGGAGCAGCAGGGAGCAGGAGCAGCTGCTGCGCCCTGTGGGTCCCTGCCTGGCCGGGGATTGAACTGAGGTCACAGTGCCGACAGCCTGAGACTCGACCCCCAGGTCGTGGGAGGCCCCGTTCTATGACTTTGGATGCTGGGCACCTTCCAGTCCATCCTGAGGGCTCCCTTTGGTGTCTCCCGTAGGGCGGGTATACCAGTAAACTCCTTTGGCTTCCAGGTATGGGTATCTTGATTTCTCTCTTCTTGAAGGATAGTTTTTCCAGATACAGAATTCGGATTAACAGGACTCTTCTGTCGGAGCGTGTCATCCACTGCCTCGGCATACCCACTATTGCCAATGAAAAATCAACTTTTAATCTTTTGGGAATTTCTTGCTTCTGACGAGTTACTTCTGTTGCTTTTAAGGTTCTGTCTTCGTCTGTTAACTATTTAATGACTGAACTGTGATGTAGCCGGGTATGGCTGTCTTTGAGATAGTCCTGTCTGGAGTTTGTTGAGAATCGTGGCTGTGTCGATTCATGTCTTCCTTAAATTTGAGGCATTTTCAGCTGTTATTTATTGAAATACTCATTTTTGTCCCTTTCTGATCAGATTCTTATAATGTGTTTTGGTATATTAGATGGTATTCCAGAGTTCCTCCATTTCTCACTCATCATTGTGTCTCAAGACTGGATTGTTTTAATGGCCTTGCTGGCAGGTTCACTGATTCTTAGTTCCTGCTTGCACAGATCTTGTTGAACCCTCCCGTGAACTTAGAATTTCATGTCTAGTTTTTCACTTCCAAGATTTCTTTTTTTTTTCCCTTTTAAAGATTTTATTTATGCACATAAGAGCTGGGGTACAGGCCAGAGGTGTGGGGGTGAGAGGATCCCCAGAGACAGAGTGGGGGGCAGAACAGGCAGATCTGAAGCACACTGCTGAGGGGAGCAGTGGGGAGACAGGAGGGGTCTGCTGCGCCCTGGGGGTCCCTCCCTGGCCGGGGATCGAATTGACCTGCAGTGGCCCAGGAAGCCACAGTGTGGCGCTCAACCCCTTGTGCCACCAGGGAGGCCCCATTTCCAGGATTTCTATTTGGTTCCTTTTTGTTATTTCTATCTTCATTGACATTTTTCAGTTATAGATCTTTTTTTTTTTAATTATTTATTTATGCATACTAGAAGTGGGGTCCAGGCCAGAGGTGTGAGCCGAGGCAGAACAGGCAGATCGACAGGAACACTGCCAAGGGCAGCAGCGGGCAAGGCAGGAGAGGTCTGCAGGGCCATGTGGGTCACTTCCTTGGTGGCAGCAAGGATCGAACTCGTGCTGCAGTGGCTGCGGTCTGCTTCACAGTGCGGTGCTTAACCTACTGCGCCACCAGGGAGGCCCCCAGATCTTTTTTTTTTTAGATAGTTGATTTCACATCTTTGACTGGTAATTCCTGTATTGGGCTTTCTCTGGAATAGTTTCTGTCAAAATGAATTTTTCCTGTAAAGAACCATACTTTCCTGTTTGTGTGCTTAGTAGCTTTCTGTTGAGAACTAGGTATTGCAGATGCTGTGCCGGCTGGGACCAGCTTTCCCCTTGTCAGGAGCTGGCCTTGTGTGCTGAGGGTCACAGAGATTCCCTCTGCTGTCACCTGTAGAATGGCTTTTTTTGTGTGATCACAGAGGTTCTCTTGGCATCTCTGCAGTCAGCTTGCAGCCCTAACGAACTCTGAAAGTTTGAACTTTATAAAGAAAAAGTGTATGTATGTTTCCTTAAGCCAGATGGACCCTGCTGCGGCACCTGAGGCCAAATCCAGCAAGCGTCTGTGCTGGCCCTGCAGGAACACCAGGTGACCGAGCAGTAGGTGCCAACTGCACCTTCTCTCTGACCACCTTGGAGCTAGACTGTGGGGACCAGGCTGCTCCCCGTGGCTTGGTGGGGGGCGCAGTGGAAGCTTAGCGCGCTGTGTGCTCTTACCAAGCATTCATGAGCCCTGGCACCGTACCTGACCAAGTTCCAGAGTACAAATCGTTGAGCCTGGTCTTTTTTCATCTTAATGATGAAATGGTGACCCTGAGCTTCCTCCTCTGCCATTGTGTGTGACGTCACTCCTGTCTTAAGTCGTGGCCAGGTCTTGTGCTGTTACTGGGATAGACGTGAGTGTCTTGCAAACTGTCTGCAGCACATAACCAAAGTGAAGCATTCAAGGCTGGAATGGCGTTTAACCTGCAGACTCGGCTGACGAGGAAGCGTACTCTGAGGCTCTTCTCAGAAGCTCTTGGCCCTGCGTTAGGGTAGACACGGATGACATGTCATGGCTGGATTCCCTCTTAAGAGCACCTGGAACCAGGGCTGGTGGTGATGACGTGCATTTTGCTGGAGTTAAGCAAGGTTTTCATGCAGGTTTGCACATTCATGTTTCATGAAAGCCGTTAAATGTTTTGGTTTTAAAAAGCCTTTATTTTTTAAAGTTCACATGGGATTTGGCAAGAGTCTTGCTGTGATTTTTAAGTGATACCTATATAAGAAGAAAACAGTTTTTTCTCAGTTGCTCCAGTGAACAGAGGGTCCTGCTTCGTGTGATGGGGTTCTCCTTCCAAACACTTGTCCCGCCTCGAGCAGGCACTTGGCCTTTGTTTGCAGAAGAAAACGTGCTATTTCAAGACATTTGTTCACAGCATCATCAGTGAATAAAGCATCACACAGGGATGGTGTCTCCAGGAGCCTGGGAAGCTCCCTCAAAGCTCCACCAAAATTTTCTCTTAACCTGAAGTGTACCCCATATGTTTCTACCTTCATAAGCAGGAAAATAACAGCTCCCATTCCTTGAGGCCACCATGTGCGGGCCAGGAAGGCCGTGAAGTCAGCTTCGGAGACAGGCAGGAGCAGCTGAGCCCGAGGGCCAGCCCCGGCCCTGGCCTGTCCCATCACGAGAGTTGACTGATGCTGTGCGTGGTGTGCTGAGGAGCCAGAGCTGCTTCTGCGGCCTTGTCTCAAATGTATGTTGTGAGTTTTTCAGTAGCTTTTCTGTCTTCACAGGCATTCCCGGTGCCTATTTTTATGCCTCCCCTCTTTAGTTGGGGATAAAAAATAGTTGAACCTAAAATGATCAGTTTAAAAATAAGTAAAACTAAAGGTAACCTGTGAATGCCTTTTCACATTTTGCCCTCCAGACAATCTCACATCACAGTTTCTTATGCTGCGCCTGGACTTGTGCGATTCCTGGACAAGCGCCCCTGCGAGCGCTGTCCGGCTGACTGGGCCTCGCGGTTCCGCGAAGCTGCTTTTCAGACAGCCGGGTGCACTCTGGTGTCTTGGCCGCGGCCGCGAGGCGGTGCTCGGCGCTGCGCCCGATGCTGCCAGCTGCTCCCGTGGCTGGGTTGGTTCCTAGACGGCCTCCGTGGGCACTGGGAGACGGGACGGGGCCGCCTGTCGCCAGCACGAAGCCACCGTCACCGGGAGGCCCGGGCTGGGCCCGCAAGGCGGGGAAGCCGCTGGCCGCCTGGCCGGGCCCGCGGCGTCAGCAGAGCCGGACAGTCCAGCAGACCGCAGCGTGTCCGAGTGGGGGCGCAGGGGGGCGCGTGGCGTCCGGGCGGGGGTGCGCGCAGTCGGGTGGGGCGCGTGGCGTCCGGGTGGGGGCTGGGGCTGCCTGGGGGCCGGGAGGGGGCGCGGGCCGGGGCTGTGGGGCCAGGGGCGCGCAGGCCCGCGCGTCCAGGCCGGGGGCGGGGCCCGCGGGCGCCCCGGTATCGCGAGGCTTCGTCCGCGCGGGAGGCGGCGCGGGAGGCGGCGGCGCAGGATGCGCTCGGAGAAGGAGGGGGCGGGAGGCCCCGGGGCGGCAGTTGCTGCGCGGGGGCCGAGCGGGAAGGAGAAGCTGCCGGCCTTGGAGGTCCAGTTTCGCCGGGAGTCGCCCCGGCGGGAGCCCGAGGCGCCGCCGACCCCGTCCCCCGGCTGCGGCAGCGGCGCGGGCAAGCCCCGCGAGGAGAAGAGGACGGTTCTGAGCAAGGTGGGGCGGGGCGGCCGCCTCGGGAGGCCGTGGGCGCCGGGGCGGGCCCGGGAGCAGCTCCTCGGG
The DNA here is from genome assembly GCA_019455555.1 of Galemys pyrenaicus. Taxonomy (NCBI): domain Eukaryota; kingdom Metazoa; phylum Chordata; class Mammalia; order Eulipotyphla; family Talpidae; genus Galemys; species Galemys pyrenaicus. The sequence continues at coordinate 33,667 of JAGFMF010012256.1, read as the reverse complement.
GCCCGGAGCGCCGGCGTGCGGGGCAACCCCGCGAGACTGGGGCGCCTTGAGCCCGGAGGCGGGGCCGACCGCGAGAACCAGTGCGGGCCTGCGTCGCGGGGCGGGGCCGGGGTGGGGCCGACCGCGAGAACCAGCGCGAGCCTGCG
>JAGFMF010012256.1:16555-33316 GCA_019455555.1 Galemys pyrenaicus | reverse complement strand
GCGGGGCCGGGGTGGGGCCTACCGCGAGAACCAGTGCGGGCTTGCGGGGCGGGGCGGGGCCGGTGTGGGGCCGACCCTGAGAAACAGTGCGGTCCTGGGGACAGGGCCGGGGCGGGGCCTACCGCGAGAAACAGTCCGGGCCTGCGGGGCGGGGCCGGGGCGGGGCCTACCGCGAGAAACTGCGGGCCTGCGGGTTGGGTCAGGGGCGGGGCCGACCCCGAGAAACAGTCCGGGCCTGCGTCTTGGGGGCGGGGCCGATTTCCCGAGATCAGAGAGGGCCTGAGCCGCGGGGCGGGGTCTGGGCGGGGCCGGCGTCTCTTCAGCACCGCGGACAGCGTCCGACCCCGCTGCCTCGTGCGTCGGGGTGGCCGAGTTCGCGCGCCCTCCTCGGGTGTTCTCCGGTGTAGAGAGGGAGAAAGGTGCTTTCAGCCCGTGGGCACGTCCCTTTGGCGTCGCTCGAGCTCGCCAGCAGCGGCCAACGGAGTCCGTCCTGCTGGGGATGTAGGGAGCGCGGCGCGAGGGGCGGGCCCGGCCGGGCCCGGGACTGCACCAGCCCGCGCGTCCTCCCCCAGGTGGTCATCCGGCGGCTCCCGCCCAGCCTCACCAGGGAACAGCTGGAGGAGCAGCTCTGCCCGCTGCCTGCACATGACTACTTTGAGTTCTTCACTGCCGACTTCAGGTAGGAAATGACAGAGCCATCCGTCACTTGTCTTTCCCGAGTATACCCAGAATCAGGGCAGACCTGTTTCCACTTGTTATTTCCAACTAGGCAGATCATTGAAATATGCCCTGTTGGGCCTCCCTGGGGGCGCAGGGGTTAGTTTCAGCACTATGAAGCAGCCGCAACTGCTGGAGCATGTGTCTGATCCCCGGCCAGGGAGGGACCCCCAGGGCGCAGCAGACCTCGCCTGTCTCCCGCTGCCCCTTCCGCAGTGGATTTCAGTAGATCCGCCTGTTCAGCTCCCAGCTCTGTCTCTGGTGGGTCCTCTGACCCTGCACCCCCACTCTTGTGTGCATAAATAAATAAAAAAAGGAAACACGCCTCTGTAACCACTGTTTGTCCAGAGAGACCTGCTTACTCCGTACAGCTACTTTTGTGCCTGGGATATCAATAGACCTTATTTCATGTGGTGTTTTAAAGTAAATTTTACTAAGATACAGCAGAGAAGTGGATTAGGCGTGGGCATGTAGCTGTTAGAGGATGGTGTGGAGCCATGCCCTCCGGAGGTGGCCTCCCTGGCCACCGCCTGCAGAAGGGCGGGCTCTGGAGCAGGGGCGGGGCTGCTGCTTCCCTGCTGGGGAGGAGTCTGTGGTCATACCCCCATCCTGCCTCCAGGGCTGGACTTGGCTCTGTTTGTGCTCCATGGACACTGTCTGTGGCAGGCCGGACTTATTGGCTACTGCTGGCCTGTAAGTCCTCTCCCCAAGCTGCGCTGTCCTCTCTGTATAAACAGACCCTCCCCTCCCGCGCCTGCTTTTGGCGTACAGCGGCCGGCCCTCCTCCTGGCCAACCCTGGCTCCCCAGGGTGTGGGTTTCCTGACCTGGTGAGTTTTCACAGGTGACCACACCAGGTAGTAGCTGATAAACAGAATATTCCAGACTTCAGAAGCCCCTTGTGCTCCCTTGTATGACTGACAGGGCACCCACCCTACTGAGTCACATTCTTTGAGCTTCCTTTCATGGCTTGGTGACAAGATGCGTCTGACAACCTCCCTTTTATTAGCAGAGAGCAGGCCTGGGGCTATAGCTTTAGGTGACAGTGCAGCTCAAATGTAGTAGATCAGTGTGATTTCTTACCTTCATTATCGTCTTCTTTATTATCAATATCGTGTGTTCTTATTTGTGATAGCTACATGAGCTATTCCTTTGAGTAAAGACATTTAAGTAAAAATTTCAGTCCATTCAAAGGGAAATATCGCAGTAAATAACATAAGATGATTTTACAATGACTAAAATGTAGGAAAATTGGTGCAGTTGGAGGATAACAGGCCCTGAACCTGGGTGACCGTGAGACTGACCACACCCCCACAGCTGGCCCAGGGAGACCTGGGCCTCAGGTCCCGCCTGCGACGTGAGAGTGCAGGTCCCCGCTGGCAGGGAGTCTCGACTTTTCAGTACGTGGAGGTCAGCAGATGCTCCTCCTGTGGATGCCTTGGTGCAGGGGCGTCCTGTGTGAGGCGCCTGAGAGTGGCCTGCGGACACATTTGCCTTTGGCTTTCCACCGCCAAGGACCTGACCGTGTGCAGCAGAGAAACCGACAAAGTGCCTCCCCTGTTACTAGAAATGCCTCTGTTAATGTTGTATTCTTTTGTTCATTTTGGTTTTTTCACTAAGAACACTCAGATTGTTGTAATTGGCATGGAGATGGTTCATGGACATGAGGTTTCATCTAAAATAGTTTACTGTATCCAGGAAAACAAAAAGGCAAAATTAAAGGAGTGTTGTGTTTTGCACTAACTTTTTTTACTGTTGTCTCTTATTTCAGTCTTTATCCTCATCTCTACTCAAGAGCATACATCAACTTTAGAAATCCCGATGACATTCTTCTTTTCAGAGATCGCTTTGACGGATACATCTTCATCGACAGCAAAGGTTGGTTACTGGCTTCTAAACGCTTCATTGCTACCCCTAAGCTCATCAGTCACCTGAGGTGCTGGGTTATTCGTAAGGTTCAGGGCTGAGGTCCTGAGATGCTCATCTAAAATAATCATACCTTTTGATTGCCACTATGCTTTTGTGCTTATCTTAAAAACAAAATTATATAGAAGCCAAAAGTCCCAGCTGTCCCGTGCAGTGGGACGGTATTTATGTATCACTGAAGGTGAAGTTTGTCGCATAAGTCAGGTCTCTGGATACGTGAACTTTGTGTTCCAAAACTCAGTATTTTGTCCATGTTTGAAGAAGTTTTCTAAAATGCATTATTCACTTTCACCTGTGTCGTCCTAAAGAGAACTTTCTCACTGTGCCGTTTCTGGATGCTGCTGTGGGCGAGGGGATTCTTGACCCTGCTGAGAGCAGTGCCTGCTGAGAGAGAACCCGCGAGCACTTTCAGTGGGCCCAGCTCTGCGCTTTCTGGGTGCTGCTTCCACTGTTTCTTTCCCTCCCGGCCTGCAGACCGTCAGCTGCGGTGCCAGCCGCGTCAGGCCCACGTCTTCCCCACACGCTGCCCTGTCGGTGCTTGCTCCTGGTAGCGAGGCCGAGACTGTCTTGCGACTACAATTAAGTTTAGCTCCTGAACTGCTTGGCGTCTGTGCAGACTGTCCCTTTGACTGTCTCATTTCGTTCAAGGATCTTTGTCTTTTAAGAGTGGGTGTGAGTTCACGGTTGGTTCTGTGGGTGCGCAGCTTGGCGGCCCGTTGCTCTCCCGGAGCTTTGCTGTCTGGTGGTGCAGCTCCGCGGCAGCAGCGAGCCCCCGCCCCGCCTGCCCCCCGCCCGCACAGGGCTGCTCGGGCTCTGGGCCCCGCCTCGTCTTCAGGTTTCGCCCACACTGTAGCAGGTGTCGGAATTGCCTTTTTCTTCGAAGGTGAGGAATATTTTCTCGTGTGCACCACATTTTCATGTCCCCGAGGCCCCCGACGAGCCCGAGGCAGCCGTGGGCAGTGGTGGGCGCGTCTGTGTGTGCAGCGCCAGGGGCTGGGCCTCTCGTGGGGTTTCTCTGGCTGTGTTTCCCACGCGCGACAGTGAAACCTCCAATGATTTTCTTTCTAGACTTTTCCACTTGCAGCAGATCTTTTTTATTTAAGATTTATTTTTGCACACAAGAGCTGGGGCACAGGCCAGAGGTGCAGGGGTGAGAGGACTCCCCAGAGACAGAGCGGGGAGCAGAACAGGCAGATCCTCTGAAACACACTGCGGAGGGGGTAGCGGGAGGCAGGAGAGTCTGCTGCGCTCTGCGGGTCCTTCCCTGGCCGGGGATCGAACTCGCTGCAGTGGCTGGGGAAGCCCCACGGTGCGGTGCTCAACCCCCTGCGCCACCAGGGAGGCCCGTGACGCAAATCTTAATTGAGCACTTCGTGCACCCCCTGAAACCACCTTGTAGTCAGGCGTCTCCTAAGTGCAGTGCCCCCTTGAGCCAGACTGAACTGAGCTCACTCGCTAGGGGCATGTTCCCAGTGCTCTCAGCAGGGGTGACCGAGCGCTGAGAAGCCTCTACGAGCTGGCCTGGCCGGGCTCCTTGGCTGGGGGTTGGGCTCCCGAGGTGTGGGTCCAGCGCAGTGGGAGGCGGCTTCCTGAGGGTGGCTCTGACAGCTGCAGCCGTGTGTGTGGGCCACGCACAGCCGCTGGAGTCTCAGCCTGCGAGCGGTTCCCCTCCTGCGTGGACTCGGGCCGGCTGCTGAGCTGGCGCCGGAGGACACGCTCCCGTGGACGCCAGCGGCATGCGAGTGAGCGGGCAGGCAGCCAGACGCTCTGTCTGCCGTGGAGGCGGTGGCGTTTCAGAGCGGCGTGGGCTTGTGTCGTTGAAGGCCTCGAGTACCCCGCCGTGGTCGAGTTCGCGCCATTCCAGAAGATCGCCCGGAAGAAGCTGAAGAAGAAAGATGCCAAAACGGGGAGCATCGAAGATGGTAGGTCCTTCCCCAGACGCCGTTGGCCGCACTGCCCAGTCCCCCCTCGCGCGGCGGGAGCTTACAGGCCTCTTCTCGATGTGCAGATCCGGAGTACAAGAAGTTCCTGGAAACGTACCGTGTGGAGGAGGAGAAAACCAGCGCCAACCCCGAGACCCTCCTGGGAGACATCGAGGCCAGGACGAGGGCCCTCCCTGGTCTGTCTGCCCCTGCTCCCTCTTCTCCTTGTGGCCGCGGGGCGGGCCGTCCATGCTGTGCGGTTGGGCCGGCCCAGGCTGGAGGGCAGGGACGCCGGGGCTCCGCGGGAAGGGGGCAGCCAGCAGTGCGCAGGCCCGGCTCTCGGCCGAGGCTCTGGAGCGGTAGGACCCGGCGCCGCCCTGCGCGGGAGGCTGCAGTGCCCGCTTCCTGTGCGGCCGTGCTGCTGCCATCCAGGTGGACGAGGGCCCACGAGCCGTGAGGCACAGCCTGCCCAGAGGCCGCAGCCCTGCAGCCAGAACCCCTCTCACGGTGCCGGCTCTGCCCTGCTCAGTGAGCCCCCGGCCCGACTGTCCTCGGAGACTCTGTGGGCAGGCCGAGGACCACTCGGCCCCGCTGCCCAAGCGCCAGCACCGGCTGCTGCATGCTCAGTGCGCCCAGTGCGGGGGGCTCGGCCGGGCCAGGAATGAGCGTAGAACGTGGGCGTCCCGCGTGCTCCCCCAGGCCCCCCGCCGTGACAGCCCAGCTCCCTGGGGCATGGGGCCGGCCACGCGCCCGTCCGCCCATCTGGGAGCGGGAGCTCCTCGTCGGCGAAGCATCTTCCTGCCCTTTGCTTCGGCGGGGGGGCGCGTGGCGAGGACATGAGAGGAGGCGTGTGGTCTCAGCCGGCCGCGCCCTCGTCCTCCCGGTGTCCCTCCCTGCAGGCGGGCAGCATGCTCCTCCCGGGCGGGCTGTGTCCAGCCCGTGGGGCTCTTCCCCCCACAGAGACCTGGCCACATGCGGGCTGGCCTGTCCCAGGCAGGCCCTGCAGGCGCCACGGGAGAGCATCTGCGGTGTCGGGCGTGGGCCTCTGCGCCCCCCGGGTCTGGAAGGCAGAGACCAGGCGCGTCCCTGCTCTGGCCGGGCCCATGCGGCCCTGGCCCGCCCGAGCAGGAGCCGAGGCCGAGTGTGTGGCAGTCCGGCCGGGCAGGTGGCTGGCACGCAGGCCCACGCCCTCGCGGCCCCGCGGTCTGCCCAGGCGCCGTGCTGCGTCGGGGCGTCGTCTCCGGCGTCCACGCCGCTTTGTGGGTCGTGGCGCCCCGGCTCGGGGCTGAGCCTGTGAGGTGCTGGCCGGGAGCCGGCGCCATGCGGCCCAGCGTGTGTGCGGCCGGCCCAGGGCCCGGCCGCCCCGCTGTCCCGAGTGCTGCGCTGAGGACGGCGTGCGGCGTGGGAGACCTGGTGCTGAGCGCTGCTCCCTGGCCTGTGTCTAGCCAGAAGGACCACGCCCCTCCTGGAGTACATTAAGAGCAGGAGACTGGAAAAGCAGGTAGCCCCACCCCGCCCCGCCCCGGCCCTGCAGACGGCCACCCGCCCACAGGGCACTCACTGGCCCCTGCCCCTGCCCCTGCCCCTGCCCGCGGCTGACGTGCCCCAGAGGATTCGGGAGGAGAAGCGAGAGGAACGGAGGAGGAGGGATCTGGAGAAGAAACGCTTGCGGGAAGAGGAGAAAAGAAAGAGCAGAGAGGAGGAGCAGTGCCAGAGGAGGGAGGCGGACAGGCACAAGCGGGCTGCTGAGAGGGGCGTGAGGGTCCAGGTGAGGCTGCGCACGCGTCTGTCCCCGAGGGCTTGGTCCCGGCCCTTTCCCGGGTGCTTCCGGCCAGTCCGGCGGGGGTGGCCACCCCTCCCTGGGCCCAGAGCAGCAGTCCTCGGCTTCCCGGCCGTGGTCCCGTGGGGCTGGGCCCACCTGCCCCAGGCCGTGGCCTGCCACTGCCTTCTCCCCGAAGGGGCGCCCTGACCAGCAGACGCACGCCTGAAAGTGGGGCCCAGGCGGGTGCTGGGCAGCGCCGGGCCGAGCCAGCAGCAGCCTCCTGGAGGCTGGGTGGCCCGTGGGGCCTCACTGACAGAGAGCGACAGAGACCCAGGGCGCAGGCCCCGCCCTCTCTGGGAGGCCGCAGGGGAGGGGCGGGCGGAGCTGGCCTGGCTGGGGTCCCTGGGGGCCCTCCTTGCGCCTCGCGGCCTCTCGGCTTCTGCTCGGTCCCCACACAAGGGGCTTTGCCCGGGGTCCCTGCCCCTGCCCGTGACCAGCGTCCCTGCGCCCTGAGGTACGGGGGTTGGGCCTGGGGCTCCAGCAGGGCCTCTGGGTGGCCAGGTCCTTCTGGCCCACCCTCCGGCCCTTCTGTGGGAGCCCCTGAAGTTGGGGTTCTGCCCGCTGCCCCCTCGATGGCCCCCGGCAGGCCCTGCGTGGAGGCCGTTTCGGTCTGCGCCCCTGCGCCCTCCGGCACCTGTCTGGGTGACGCCCCAGGCCGGCTGCCCGCCGGGCTCATGTCCGCGGTCTGAGACGCTGTGGCTGCTGCTACTGCCCCCGTCACCGTGTCGTCCTTTCTCAGCTTCTTAAGAAACCAGATAAGGGGGAGGAGCCCGCTGCCGAGAGGCCCGATGACCGAGGTCAGGACGCCAGCGGCGCGGGGGAGGGCAGGCGGGAGCCTCCCGCAGGCTGTGCCCCCCTGCGCCCAGAGGGCCCTGCGCGGGAGCCACTGCAGAGGTGAGCGCCCCAGGCCTGCCGCGTCCTCTGCGAAGGGCGTGTCCTGGGGGGCCGCGCCCCCCGCCCCCGGCGCCTCCTGAGAGCCCGGCCTTCGGGTGGACGGCCGTGTGTGGGCAGTGTGGGCGGCGTCCGGCCGGAGTGTCCCGTCCTGCGGGCCGTGGCCCAGGCAGGCCCTGTGGTCTGACTGCGGGTCTCGCGGCTCCCGTGCAGACCGGCCCTCTGCTCTGCGCAGGACCTGGAGGGGCCGCCCCAGCCCGTGCTGGTTCCCAGGAGGCTGGGGGCGGTCGGCCCCTGCCATGCCGCTGGCCCCTCACCTGTCCGGCTTGCTGCCTCTGGCCGGCATGGACCAGCCTCCAGCTGGGCAGCTGGCCGGAGTCGCTGACGCAGTGTTGGTCTCAGGTCACGGGACGGCGGCGACCAGGAGCTGGTGGACGTGGAGAGGGGGTTCCGGGAAGAGGACCCGGACACCCTGCAGGGCCGGCCGGGCGAGGGCAGGGGCCCCTGCTCACGCCGTGAGCCCGGCCGGCCCTGGAGGAGAGGCGAGGACGAGCTGAAGTGGGGGCGAGGGAAGAAGGGGGGCCAGGACCTCGGGGCCCCCGCGGAGACTGCCAAGAGGCCTGGGAGAGAGAAGAGCGAGGAAGGCCCGGCCCCCAGGAAGGAGCATGTGGGGGACAAGGTGAGGCCCCAGGCCCGCGGGCAGCATCTGAACCCTGGGTGCGCGGGGACGGCCTTGGCAGTCCCAGCCCCGGCTGAGGAGGGGCAGAGGGGCAACGTCCCTGTCCCAGGGTCCAGTCCTTCCACGCCGTGATGGACGTGCTCCCCGACGCCCTCTGCAAGTGAGAGGGCGGGGAGGGGCCCCTCTGAGCCAGTGCTGGGCGGCGGCCTTGTGCAGCCCCGAGGTGGGTCTGCTCTTCGCCCTGGGGCCACACGGGTCTCACAGGGGCCGCCCTCCAGGTGCTGGCTGCGGGCCGCTGGCCCTGGCTGTGCTGCGCCACGCGAGGGGAGGGTGGCCTGGGACCCGCGTCGGCCAGTGCCTGCCCACCGTCCTCTTGCCGCCCCGACCGGGCGTCCTTGCGCTGAGGCCTGGCTTGGGCGGGCTCTCCCAGGGCAGGGCCTCCCGCCGGGCTCCGGCCGCCTTCACGGCTGGCCGGGTCACTTCCCCTCCGCCGCAGCTGGTGCAGGGGTGGGCGGTGCTTCCTGGGAGGGCGAGTCTGGGACTGTCCACTCAGGAGAGCAGTGGCCGTGTGGCCGCAGCCCCATCCCCCACCTGGCGGCCTGGCTTAACTGCCCGTCCCGGATGCCAGACGGTCGCCTCCGGCAGGCCCGGGCTGTCTGCCGTCGGGACCGCCTGTCTTCCTCCTCGTGGGCTTTCACTTGAAACGCCTGGTCTCTGAGACCTGCGGCGGGACGTCGATCTTTAGCTGCAAGACTCACGCCCTCGGCTGACCCGCATTGTGGCCCTCTGTCCCGCAGGACCGGCCGGCCGGGCAGCTGCGCCAGCCAGGAGCGCGGGGCCGAGGCCGTGAGGAGGGCGGCGGGGCCGAGGCGGAGAGCCCGGGCACGGCTGCCCCGGGCGGAGGGGACAGCCTGTAGGCCGTGGGGACACGGCGCCGCGCTCAGAGCTGCTCCAGGAGGACCCCTGGGCACAGCCGCCCGCCTGCCCCCGACGGAGCCTCGCTGGCACCAGCCCCCCACCGCCTGCACCCCGAGCCCCAGCTCCCCAGCACTGGCCTGCCTGAGGCGCACGGCGTCCTGGGGGCTCCGAGCCTGTGGGGGCTCCCCCCGCCCCCACGCTTTAGTGCGGGTTATTTTGGGCACCTGCTTTGAACCATTTACCAAATAAAGGTTTTGTTGGGACGGACTTGAAGCCCAGTGCGGACACTTGCCCCAGAGCTTCGTACGATAAAATCGCGCTCTGCAGACTCCGCCCCGCAGTCTGGACACAGCCCCTCAGCCTTGGACACGCGTGTGTGCCCGGCCCGGCCCCCGCTACCAGCTGGAGCCAGGCTGGGCTGCACCCCCTCCCCAGGAGGAGCTGGAAGGGACAAAACAGTGAGACCCCGAAGGGCCTCTGAGGTCCCTCCCCAGGACCCGGCGTGCGCTGACCTGAGACACTGGCCCGAGCCCGCACGGCCACTGCAGTGCTGCCCGCCTGCCCCTGCGGGCCCCTCCCCCCGGGTGGGGCTGGCCCTGGCCGCAGTAGCGGCCTTGTGCTGGTGGCCTCTGATCCGTTCACTGGCCGGGCGGCCAGACCTTGCCGGTAGCAGACGCCCCGCTGCTGCTCCCCGCTGCAGATGCCAGCTCCAGGCTTTTTCCCTGCCTGGCCGCTCCAGTGACCATGTTGTGGACAGCACAAGCAGGGCTGCAGCTGACCGGCCGGCAGTGTTTGCTTGTTCTGGTGTTGCCGGCAAGTGGCAGACTGCAGGCCACGCGGCCCGGGGCAGGCACGGGCAGCCCCACAGAGCCTCACCACCCAGCCTGGCACCTGCTCTCAACCGAGGGGCCCCGGACAGCGGCTGCTGCGAGGGCGGGGCTCGGACGTCACTTTCTCTTGTTGCGTTATTCTGGTTCTGCTTTAGCCTGGAGGGAGTGCTGTAACCCCCCACGAGGCAGGTTTGCTCTGCTCAGTGTCAGTCAGCGACTGGAGAACCAGCAGGGCCCTGATCTGCACAGTAGATCTTTTGTTAACGGCAAAAGAAAGAAAAGTGGGGAAAAGTGTAATCTCAGAGCAACATTCGGGGTCAAGGCTTTCAGAGCGTCGACCCCGCCGAAGCCCCAGCGAGGCGGCCGGGGGTGCTGCGGGGGGTGGCACCCGACATGGCTGCTGGCCCCGCGCGAGCCGCTGCCCGCCGCGTCCTGGCCCAGGCCTTGTGCCGAGCCCCTGCGTCTGCACCAGCCGTGCGCGGGCCTGGTCAGCACAGGGAGTGGCCAGAGAGCGTCGTCCTGCAGGTGCAGTCGGCCGGAGAGGGCCCCGACGGGGATGCTGGCCCGGGCACCCCTCCCCGCCACCCTTGGCACCCGCACTCTCCGAGCCGGGTGGACACGCAGCTCCGAGGACTCGGGTGCGGGCTGCTGTGGGGGACTGCACCTCACTCCTTGCACCCCGCGGGGCCTGCGGGCCAGTCGTTCGGGGGCCAGAGGGGTGGAGGGAAACTTGTAGCCAGGCATGGGCGGCTCCTGTGGGGCCGTGGCCACGCGGCAGCGGGAGCCCGGAGTGCGACCCCGAGGGGCTGTGTGCTGCGCCCACCACGGCTGCGCTGGCCCTCCTGCTGGAGCCCAGGCGCCCCGGCCCGCAGGTGCGGTGCCCGTAGGTGCCCCCGCTGCCTCTCCCCCGCGTGTGACTTGGCCCGTCTGGTGAGGAGTGCTTCATCGGGGCCTGTCAGGTGCTCCCACTACATGACGTGGGGATGTCTAGGCCGTCGCCTCTCTGAAGTTCTGTGAGTGTTTACCGGTGACGAGGTGTGTTCAGGTCTCACCCTGTGGAGTTTGCACAGGTAGAGTCTTCACAGCTGCCCGCTGCCGCGCAGACCAGGGGCGCGAGAGCTGTGGGCTCGTGGCCAGACAGGCCGCGAGTCAGACTTCCCAGACGCGGTCCCGGAAAAGCCCAAAACGCCCCCGCCCTCCGCGTCGGGAGGGGTCACGAGGCGGCCCAGGCAGACCCCGGCCGCCGTGATGCGGAGGCGCTGGGGCCGGGGCACCGCAGCTGCCAGCGCCAGGCCCGGCCAGCGCCGCTCGCGGAAAGGCCCATCCCCGCGGTCAGGCGGCGCGCAGAGAACCTGCCCGAGAAGCGCCCCGAGGCCCGGGCTGGGAGGCAGTGTTGGGACCGCAGCCGCTACTTCCAATTCTGCTGATTGAACAAGGCTTAGAAACGCTGAAGTCGCGTGTGCGTGTGCGTGTGCGGAGCAGGTTCCTGCAGGACAGGGCTCCCCGCCGCGTGCTGCCCCGCCTGGACACTGCTGCGTCCCACGCCGCGCCGGGCGCCGGGCGCCGTCCGCTGGAGGCTGAGGGCGCGGGGGGCCCGACTCGCCTTTTTTTTAAAGATTTATTTATTTGCGCACACGAGCTGGGGCGCAGGCCAGCGTCCAGGGCGGCGAGGGGACTCCCCAGAGCGCGGGCAGCAGGACAGGCGGACCGCCGAGGCGCAGGCGGAGGGAGCCGGCAGGGGCGCGGTCTGCTGCGCCCTGGGGCCCTCCCGCGCGGCAGGGGTCGAGCTCGCGCTGCAGGGGAGGCGACTTCCTCCTTCAGGCGCCTCCGGGCCGCCCGCGCTGACCCTGCGGCCACCCAGCGACCCTGCAGCCCGGGCGCCGACGCGTCTTGCAGAGCACAAGGCCCGTCCGGCTGGCGTGTTGCGTGGCTGGACACGAGAGGTCGGAGTGCCCCGAAAATGCGTCCCAGTAACGTTAGCGGTCAGGTGAGCGCGGAGAGTACGTCTCGGACGGCGGGCGCCCAGGGCCAGCGGACCGCGAGCCCCCTTCAAGCCCCGGATGTGCCCCGCCGGCCCCGCCCCCGGCGCGCCCGCCCCGCCCCCGGCGCGCCCGCCCATGGGCTCCGCCAACGCCAGGCCCCGCGTCTCCCAACCCACCCCAGGCCCCGCCCCTCCGCCCCGTTGGCTTGGGGACCGCGGGTCCCCAGGGCGCTGGGCAGTTCCGGGCAGGGGCCCGCGCGGGGGTCGTCACTTCCGGAGCGGCGGGTCGTCGCAGCGGCTCTGGCGACCGGCGATCTGATTGGCTCGCGCGGGACGGCGCGGCACCGACCTAGCTTCCCGTCAGTCCCGCCGGCGCCGCGCGCCGCTCTCGTGCCCGCGCCTGGTCGCCATTCGGGGCGCCGCGCCGAGGCCTTGCGGTCGGACCGCGCGGGAGCGGAGCCGGCCTCCGCCGGCCCAGCCCACCCAGCGCGCCCGGACGCCGCCGCGGTCGCGCTGGTGAGGACGGGCGGGCGGGCAGGAGCGCGTCGTCGGCCCGCGCCGGCCCGGGAGCGGCGTCCGCGGGGAAGGCCGGGCCGGCCGTACGCGGCGGGCGCGCTGGGCCCCGGGCCCGGGGTCGGGCGGCGCGGCCGGCGGGGCGAGGCCGGCGTGGCTCTGCGCGGCGGCCCGGTTCCGCGGGCAGACCCAGCGAGCCGCGGAGCGGAACCCCGGCTCTGCTGCCAGAAATGCCCGCGCGGCCCCTGGAGCCGCCGTCCCGGCTGCGGCCCGATGCCCGGGGCGGCTCGGAGGGGCAGGGCCCACCCGCCGGCGGCGAGGCTCGCGCGTGCTGCAGCCCGACGCCCGGCGGGCAGCGACGGGGCAGGTGCGGGGACTGGCCCGGGCGCGGGCAGCGAGGGGCAGGGATGGGCAGCGAGGGGCGGGGATGGGGGCGGGGATGGGCAGCGAGGGGCAGGGATAGGCAGCGAAGGGGCGGGGATGGGCAGCGAAGGGGCGGGGATGGGCAGCGAGGGGCAGGGATGGGCAGCGAAGGGGCGGGGATGGGCAGCGAAGGGGCGGGGATAGGCAGCGAAAGGGCGGGGATGGGCAGGGAAGGGGCGGGGATGGGCAGCGAAGGGGCGGGGATGGGGGGCGGGGACGGGCAGCGACCAGGTGGGCAGGTGCGGGGACGCCAGCAGGGGTCCCTGCTATGCCAGGGGAATGGATCTAACCTAGGAAGGAGAGACGTGAGGGATGGACGAGCTTGCTGGCAGTTGGCAGGCCGTGACGGGGTGGGGGCCAGAGGGAATACTTTATTTTTTTATTTTTAAAAGATTTATTTATTTATGCATACAAGAGTTGGGATACAGGCCAGAGTCGTAGGAGAGGTGAGAGGATTCACCAGACAGAGTGGGAATCAGAACAAGCAGATCCACCGAAACACACTGCTGAGGGGAGCAGCGGGCGAGGCAGGAGAGGTCTGCTGTGCCAGGTGGGTCACTTCCCTGGCAGGCAGCAGGGATCAAAATCGCTGCAGTGGCTGCGGCTTGCTTCACGGTGCATTGCTCAACCTACCGCACCACCAGGGAGGGCCCAAATAAGTAAATCTTTAGAAAATACGATAAAAGTGCGTTTCCAGGCTTGTTGGCCTCCAGCGCTGTGGGAGTGAGGGTGGTGAGAAGCAGGCTGGGCATTCTCTAAGGGCACACGTTTTTACAGGTGTAGTTTTTTTTTAAGATTTCTTATTTATGCACACAAGAGCGGTGTACAGGCCAGAGGTGTGGGAGGTGAGAGGATTCACCAGAGACAGAGCGGGGGGCAGAACAGGCGGATGGACTGAAGCACACTGCTGAGGGGAGCAGCGGGAGGCAGGAGCAGTCTGTTGCGCCCTGTGGGTCCCTCCCTGGCCAGGGATCGAACTCGCGCTGCTGTGCTGCGGGTGCTTCACAGTGCGGCGCTCACCCCGCTGCGCTCCAGGGAGGCCCGACAGGTGTAATTTTGATTAAGTTTTCTTAATTTTTTCAGGCTCAGCGTCTCACCTTGCCCTCCATGAACTACAGACTACTTAGTCCGGTCTAGTGAAAACCTACGTGGACTTGCTGCCCTTTGAAGACTGCCCTGCGGCCCCTGGCTGGCCAGCTGGCCGTGGCCGAGAAGAGCGAGAGGAGGCGGGACCGAGCTGCTGCTGCCTTCCGAGGTGCTTTCTCGCGCCCATGCGTCACTGTGCTGGCGCTGCTCTGTAGCTCTCTAATTGCTTTTTGCATCTCTTGCTGTTTAATGTTTAGGAGGCTATTGTATGGCGAGAACACTATTGGAAAGTGCTTGGAGGGTACGGTAAAAACCTCCACTCATCCAAGGGGCACTGGCGTGTGATAATGAGGCTTGGTGTCAAGCAGGTTTGAGACTGGGCGGAGGAGGTGGTAGTGGAAAGAGATGGTTGGGAAGGAGAGGAGGGGGAAAGAGACCGAAGGGGTGGGAGTGGTGCTGTTGACCAGTGGGCTCTGATGAGTGGGAGAGCTGGCCAGTGGGCAGACATCATGGCAGCAAGTAAGACTGAAGGAGGGGCGACTCATTGAAGGCACTGAAGTGGCTAGGGCCCCTGTGGCCTGGGTCCAAGGCAGGGGTGACTTTACAGGAGCAGTGTAAGACGTGGGGTTGGTGTAAAGTCCCCAAGGGCAGGGAAGGGCAGACACGGCCGGTGAAGAGTGGGGTTCGCAGAGAGAATGGTGGGGCTTTGTAGGCAGAGACCTCAGGTGCAGTACACGTGCTGCTGGGCCGAGCCCGTTGGGAGGTCCTGTTTTATTCTGCTTCTCGTTTGCTGAGTTTAAGAAGCCCTTTCTGACGCACGTAGTCCCTCCTGTGGGCAGGGCAGAAAGCCTCGCCCTCCACCGCTGCTGGCTGAGCTCGGGCCGGGCTCTGGTGGACCTGCCTGTGAGCCGTGAAAGCTGGTGACTGGGCAGACGGGCATTTGAGGGTGTAGCTGAGTCGGTGCGACCCTGAGGGAGAACATGAGGTGCTTTCTGGTTTCTTGAGAAGCTGGTAACAGTTTGCTTGAGGGGAATTGGGTGTCTTTTTGGGTGGGCCACTGTGGGGCACGTAGCCTCAGCCTTGACGTCAAGGGGTTGGTTTGGCTCCGAGAAACAGACCCTCGAGTTTGTGGTGTGACCGTGGTAACCCCCTCCTGGTGCTTGCTGCGCACTGAAATAGCATTCACTTTGCAGCAGAGGAGACAGTGCAGAGAGGTTAGCGGCTCGACAGGAGCATCATCTGGAGGCACAGCCGGTGAGCTGAGCGCTCCATGTCGCTCGGTCTGACCTGACCAACAGCACAGCCTCCAGTGCGTGTGCCCTCGGCTCCCCACGCTGCACTCGTGGCTGTGGCGACTCCTTGTCTCTTACCATCTGGTGTCACTGGACTTTGGGGTGGATGATTGACTCTTATTCTACATGTTTTCTTCATGTTGATAATCTAGATTCTTTCTAGAGATTTTCTTTAGTTCTAAGTGATTATAATCTTTTTTTATTCCCTGTTGCCTTAAAAACAATGATCTAAAAGGATCGTTGCCGAGTAAATCAGAAGGACTGAACCTGTCTGACAGGCACTGGTCTCAGCTGTTGCCATTTTAGCTGTCGGCCCTGCAGCCACTGATGCTGTGATAGAAACCAGTATTTTTGGTAATACTATTTTTGAAAAAAAGTTACCAAGGGCCTCCCTGGTGGCGCAGGGTTAAGTCTCAGCACTGTGAAGTCATTGGCAGCCTCCGCGGCCTGAGTTCCACCCCCGGCCAGGGAGGGACCCCAGGGCGCAGCAGACTCTCCTGCCTCCTGCTGCCCCCTCAGCAGTGGATCTCAGTGGATCCTGTTCTGCTCCCCGCTCTGTCTCTGGTGACTCATCTCACGCCCTGCACCTCCAGCCTGCACCCCAGGTCTTGCAGGTATATATGAATAAGTCTGTAAAAGAAAGCAGCTCATCAAAAGGAGCATTGTTACTAAACTTTTTAAATGAATGGTCTCAAGGTTCACGAAGGGATAGGACGCCCGTGGTTCATGTGCCTGCTCTGGTCTCTGAGCGTGGTGGCACTCGAGGGGTGTGCTCGCTGGTGGCTGCTACCGTTGGTGGTTGGTGGAGCATAATTACAGAGGTCTCGTGACCCAGTGGGTGGACAAACTCGCCCTGCATGTCAGTTATGTACAGCAGCTGTGGGACTCTGTTTGCAGAGGGGCATGTTGTGTTGAACCGACGAGGACAAGAGTCCAGAATAGCTTCATACACACACAGTGTAGTAAGTGCCAGGTGGGACATTGCACATCACTGAGGAGAAGCCTTGTAATCAGTGTTGCAGAGATAACAGAATTCTCTATTCCTAGTGAAAAAATGAAGCTGGGTCTCTGTCTCATGTCCTGCCCCACATGGATTTAAAAATACAAATGTAGAAAGAAGAACAAAGTGACCAAAATCACTGGGGAAAATACTGAGTAATTAAAACAGTAATGGAATGGGAAAAGATTATTTATTTATTAAAGATTTGTTTTTTATGCGTACCAGAGCTGCGTTACAGGCCAGAGTAGCGGGAGGTGAGAGGATTCACCAGAGACAGAGTGGGGAGCAGAACAGGCAGATCGACTGAAACCCACTGGTGAGGGGAGCAGCAGGTGATACAGGAGAGGTCTGCTACGCCATGTGGGTCCCCTCCCTGGCCAGCGGCAGGGATTGAACTCGTGCTGCAGTGACTGCGGTTTGCTTCATAGTGCGTTGCTTAACCCACTGCGCCACCAGGGAGACCCCTGGAAAAAGATAATTTAAAAGAGTGTTAAGGAAAAACACTTATGTTTATATAAAGCAGTTGTGCATGGTATGGTAACAGGATACCATGAGCCAAAACAAGTGAACTGGGAAAACATTTTCAGTGAAAGGATTTAACTTCTTTTATAGCCAAGGATCAAGTACAAATCAACTTTTAAAAGTGGACAAAGAAAATGAACCAGGGCCTCCCTGGTGGCGCAGTGGATTAAGCAATGCACTATGAAGCAAACCGCAGCCACTGCAGCACGAGTTCGATCCCTGCTGCCGGCCAGGGAGGGGA
>JAGFMF010012255.1:7348854-7399262 GCA_019455555.1 Galemys pyrenaicus | reverse complement strand
GGATGGTGGATGGATGGTGGATGTTGGATGGGTGGATGGTCGATGGATGGTGGATGGGTGGATGAGTGGATGGTGGATGGATGGATGGTGGATGGTGGATGGGTGATGGATGGTGAATGGGTGGATGGTGGATGGATGGATGGTGGATCGATGGGTGGATGGTGGATGGATGGATGGTGGATCGATGGGTGGATGGTGGATGGATGGATGGGTGGTGGATGGTGGATGGTGGATGGGTGGATGGTGGATGGATGGATGGATGGTGGATGGATGGTGGATGGGTGGATGGTGGATGGGTGGATGGATGGTGGATGGTGGATGGATGGATGGTGGATGGTGGATGGATGGATGGACAGTGGGTGGATGGTGGATGGATGGATGGCAGATCGACAAGCATCTCTGCAGATTTACACCTGTCTGGGCTTTCCTTGCTACTCAGACCTCAGCTCTGAAAAGCCTGTCCAGTCCCCTCCCTGCCATGCTTTTCTTGCCCCCACTTTTCTTCACCGCTGTTATTGCCATCTAGCGAGTCATACTCAATGGTGCGCTTTTGTTAGTCATCTACTCCGCCACTCGCATGTCGGCTCTTTGAGTGCAGGTACCGGGTCCCCAGTACCCAAAACAGTGCCTGGTGCACAGAGGTGCTCCGCTAATGCTTTGAAATGAACCCAAGAGTAATAAATGCACTGATCAAATGAGTGATAAGGACATGCCCAGAGAAGGGTGGGGTGGGAGGGTCCTCTTGACTCAGCCCAAGACCTCAGCCTGGCAGTTCCAGCTGTTCAGGTCAGTGTGCTGCTTCCTCAGCAACTACCACCCACTGCTGTGTGATGCGATGGGCGCCGAGGCTCCATCCGGTGCCTGCTGAGTGCCCGGCAGCGTCCTGGGCTCTGGGACACAGCACTGGCCTGGTCACCATGGTCTCTCTCCTCGGAATGTCCCCATTCTCGGTGGGAGGAGGCTCTGGACCCTGAAATTATTAAAGTATCAGAAGGTGATCGCTGCTCGAAAGGAAGCTGATGTGATGGGGGACGAGTAGCGGGGAGGGCCACATGCAGGGGGTGGTCAAGGAAGGCCTCTGTGAGGAGGTGACCTTGAACGATGAGCTGCACAGTGTTCCAGGCAGAGAGCAGAAGAGACAATGAACAAGCTGGGCCATTCAAGGCACAGCCCGGAGGTCAGCCTGGCTGGGACGGTGAGTGAGGCAGAGGCTAGGGACTGAGGTTGGGAGGGGGTGAGCTGGCGTGGAGCACCCCAAGGCCAAGGGAGGGGCTGGCTCTTCTAAAATGCAGAGGCAAAGACAGCCTGAGCTAGCTTGAGGCTTGGTGAGGATGCAGAAGCGGTCAGTGGCTCCCCCAAAGGAGCAATGGTGGGGATGGAGTGGGGTACATCTGGGATGGAGGTTGGAGAGAACTGGCAGACTTTTTTTTTTTTTTTAAAGTATTTATTTACTTATGCATACAAGAGCTGGGGTATAGGCAAAGAGGTGTGCGGGGGGGGGGGGGGGGGGGGGGGGANAGGATTCACCACAGAGAGCGGGGAGCAGAACAGGCAGACAGACTGAAACACACTACTGAGGGGAGCAACGGGCAAGGCAGGAGAGGTCTGCTGCACCATGTGGGTCCCCTCCCCGGCTGGCGGCAGGGATCGAATTCGTGCTGCAGTGGCTGCAGTCTGCTTCATAGTGCGTTGCTTAACCCACTGCGCCACCAGGGAGGCCCCGAGAACTGGCAGACTTGCTGGATGCCTAGAAGGAACTGGGAGGCTTCCAGGCAGCTCCTGGATTTTCATTTTATTTTTTATTTTTAAAGATTTACTTTTTAAAAAAAATATTTTATTTATTTATGCATACAAGAACTGGGGTACAGACCAGAGGTGCAGGGAGTAAGAGAATTCGCCAGAGACAGAGTGGGGAACAGAACAGGCAGATTGACCGAAACACACTGCTGAGGAGAGCAGCGGACGAGGCAGGAGAGGTCTGCTGTGCCGTGTGGGTCACCCGTCCAGCCGGCGGCAGGGATCGAACTTGTGCTGCAGTGGCTGAGGTTTGCTTCATAGTGTGTTGCTTAATCCGCTGTGCCACCAAGGAGGCCCAGCTCCTGGATTTTTAACACCAATTTTCCAGCTCGGGGAGGCTTGCAGCTCACTCTAAAGTCGGGGAAGCAGAGGAAGAGGTGCCCAGCTGAGGCACCTGCTGAGCATTCACACAGGGAGCTGGAAATTCAGCACTGCAGGTGCAAATGTGGGCACCCCGTGGGTGAGATCCCTCGGGGAGAGAAGGCGGGAGCAGGCCTGGGAGCCATGGGGGCAGATGGATAGGGCAGGAGAAGCCCCAAGGGGGCTGGAGAGAGCAACCAGTGAAGTGGCATGGGAGTGAGGAGATGGGGGTGTCAGGAGGGATAGGAGGGAGCGGTGGGACCTCCAGGTAGGCTGAGAGGTCAGCAGAGACGGGGCTCTGCCCTTGGCCACAGGGAGGCTTTCTGCCGCTTGCCAAGGACTGTCTCACGAAAGGCTGGGGGAACGGGGTGGGGGGCACAGAAAGCAGAGGTTGCCACTGCCTCCCCTGCCTGGCTCCAAGGGGCAGAGGGGTGGGCGAGGAGCTGCAGGGAAGGGGGGTGGGGTGACCCAGCATGAGGCAGAGTCCTTGAGGGAAGAGGCTTCTCAGCTGCCCCAGGCAGGCTGAGGTGGTGGGGAGAGACATGGACACTTCAGCAGCATGAGGGAGGCGGGTGATGAGGGCGAAGACGCAGGCAGGGCCTGAGTCACGGTGGAAACACTAGCAAGAGGCTGCCCAGAGGCCTGCAGAGGAGCCAGAGGACGTGGAAGGACCCAGCACCCCGTGTGAACCAACAGGCTGGCACCCCGAGCCACACAGCCGGGTCTGGGCCTAGCAGAGGGCAGACAGCCCAGGGCAAGGGGGCTGCCAGGCCTCCCAGCGGGCCGAGAGGAGCGGAGGCTCGGGGAGCCGGGACAGGGGCGGTGGCTCGCTGGTCTCCGTGGGGGCAGGAAATGCTGAGGGTGGGTCCTCGCGTGGAGTCGCTGAGGGCGCCTCGTTCCCACGGAGGCCTGGCCGGAGCCCTCCCTGTGAGCCTGGGCTGCCGCCCCCAGGGCCACGGGTGGGGGTGTGCTGGACGCGGGCGGCGGAGCAGGCGCTGGGCTTTCCTGAGTCTGTGCTGTCGTCTCCCCTCCAGATCTGTTCACAAGTGCCCACAAAGACTGCCCCGTGCCGCAGGGCACAGGCCCCCCGAGCCCAGACGTGCCCGCCGGCCGCCCGGCCATGGTCGCCGCAGCCCACGTCACTGGCAAGGTGAGCGCCCCCTGCAGGCCGCGTCGCCCGGGCCCTGCCCTGGCTCCCCAGCTGTCCCCACACCCCCCAGCCCCCCACGTGGCTCAGAACCTCTCCAGCGCCCTCCCCTCCCTGCCCAAATGCGCCGCTTCCTGTGGGACGGGCCCAGAAGGTTCCGTCCTCAGCCGGAGGACGGTCTGACTTGGACATCCCAGCCCCGGACCGGCTTCTTTAGAACGCAGAGCCCACCCGGAAGGCCTCGCGCTCACGTCGGCAACCCTGCAGGCCACGGCTCATCGCCAGCCGGGACCTTCACGGGCCCTGGAGAGAGAAAGGACGAGAAGTCTCCGTCCAGGTGGCCTAGGAGGCGCCTGCAGGGGCCACGTGCTGGGGGCCACGTGCTGGTGCATCGCCGCCACGCTCACCCCAGAAGCTGTGGCTGGAATCTACCAGCTGATGCAATTACCTTGGGTGGTGTGTGCGCGAGTGTGCCCTTGTGTGCGCGTGCGTGTGCATGTGTGCGTGCGGGCACACACTCTCCCTAACTGTCGTGCCAGGCACTTCCCCTACATCATGTCACTTCTGTTTCACGGTGACTGGGAGGTAGATGATGTCACTGTCTCCAGGGGAAGGAGCGGGTTAGGCCACCAGCCCGGCCGGACTGCCCCCTGCACCCACTGCCCCTCTGGGCAGAGCTGCCGTTGCCCCAGCCGCGTGCCAGGGGGTGTCAGAACCCTCCCCCCCACCCTCACGGACCCCTGCACCACACCCGGCCCCGAACTCTGCCATCGGCTTCTTTCTCCCCTTGTTTTAGGACAAACAGATGGACTTCTGTTGGGATCCTTGGCAGGTCAGTGTCCGCCTGTCCCCCTGCCCAGCCAGCCCCGGCCCACCCCCGGCGTCTGCTGCAGCTGGGCACACGTCCGCCAGCTCTGGGGAGGGGGCGGGTCCTGTGGGAGGCGGCCTGAGCCTGGGGCCAGCGGGGAGGCGGGAGGGTGGAGGGACACACCAGACCCCGCTCCTCCCTTCTGGCAGAGGTGCTTCCAGACCACCAGTGGCTACCTGTCCGACTCCAGGTCCTGCTCCAGCAGCTACAGCGTGGCCGCCCTGGCCACCTCGTCCCTCGTGGGTAGGTTCCCGCTGCGCCTCCCGCCCCGGGCCACAGGGCCCGCCGCAGACACCAGCCTCGGGAAGGGCTCCCTGAGAGCAGCCGCAGGGGTGCAGCCCTGGGCGCCGGGATCCCTCCGTGCCAGGCTGCGGCCGTTGGCAGGGGTGACTCGGGGCTCCTGCGGGCTCCATCGTGGGTTCTCCGGAGACCTGACGGGGATACCCCAGGCTGATGTCCGCCGCTGGGTCTCCCTGGCTCTCAACAGCCAACGAAACCAGCCCACGCTGCCCCCCGGGTGGGGTTCCTGGAAACCCGTGGTGGGAACCATGAGGGTGATGTATTGAGGGGTTATTTTCAAGGGCAACTGTCGGCGTAGGGGGCTGGATGGGGCGGGGGGCAGCCAGGCAGAGATGGGCTTCTGGAACAACCACTCGTTCTCAGCCCGAGCCTGTGGTGCTTGGGATGAAGCACTCGTAGAATTTGCACACTTGACTTAACCCCTGCACCACCAGGGACGCCCCAGATACACCCTCTTGCTTCAGTGCTGCTGTGGCTCGCATCGTGGGTTCAGGGACCCCCGTGGCGCCAAGCCTTGGCCCAAGGACAGGCTGAATCCGCCCGACGCTGTCGCCGTCCATTTTCAGCTGGCCCACCCCCGCCTCCCGCCCTCCGCCCCGTCCTGTCTCCACTCGATCCCTCCAGCGGCCCCTGTGTCCATCCTGAGCTAGAATGTCCCTCCCCAGTGACAGACCTGCCCTGCCCGCTCCGCTCATGGCCCCGCTCTGGCCCCCTGGCCCTGAGGGAATGTCAGAGCCCTGGCCTGGCCCCCCAGCCCCTGACCTGGAGCCTGCAGTGCTTCCCAGCCTCTTCCGCCACCCTGTCCTGGTGCCACCCCCATTTTGCCCCAGGGTACTGGACTCACCCCAGGCCCCTCCCTGCCTTCACCCTCCTCTGAAGCCACCTCCAGCTGCCCGAGCTGACCAGCCGCCAAAGCCCCGCACCTCAGTGCTGCACCCATGGGTGGCCCCTGGGCAGTACTGGCCCCAGGGGGCTCTCTCTCGGGACTTGCTAATGAAAGGGGAGGCGGGGTGGGTCCTTCAGCGGGTCTCCCCTGGCAGAGGGTCTGACCCCAAAGTGGGGGAGGGTGCAGCGGGCCTGGGGAAGAAGCACCAAGGGGTGACGGGGAGCAGAATGCAAGAGGGACAGCTGGGGGGTACCGCAGTGAGGGGTGCGCACAGGCACCGGCGGCCTGAGGGGTGGGCAGGTACCGCACAGGCGCTGGGTGTGGGGTGCTGGGGGCCTGAGCCAGGCCCGTGTCGGGGAGTCACGCAGCTGCCTTCACGCCCCAGGGGTGGTGCAGAGCATCAAGGACCACATCACCAAGCCCACAGCCATGGCGCGCGGCCGCGTGGCCCATCTCATCGAGTGGAAGGGCTGGAGCGCGCCGCGCGCGGGCTGGGAGCAGTCCCCGGCGCACGACGACGAGCACTACTGCCGGCTCCCGGACGAGCTGCGCGAGGCCCGCTTCGCCGCAGGTCAGCGCTGGGGGGCGCTCAGGGCCGGGCGGCCGGGCTGGCTGGCCCCTGGGGGACGCAGAATCACCGCTCCAGGGGCGTGGCCTGGGCGGAGAAGATAGTAGCGTGGTTTGGGGGAATGGGGCCGGCACTCCCGTTCCGGGGGCCTGGCTGCGCAGCCCCGAGAGCCCTCTAACCCCGGACTCTGGTCAGACCCCCGCGCTGAACCCGTCTCACTGTGCCCGCAGGGGTGGCTGAGCAGTTTGCCATCACGGAGGCCACGCTGAGCGCCTGGTCATCGCTGGGCGACGAGGACCTGTACCCCGCGGACAGCCCGCAGAACACCGTCCAGCTGCAGGGTACAGCCCTGTGGGCGCCAGGGCCGGGCGGGTGCAGCCGGGAGCCTGCTCTCTCCCAGAGGGCTTCAGTCCGCCCTTCCCTCTGTCAGCCTCGGCGGTCTGTGATGTGAGGCTCGTCCTGCCCGCGCCCTGCCCGCGCCCCAGGAGTGCACAGCACAGGCAGGGAGCGTGCCGGCGCGAGGTAGTGCGGGCCGTGGCTGCTGTGCCGGGCTTTCCAGGCGTCACTCCACGCACGTACTCGCAGCAGCTCTAGGAAGTAAACCCCGTCATCTCCGTTTTACAAATAGGGGAAACTGAGGCCCTGGGAAACTGGCCCCACATGGCACAGCAGAGGCGTGAGAGCCGGGTTCTGAGCTTCACGCCATGCACCCTGGGAGGCCCGGGTGACCCCGATGGGCCTGGAGGAGCCGGGCTCCTGGCTGCCTTCTGCATCCCGGCGTCTCAGTCACCCCCGACCCTGAGGGGAGGGGATCGAGCAGACCCCGGGGCGAAGGCAGCTGTCCTGGCCCTCAGTACGGAAGGGTGACAGGAGGTCTGCCCTCCGGCATTGCCAGGGCGCCCTCACGCCAGACGCTGGGAGGGGTGGGCCACGGAGAGCTTTGCTCATTTGCCGGAAGCCACAGCTCGGGAGTGCAGAGCTCAGAAGCAGGTCCCCGCCCTGCATGGAGCAGCTCAGCGCCCCACCCCTCAGCGCCCCCCTTGTTTTGCAGACCTGGAGAGCCTCTACCTTCAGGACAGCCTCCTGAGCGGCCCCTCACAGGATGACAGCCTCCTGGCCTTCTCCTCCCTGGGCCTGTCCCCCGACGGCTGGCCCTCGGCTGAGGAGTCGTCCATCACAGCGGCCGGAACCCAGCCCTCCAGGCCGGACCCCCGGAGACGGTTGCCAGGGGCGCTGGGGCCCGAGGGCGGAGCCCGCCTGCAGGGCTCGCTCCCCTCAGTGGACAGCGGCTCCCTCTCAGAGGAGGAGGACGAGGTGTTCTACAACTGAGGGCCGCGCCCCCGCCGCAGACACGGCGACCTCACCGGGTGGGCAGCCCAGGTGTTCCAGGGCCCGGTGGGGGAGGGCAGCAGGACGGCCGCACGCCTGTGGACCATCTGTGCCTCCTTCTTTACCTGGCTCAGGTGGGCACTCCCCCTGCAGGCCCCTGCCCTCTGGGAGCTCAGGGCTCGGCAGACACCAGGGCTGGTCGCCTGGAGAAGGTGACGGCCAGGCTCAGGCTGACACCGGAGGGCCTGAGAGGGCCCTGGGAGCAGGGCCTGGGGCTCCTGCCTGGAGCCCTGGCTCAGCCCTTCGCCTCTCCCTCTGTGCTTCTGCCCCCCATCAGAGGTGGGGTAGTCTCTTCTGGTAGCTAAGTATCTGCTCCTCAGCTGTCATCACGCGGAGACCTGTCTCCTTGAAGGTCCGCCCGCCCCTCGCTCTCTGAACCCTGGGGGCCCAGCGCCCCTTCTCTGCACCCCCTCCCATCTCCCTGAAGGTTCTCTGACGACATTAAAGTGGTGGATTCACCCTGGATGAACTTGGCCTGGTCTCTGCAGGGGAAGGTATATTCTTGGGTGTCTGGGGTGAAGGCTAGAGGGACTGAAGGGAGGGCTCTACCCCCGATACACGTTCATCCGGTCAACCTGCTGCTGCCCAGCTAGGAGTGTCCCCATGAAGGGTGCCCAAGCCCGTGGACTCCCCAAGGAACAGCAGCTGGGGACCCCACCTAACTGCTCCGCTCAGCCAAGGAGCTGGGGCTGCAGGAAACTGCGTCAGTGGGTCCTGCTTACACACGAGGACAAGCAGACCCGGCTGGGGACTGACCCTCCCCACACCTCCATGCCAGGAAGGTGGGCAAAGCGGGAGCCCAGGGCCGCCTGCAATGCTCGCGAGACCACCAGGGGGCGCCATACGCCTGCTCGGCCAGTACGCGGAGGCTCACAGATGAGGCACCAACAGGCTCCTGGGACAGGAGACGGACTTTATTTTCCCCAGGAGCCGGACTTTATTTTCCCCAGGAGCCTCTGGCTGGGAGTCAGCCTCCGGGGGAGTCTTGTCGGGCCCGGTGCCAGTGTACCCCAGCTCTCCAGTTGTGAATTTCATGAACTCTGAGCCCCCACTGCGCTGCTTGTTGCCGGCCCTGAGTTCTGCCCAGGTAGGGTTCGTCTTGAGGCTGTGGCGCCCATGCCTGAGGAGGGCCCCGGGTGTGCAAGGCGCTCCAGGGCTCGGAGGAGCTGCCCGCCTTGCCGAGGAGCGGAGGAACAGGAGGGAGGGGTGCGTGTGCTGGGGCACAGGGGCAGGATGCACCCACTTTCACTTTGGGGCCGGTGGGTTTGTCAGGTTGGAAATGGCCTTCTTCAACTAGAACAGAAGGAGGGGTTGGGGGAGGAAATATGTCGGGGTGGCTGAGAGTAGGGGTTCAGTTTCTTTGACTCCCCTATGGGTTGGTGCTGGGGTGAATGGGGTGAGTGCTGGGGAGTGTCCCCATTGCACAGATGGGGTCACTGAGGTCCAGAGAAAGGCAGGTTGGCCGCTGGCCATAAAACCAGGTAGTTGGATCCATTGGCCACTCTGGGTCAGAAAGTGGGGCTCATCAGTATCTCATGTGGCCCCTCCAAATTTGGATGGGAGGGTACGGGTGCCCCCCACCTCCCCACCTTGCTCAAGTATGGCTCCACCCTGGGGGCCTGGGTGGTCCCACCCTGGGGGCCCTGGTACCTCCACCCAAGACACAAAGCCCACAGCTCGGCCCCGAGACATGACGAAGACAGACTGAAGGTTCAGCAGCTCGAAGAGGTTGTGTGCCTGGAGGAGGGGCAGTTAGGAAGTGCTGGGGCAGTTGGAGCTCACCTCTGGCTGTAATTTGTCCCTAGCCTGGGGGCTTTGGTCAGCCAAGGTGCACCTGGCCAGAGGGGCAGTGTGATGGACCGGGCCGGGGCCTGCAGTGTCTGATATGACCACCAGGGGTCGCCAGAGTCCACACAAAAGCCCTTAGAACTGGTGACAGCCATCCCTGGCATCCAGCCACCCTCAGGTCTCCAACCCACTTCTGTACCGCCTAGACTGCACGTGCAGGCTCTGGGCTTGCAAGGGAAGTTGATCAGCACTCAAAGTAATTAAGTAATTTACCAAAGATCACACAGGGAGAATGTGGTAAATCTGAAATTGAAACTGCTGTGTGCCTTCATGCGAAGACAGACTTAAACAGTCTCGCTCCACCCAGAGGCTTCTGTCCCCCAAGACTTCCCACTCCTCAAGTCTCTGCACCATCCCAGTGGCCTGGGACTGTGATTTCTCTGCCCATCCCGCAGATGAGGGGTCAGGTCCAGGAGGAGCAGAGAGCCAGAGAGCACACGGAGGGTCTGGGTTCTTCCTTCCCTCCTACCCCAGGGCCCTCTACCCACATACCCACATGCTATCACCTGGTGCAGGGAGGTCTCCGGGGACAGCTGCAGGGTCACTGGCTCCGTGGGGCAGCCGCCAGCCAAGAGGTCCTGGAGACAGCGCTGGGAATAGGAGGAGTGAGTGCAGACCAGTCTCACCTTCCAGGCTGTCCCTCTTGAACAGCTCCCCTCCTTCACGAGCCTACACCCCCTCTGCCTCCCAAGCCTTTACACATGTTCCCACCTGATGTCCTGGAGCCCAGGAGGGTGGCTCAGCCTGCAGAGCCTGCACCAGCTGGGCCCTGCTCACGACACCCACCAGGATCTGAGACTCTGGACGAATGGAGAGGGGAGTGAGAGGGCGGCATTGTAAAGAAGGAATTTCTATTGACTGAGCACCTACTATGTGCGAGAGCTGTGCTCTCAGGAACCTACAGCAGCCTCTGGGCAGGAACTGTTCTCATCAACCCTTGTTAGCAAAGAGGAAATAGGTACAGAGAGGTTCATTGCCTTGTCTAGGGTCACTCAGCTTCTGACCTGGGAGGATGGCAGCTGAGAGTGATGAGTGAGGGGTCAGGGTGCCTGCAGAGAGCCTGCCTGCCCTGAGCTTCCACACCAGTCCAGAGCAGGTTTGGGACACCTGTGTGAAGTGGGGTGGATGACCCCATGTTCTGAAGTCTTCCTGGGCTGAGGGCTTGACAAGCCTCACTCAGTGGGATTTGCAGGGATTCCATTTCGAGAGAATGAATGCCTGCTGCTTTGTGCTTGCTGTACGGTAAAATAAAACTTTACAACTAGACGTAGACAATCAAGCAATTAAAGCTATTAGGTGAGCAGGGGAGTCCCACAGTTGAGAAATCTTTGCTCCCTGTTACTCTAAGGGTAGAAGAGCTTTGTCTTTGAGGTCAATTCAGTTTTTGTTCCCAAGTGTTAACCCTTGCATGGGCTCATGCCTATGCAAATATGTTCAAATCAGGTACGGGGGCGTGTTCTGTGGGATAATGTTAAAGGTGACCCAATAGATGACCCAATTTGATTAGGGAGAAGAACCTGATATGTAAGATGAGAACCTCTCAAGCAACCAATACTACAATCAATACAGAGTTGCTATTTTCCAGATGAGGAAACCATAGGTCGTAGAGCTTAAGAGGTCTACCCATGGCTCTGCTGCTCATAAATGGCTTTATGATTCTTGGGGTGAGTGTATGGGTGAACTATACGGTTGTGCAGGTTGTTCACTGCACCAGAGTCCTGCCTATAGAACAGGGGAACCAAAATCCAGATGTGCCATATTTGTCAAATGTGTACCTTGTCTCATTTGCAGAGGGGGACACGCATTCTAGAGTGACCTCAAGGGGCCATGGTTCCCAGCCTCCCCCTAATTTATCTTTCTCACTCATATTGTACTTGTCCCAGTGGAAATGATGCTGTAGCTAAACCCCCTAAGATTCAGTTTCTGCTTTTTTAAAACTATGTCCTTGCTCATTTTTTAAAAAGCTGCTGTTCTCACAGGACTAGGAAATGGAACTTAGCCTTCTGGGAAACCCTGGTTTTGACCCCATCGTCCTATCCTCACTCCCCAAGCACACCAGGCCTGGTTGCTGGAATTCCAGGAGTGTCTGACAAGCATCCTCTTATCTCTCAGATGGACATGTCGATTCTCCAGAGCTAGGGAGGTTACTGTCTCCATTTTAACAGTGAGAAGACGAGCTCAGAGAGGTGAAGTGACCTGCCCAAGGCCACACAGTGGCAGAGCCTGGATTTAAATCAGGTCATCGGACAGGTGCACTGTCCTGCTTGCCCCTTGCTGGGTCTGCCCCTCCAGGCTCTAAGAGGAAGCAGAGGCTATGTCCCCGGGGTATGTCCCCCGCCCCGTTCATGCTACCCCCTCCTTCCTGCTGGAAACCTGTGCTCTCCACCAGGGGGTACTCCGCTGTGTCTGTGGAGGTCACGACCTTGACCACCTCCTCCAGGGCCGTGTCCTTGGCCAGTGTGGTGATAGCGCAGGTCATGAAGTGCTCCACAAGCACGCACTGAGAGCTGGGGACAGAGGGACGCCCTGTCAGGAGCTAGAGTGGGGGTACCCAGGCCCCAGGACTGGGGGCCACCTGAGGGAGGCGTTGACTAAAACATTCCTAGAATGAGCAGCTCCTAGAACCCCAAGGTCAGCTTAACCCTGAGGACCTGCTCCCCTGTGGTCTGGCCCTGGATCCCACCCCAAGCCCATTCTTCCCGGCCCAGCCCCACTTTGGTCTGTTTCCATCAGAACCCTTCCCTGGAGAACTTCATTTGAAAAAAAAAAGCCTTGTGGCAAAAAGGAAAAAAAGTCTGGGAGTTTGCAGGCCACTGGCGTAACCACCCCGTTTCACAGGTGGGGAGACTGAGGTCCGGGCCAGGTGGCACCGCTCACTTGATGCTTCGGCCCCGGATCCACGGCAGGTACGGCAGCTTCTTGACGATGATGGTGCCGTCGTAGAAGGAAGGCTGGCAGCTCTGGGCGATGGCGTTGGCCGCCAGCACGGCCATCAGCACCGGCAGAGCGTGCACGATCTGGCCGGTCAGCTCGAAGGCCAGCAGCGCCGTGGAGATGGTGTGGGTCACGGCCCCTGAGAAGGCCGCGGCCCCTGCAGGGGCAGAGCCGGACATGGCGACCCAGGCCCGGGCCAAGGCAAGGGGCGCGGCAAGGGCGGGGCGTCCTGCCAGGGCCACCTGCTGGTCACTGCTGGAAGTGCCCAAGGGTCCAGGGCTGAGGCTGGGGGGGAGCTCAGGGGGCAGCTCAGGGACCACCCCATGCCCTGCAGAGCCTCTGCTGATGCGCCAGGGCAAACCCAGCCCCATGGTGTCTGCCTGCTCCGCGGGGACCGCCGCTCACCTGCCAGAGCGTACCCCCCGGGCATGATGGGGTTGGTGACCCCGTTGGCCACGATGCCCTCAGGGAAAGCAAAGGAAAGGGCCTCCCCCACGAGGCGCCCGATGGCAGCTCCTGGCCACAGAATTAGGGTGAGCGGGGGTGCTGGCTGACCCGGCCCCCACCGCCCCCCATCTCAGGATACCACACAGGCACATCAGGACAGGGAGGAGGCAGACCGGGGGCCGAGACCCCACCCCCCGGCCTGAGCCTCTCAGCCCCTCAAGGCCCCAGGCTCACCGAAGATGAAGATGGGCATGAAGTACCCGGCGGGCATGGGGATGGTGGTGGCCAGAATCAGCATCCAGAACTGGGGGCGGGAACCCGAGGTTCGCAGCACCAGGCGCAAGAGTGGGCGAGGGCGGATGGGAGGGGGACAGGTGAGTCTGGGGGAAGAGGTGCCCGGTGCAGGGAGGGGGCTGGCCAGGGGGAGGAGCCAAGCCTGGCCACGGGCTGCCAGGCAGGGCCAGAGGGGAGCGATTTGCCCGGGACCAGTGGCGGGCGGGGTCCGATCGAGGAGTCCGGGGGATCGGGAGGTGGGGGCACCCTGTTGGCCTGGCTTGCGCACGCCCCATGAGCACCTTCATGACCAGGAAGAAGGCGAGGGTCCCAAAGACGGTGAACCTCGGGTGGTGCCACTCAAGCCACAGGTTCTGGGGGTCGGGCTCGGCAGGCCAGGGGGGCGAGGAGTTCCGGGTCAGCAGCGCCCACGAGTTGTTGTCAAACAAGGTGTCCAGATGCTCCTTCATGGACAGCTGTGGGTGCAGGGCCAGGGTTGTGCGTGAGGGGCCGGCCAGCCCACCCAGCACCCTCTCCACCGGCCCTGGAGGGGGCCTCGGGAAGGGGTCTGCACCTCCCCAGCCGGCGTTTCTGTAAAAACAACTCAGAGGTGCAGTGGGACGAAGCGAGGTGTGCAAAGCGGACAACCCACGGGGCGCCCCACTCACCCCTCCGCAGCTCAGCACCACTTACCCGAGAGGCCATGAAGCGGCCCACGCCCGGGGGGTAGGTGATGGAGGCGAGGACCACAGCAACCAGCGCTGAGTACAGGGGCTTGCTGCAGAAGGGGGGGCACTGCAGCCAGGGCCTTCCCTGCCCTCCACGGCCATTGGAGGGGGGCGCCCAGGGCAGGCCTGCTCCCGGGGACTGACACTGAGGCAGGAGTGGGGGCCTCTTCAGGGAGAAAAACCCCATGGGTGCCCCATGTGGCTCCGTAGAGGGCAGGGCTGGTGGGGAGTTTGGGACAGAGCTGGCGGGGGAGGGGCTCTGGCCGGGCAGCCCCCACCCCAGCACGGGCCAGGGAAAGCCAAGCTTGGCAGGGATGGGGGGTAAGCAGATAAGGCTTGTTAAGGGGCTCGGGACTCGGGGGCAGTGGGGACTCGGTGAGGCCACTGAGGGCACGGACTCCAGGACAGGGTTACATGGAGGGTGGGCGCTCAGGGAGGGGGGCAGTGATGGTGGGAACCTGGACGGGGTGCTAGGGAGGGAATGGGGCACCAAACATGGTGCACGAGGGACCTTCGGGGGTCTTGCGGGCTGTCACGGGTGGGCTCTCTACACAGAGGGGGCTGGAGGCCCAGCAGGCTGAGGCCAGGGGCTCCCAGGCCCGCGCCCACCTGGTGGCCAGCAGCTTGGCGAGGAGCCGGTTGGTCTTGAGGAACAGGAGGAAGTTCCGCTGGCAGAAGAGGTAGGCGCAGCTCAGGACGCCGCAGATGGCCCTGGGGGCAGGGAGGCGAGTCAGGGCCCCTCCCCGCTCCCCGGCAGCAGTCCGGGCTGCAGCCAGGCCTGGTGAGGCTCGAGGGGTACAGGCGCCCTCTCACCCCAGTGCCACAAAAAAGAAGATCTCCGGCAGGTCGAAGGGCACATCCACTCGGAAGCTGGTCTTGAAGAGGGAGGTGATGGTCTCTGGGGAGCGAGGGGCGCAGGCATGAAGAACCCAGAACCAGCAGGCCGGAGTGGGGGTGACACCAGGTCTGCCTCCCAGCCCGCTGTCCTCATGTTCAAGGCTGCCACCGCCTGGGCCCTGTTTCCCTGCCCTCCTGGGCCCCTTCAGCCCTCAGGGTCCCCCAACCTTCATGCCCATAAGCTCAGCTCCCTTCCACCCGCTGAAGGGGGAGAACGAAGAAAAAGTAGGGCGCCTGGAGGGGCTCACCCTGCTCGCTGCTGAAGACCGCCAGCAGGCGGAACATGAAGGCCCCGCAGGTGGCGGCGAAGAAGCCTCTCCAGTAGTCCCACACGGAGAAGTGCGAAGACATGACCTCGATGCTGAACAGGACGCCTGGGGGCGCCGGACTCAGGGCCCCACCCCGCGCCCGCTGCCCCAGCGCCCAGACCCCTCCCGTCCCTGTCCCGCCCAGTCCCAGTCCCTTGGGTCCTGCGCTGGAGGCGGGAGGGCAGGGCCAGCGCCCGGGGACCAAGCCGCCGCCCAGGGGCACAAGGATACACCCCTCAGACATCTCAATCCATACAGCAGCCGATGGGGTGGGGCTGATGCCCCCCGTTTTACGGACAAGGAAATCGGGCTGGGAGAGATGAACTCGCCGCCCGGGTCATGAGAGGGTAGCTGGGCCGCACCCCCAAGCCTGCCTAACGCACCCCTGGAAGCCCGCACCCCGATCGATCGTGGGGGGCTGCGCTCTAGCCCGCAGTGAGAAGCAAGCCTTCCCGGCCCCACGGCGGCCAGGGGACCCTCCAGGGTGCTGGGCGGCCCCAGGGAAGGGGCGGGGCGCAAGGGCGGGACCCACCGCTGAAGGGCGCCGCGAAGACCGTGGCCACGCCCACCGCGGCCGCCGCCACCAGCATCTCGTTCTGCTTGCTCTTGTTCTGGGGTGCGGAGTCCAGGGCTCAAGTCGGTGCTGCCGGCCCTCCCTCTCTCCCATTCCCCAAGGGACCCCTCCCCGAGCCCCTCACCTCGGGCTCCCCGATGGTCACGATGCGCAGGCGGCCCAGGTAGGCCGCGATCATCACGGACAGGTGCACGAAGGGGCCCTGCCGGGGAGGTGGGAGCAGGGCCTCAAGGGCTGGGGAAGGTTGGGGTCCTTGTTCTTCCTGTACCCCCTCCCTGCCAGGACTGGGGCAGAGGGAACGTCATCCAGAGACAACACGGCAGGGCTTCTCTTCCGTTCTCCCAGGGCCTTGGTTACACTCTGGAGACCTGCCTGCCTCCCAGGACTGAGGCTCCGGGAACAGACTGGCCTGGAGCCCCTCCGACCCAGCAAGGGATAAGAACAGCAGAGCAGCCGCCTACCACTTTGCCCAGGAAGATGGTGCTGCCGCTGGCCAGGGTGCAGGTGAGGCCCACCACCTTGGCGCCGAAGTTCTTGATGTCCAGGTAGTCCTCCAGGACCACGCCCGACAGGATGGTCTTGAGCTCGGGGATTCCGGAACCTGGGCAGGGGGGCGGGGAGGAGCAAGGAGGGACAAGCTCTAGGTTAAACCCCACTCTTTTTTTTACATTTTAAAACAACCGATTTATTAGCAAAAGGAGAAAGAAGAGACACCTGCGTCTACGCAGGGGGGCAGAGACCTTCACAAAGGAAGAGGTTTGCGAAAACAAATGTGCGTAGTCACAGGTGGCAGGAGAGTGGCCTAAACTCCTACCGGGAAAGCCCTAGCTCGTGTGCAGATGAGGAAGCTCAAGGTCAGAGATGAGGAAGCCCAAGGTCAGAGATGAGGAAGCCCAAGGTCAGAGATGAGGAAATTCAAGGTCAGAGATGAGGAAACTCAAGGTCAGAGATGAAGAAGCCCAAGGTCAGAGATGAGGACGCCCAAGGTCAAAGATGAGGAAACTCAAGGTCAGAGATGAGGAAGCCCAAGGTCAGAGATGAGGAAGCCCAAGGTCAGAGAAGCCCAAGGTCAGAGATGAGGAAGCCCAAGGTCAGAGATAGAAAGCCCAAGGTCAGAGATGAGGAAATTCAAGGTCAGAGATGAGGAAGCCAAGGTCAGAGATGAGGAAGCCAAGGTCAGAGATGAGGAAGCCAAGGTCAGAGATCAGGAAGCCCAAGGTCAGAGATCAGGAAGCTCAGGGTCAGAGTGGTTGGGGCCTGTGTCCACGTTCTCCTGGCCATGCCCCTCCAGGGCAGGAGTGGGGGTCCGGGATAGAACCCGGCCACACCCCTGAGTGCCCCTCTGCCAGTGGGGAGCTGGAGGCAGAGCAGAGAGGCGTGGGGAGACGGGCCCCTTCACGAGCCCCTCCCTGGGAGCCAGCGCCACGGGCCGGCCCGGTGCTCCCATCATGGCCAGGAAGCGCTCAGAGAGGGGCAGTGCCGACAGTGGCCCAGGAGCCAAGGTCGGGCCTCCTCTCCTGACTTTGGAGCGGCAGAGAGGCCTGGCCTCTCTGCTGTGACACGGAGCTCCTGCTCGCTTTCGCTGCCCCCCCGGAAGCCCAGGGGATATGAAGGCTCTGCAGTGTCCACAGGCAGAGGCTTGGCGACGGGCTCACCTCCAGAGAAGGGCGTGATGCTCTGGGAGAAGCCCGAGGAGAAGGAGACAAGGGCCACGGGGTACACGGTCCAGGAGAGGTACCGGAGCAGGTGACTGTCCCCGATCTCCTGGTACAGCCACTTGTGTGCTAGGGACAGCGGGAGTTAAGAGAGCTACCCACACGCCGCAGCCCTCGGGTGCCCCTGGTGACCGGGAGGTGGACGCTGGGACAGGGAGGCCCAGGCCACCAGCAGGTGGCAGGTCCGCGAGGAAGCAGGACGAGGACCCTGGACCCAGAGCCCGGTTTTGCCACCCCCATCGCGGGGCGACCTTGGGCAAGTGACTCAACCTCTCTGAGCCTGTTTGCCCAAAATGGGTGAGTGATGGTGCCTCCTCCCTCACACCGTCACTCGGTGGCATCTGGTGCATCACAGGCCTTCACGGTGGCACCTGAGCAGTCGCCCAGAGGAGGCATCTGGGCTTTTCTGCCCTGGGGCCCCGCTTCCAGGAAGACCTCAGGGCGGAGTCCCTGTCAGAGCTACTGAACTGAGAGCAAGCAGGGAGAAGGAACAGGGTGACAGGGAGAGGTGGGCCTGGAAGGGCACTTGGGGACACTCACTGAGGCTCAGAGGGGGCAGGAAGCTGCCCAGGGTCACACAGCAAAGCAAGGGCAGAGCCAGGCCCAGACCAGAGCCCGCCCCTGCAGCACCTGACCTCCCCGGGGCGAGCCGGAAGCCGAGGCCCAGAGCAGGCCCGGCGTGCTGGGGGCACGGGGGTTACCTCGGACCACGCGTCCCACGGCAAAGCTCATGGTGTAGCTGATCAGGGCCATGAGCACCCCGAGGACCATGAGGAAGTACCAGTCCTCGCCCACGCGGAACAGCTTCTGCTTCAGCCACTCCAGGAAAGCTGGGCAGGAGCGGGAGGTCACCGGGAGGAGCGGTGGCCTCACCAGAGGGGCGGGGCAGGTGCAGGGGCCGGCACCCAACACCTGCTCCACCCCCAGCACACGTGGGGGTCCACAGAGGGATGGCCACGTGCGAGCAGGAGCCTCGCGACACTCCTGTGCTGCACCAGCCCCCGGCGGCTGCCCTCAAGACCCGCTGGTGTCAGGCCAGATGGTACCCCCGGGTCCCCAGAAAGGCCGGGGGACTGACCCTCACTGACTGTGGGTGCCAGTCCCTGGGGCTGCCCTCACTCTCCTCAGGCCCCTCGTTTTCTACCCTGGCTGAGGGGTCGCTAGTCTCAAGGTAGACACTGCACTGGGGGGCCAGGACAGGTGCCGAGTCCATGCTGGGCAGCCCCCTCGGTGGCAGAGCCCCCAAAGTTCTGTGCTGGCGGGGGCGGGTGTGGGCGGCGGACGGCTGTATCATCAAAAGGCATCTAACCCGCGGCAGATGGACAGACAGACAGACAGACAGACCCCTTCCCTCCCTGCTCCCTGGGGGCCCCGGCAGCGCCGTCTGGGACGAATGACGGGAGGAGAGCCACAAGGACTCAAGGTGAGGGTGGGAGGCTGGGGAGGGGCGAGGCCTTGAGGCGTCCTCCATGGGGACGGGCAGGGACTGTCTCACCTCGGACCCCACGGCGGACGCGGGGGCACGGGCCCCAGAGTTCCTGCAGAGTCACGGGGCTCCCTGAGGAGCCTTCGCGCAGCCCGACCAGCTCCTCCATTGGGTCCCTGGTGGAGCGGACGGACAGACAGACAGACAGACAGACCCAGGTGAGCTGCTCTAAGACGCTCACCCTGCACTGGCCCTTCCATCACTGCTACTCCCCAGGCTAGCAGGAAAGGGGGTGTCCTCTGTGCATGTGTGCGTGGGTGGTCATCGGGGGGCTGTGGCCTGGCGGGCACGTGTGTGCCTGTGCAGGGTGCCCCAGGGCTTCCTAGCTGTGCCCTCCATGTCCAGCAGTGGGCAAGGTGATGGCCGGACCCCAAGCCCCAAAGCCTCTTCCCCCTGTGGCCACTGCTGCCCCCGTGCTGGACACTTGGCCGCAGGGCCCGGGGGAGGTTCTGACGCCCGTGTCCACCCCCGAGACCCTACCTCTCAGCTCAGGCCACAGAAGCAGGAAGGAGAGCCCGTGCGGGTGGAAGGGAGGTGCCAAGCCCCTGGAGGCCACTCCCTGCAGCTCACCGCGCCCGCAGCTCCCGTCCAGGTGCCGCCGGCCTGCACCCGCGGCTGCTCCCCTCTGTGGGTCCACCCTGCTGTGGCCCCAGTGCTCGCCTGCAGCACAGCTTGCTTTGCCCACAGCTCAGGTGCACCAGGACAGGTGTGTGCCCCGCCAATCATCACGCAGGCTCCCCTCCCCCACCCAGCCCTGCCGGGCCTGCCATGGCCATTAAGAATGTCCTTGACAAACCGACTGAAACTGCCCAGGCCGACTGAGCCCTGCGGCCAGAGCAACCAAGGGGAGCCAAAGGGAGGGGCTCTTCCCCACCCACCAGAGCCACTCAAAGGAGGTGCCCCCCACGCTGGGGGACCTCGGGTCTGGGAGGAACCTGGCTCGATCCTGATCCTCGTGTTCAGCCCCTGCTGGCTCAGAAAACTGCCTCACCCATGGGGCAGTGGTCCTGCTGGGGACCTGGGGGCATGTGCCAGGCACTTTGTCCCAGCCCAGCAGAGGGTCGGTGTGAGGGCCTGGGGCATGGCGAGGGAGGACATGCGTGCCGGGCGCCTTGCAGCTCGAGCCCAGTGCCCTGCGAGTCAGGGAGAGCATCACCACTTCTCAGATGATAAACGGAAGATCAGAGAGGGGTGGTCACCCGCCAAGGTCACCCAGCAGACGCTGATCCCCAACCTAGACCCTCCCCCTACCTGGAGCGCTCCCCGCTTCTCTGACTGAACCAGTCAGGGCGCGGATTTCAGCACCAAGCGGAGGTTTTATGTCCCATGTCACTTTGGGAAGATTTGGGCCGTCTGCCCACCTCCCCCGCCCCAAAGTCCCCTCTGAAAACCATGATGGCCCTTCAGTGACTTGTTAAATCTGGGGACCCCAGCTATCATCTACCCCTGGATGCAGAGGGTGTGTGTGCGTGTGTACACGTGTGTTGGGGGGCTTGCTGCTCTGAGCCCAGGTCCCCTTGGCCGCCCCAGCCCGTGAACGGTGTACGGTAACTGGATAAGTGTTGACACCCTGTTGACACCCCAAACGCCAGTCTCTGGCCCAGAGC
The DNA here is from genome assembly GCA_019455555.1 of Galemys pyrenaicus. NCBI lineage: Eukaryota > Metazoa > Chordata > Mammalia > Eulipotyphla > Talpidae > Galemys > Galemys pyrenaicus. The sequence goes on along the minus strand of JAGFMF010012255.1, from coordinate 7,379,130 downwards.
AGCTGCTGGTGCAACGCCCACAGCCAGCACTGCAGGCCCACACACTCCCCAGCCTGTGGGCACCGGGAAACAGGACAGGGCGGCAGGGGGGCTTGCTGCCCGCGCCAGTCCCTCCAAAGCCTCGGCCCCACGTGCCAGTCCCCAGCTCCCCCCTCATCCAAGCAGCGAGGCTCAGATCCAGCGGGCCCCTCACCCTGAGCCTGGCGACCCCCTCTTCTGCCCAGCAAGGGGAGCCCGAGAGCCCTGGGCCGGGCCTGCGCCCGCCCACTCATCACAAGACTCGAGTCCAGGACGGTGTCTGCACGTGCCAGGTGTCCCCCAGAGCCTGCTGAGTGATGAGGGGTTCCTGGGCTGCTGAGGGGAGCAGAGGAGAACAGACCCCTAGTCCCTTCCTCAGCCCCTCCGTCTGAATCTTGGGGGGAAAAGGGGAGAGTCTGTTGGCTGGAGTTTCTCCCATGTGAGTGGGCGGTGCTGGCAGTTGGGGTGCAAGGGACCGGGTCACCTCTGAAGCGCCTCTAATCCCTGTGATCTGAAGGGCGAGGCGGGCCAGAGACCGGGGAATGGCCTCGATGACCTTCTGAAGTCCCTCGGCCAGTGAAGCGCGATGCCGTTAGCGTGTGTGGGTGACGGCTGGGGGGAGGGGCAGGCCTGACACCCAGCGGCGGTGACTCAGGCCCTCCGCAGTATGACAGCGTGTCTGCTTTTAGCCACTGGCTCCTGTTTCCCTGGCGGGCGACAGGCTCCGGGCCCCCCACCCCACCCCCACTCTGTCGACTCGTCTCACTGCTGGTAACTCCCTGGCAGCTCCAGGGGACCCCTCAGCCAGGGTGGGTGTCGACCAGACAGGACCCTCGCTGGAATGACAGGCCTTTTGCTCCGGCCACTGCCCCGGCCCTCAGTTGCCCCCACCCCGTGCCTTTCCTCGTCCCCCTTCCGTGCCTCAGCAGCACCAGCAATCACCCCTATCGTGAGGCGGCTCTGGGAGAGGCAGGCGGAAGATAACTAGTGCCCACCTAGAAGCCCCCATGCTGGTGAGGGCCAAGGGAACCCCTGCCTAAGGGGCGGCCGGTCTGACAGGCAAGTGGGCGCACACCGAGAAGCCCCAGGCGCCCAAGAGCACGCACACGGCCAGCCGCTGGGGTGAGCGTGCGGGCCGCGCCCCCAAGACCTCCCTGGGGAAGAGGACCCCCAGCTGGTCTGGAGGGGCGAGGCCCCGTAGGGCAACGACAGCCGCGGTGGGCATCGGTGGAGGGCCCACTCCTTCCCAGAGGGCCTCCCCGTGGTCAGTCCCGGCTCTGCAGGGCCAGGAAGGGGCTGCTGGGGCTTGGGCCAGCCTGGGTCCACCCAGGCTGTGGGCCGCTGGAGACCCTGGCCCCCCGTGAGCCCAGCTGCATGTCCCTGCGTGAGGCTCGTCTCCCTGTCTGTAAAACAGGAATGACACCCCTTCCAGGGCGGGGGTGCTGATGGGACCCTGCGGAGCTCGCGGCCGGGAACTCGTGCCCCGAGACTCCCAGGGCCAGAGTAACTGTCTCCCGGACGCCCCTCCCGCCGTCTGCATCTCCTCTGAGCTGGAGGTCAAGGGATGTCCCGAAACAACCTTCTGGATCTTGAAGGACAATTACCAAGTCACCCCCGCCCCAGCCCAGACGGGGGTCCCTGGGAGCTGCAGGGGCAGCTGCACGCGCCACACCGCCCCCATCTCTCCTAGGAGAAGGCCTGAACACTGCCTGCCCCAAGGGAATGAGCCCTCGTGTCCCTCCTGGGCCCAGCCCGTGGGGGCGTCCACCCAGCCCTGACCTGTCCTGGCAACGCCGGCCCTGCCCGGCATCGCCCACCACCCAGCCCCTCGAACAAGGGCTAGCACCAGGGCTGGAGGGCTGGGGCCGAAGCGAGCCCTGGCCTCGGGGAGCTTAAGATCCCACAGGGGAGGCACCTGGGTCCCCAGGCTGACGGGGAGACAGAGACCTAGAAACACCAGACGTGAGGCCTCGGGGCGGGGGGTCTGGACCCCCACCCCCACCGTGGAGCAGAGGCCCCGGCGGGCTGGGGTTATCGGTCTGGAATGCGGGCGGTGAGCTCAGCCCTCACGGGCCTGCGAGTGGGGCTGTCAGCAGGGCCATCTCACTGGAGAAGATTCCCAGCTCCCTCTGGGCCGCAGAGAGGCCTAAATTTAGCCTGCAGTCACGTCTGGCCCTGAGCCCAGGGGCTGGCGGGCCTTATAAAGTGCCGGCAGTCAGGGCCCAGCAAGCTCCCTCAGAGGCTGCCGCCCGCACCCCTCCTGTCCACCCTGCTTGCCTGGCCAGGGCCCGGCCGCTGCCTGTGGATGAGCCACAGGACCTCCTCCACCTTCAGAGCGGAGAGAAGCTTCCACTCCTCCTCTTCGTCCTCGTCCTCCTCGTCCTCCTCGGCCTCCCGTGCCCTCCCGACCCAGGACCCGCCCATGGAGAAGGCCTTGAGCATGTTTTCTGAGGATTTCGGCAGCTTCATGCGGCCTCACGCGGAGCCCCTGGCCTTCCCAGGCAAGTGCTGGCGGCTCTGGGGGCGGGAGACCCAGGTAGGGACGTCTGCTCCTGCGGGGCACCGTGCAGCCGCCGTGGCTGCCGAGCCACCAGCTCTGCAGTACCTGGGTGCCCCGAGACAGATGTGGCCACAGAGACAGAGGTGGCCGTGACGCCAGACGGCCGCAGAGGGATGCTCGCGGCCGGAGGGAGGGTCAGCGATGGTGTGAACGGCCACCCAGCCCTGCGGCCGGGCCTCACTGTGCAGGGGGTGGTGGGGGGCTGGGAGGCGTGGGACACCCCAGGCCGGGGCTGGTCTGGTGGCCGCAGACACTTCACGTGCTCACACCCACGCCCCACGGAAAAGGCGGAGGCGCGGGGTAAGGCGGTGCCGGAGGGCCTTGGGAGCTGTGCTGAGGGGGCGAGCAGGCCGGGCGGCCCTGTCCCCCCAGACACGGAGCCTGGACTCTGGAGGCAAACCTGCCGTGAGCTCACGGAAGTCATTCCCACAGCCCGTGCCGGGGGGCCCGGCAACATCAAGACTCTGGGAGACACCTACGAGTTCGCAGTGGACGTGAGCGACTTCTCCCCTGAAGACATCATCGTCACCACCTCCAACAACCACATCGAGGTGCGGGCAGAGAAGGTGAGCCTGGCCCACTGCCTGGCCCCCAGGCTGCACGCTGCACCCCCAGTCTGCCCTCCCGCGTCTCACCCGGAGGCCCCAGGCCCTGACCATGTCCCCGCAGCCCCGGGCAAGCCAGAGACCTGCTCCCGTGGCCGTGGGCGGGGCACTGCTCCTGCGGCTCTGCTCCAAGGCGCCCAAATCTTTCCCTAGGCAGCCAAGGGGGTGGGAGAGGGGCCCCCTAGGGGAGGCAAGAGGGGAGAGGGTGGTTGAGTGAGGCCAGCTCTTGCCCCAGGCAGGCAGGCAGGTGGAAGCTCCCCTGGGCAAGGGCGGAGGAGTTCCCTCAAAGGACAGCCCTGCGCCTTCCTCCCTCCTGGGCCAGAGCCCTGCCCATGCTGGTCCCCTAACCCGGGCTCAAGGCAGAGGGAGGTCCTGCAGTCCTGGCCACAGCCTCCAAACCCCACTCTACCTTCACACGGGGCGCCTGCACTGCAGAGGAGGAGCTGTGGTGTTGGGGAGGCGCCACAGCAACGCCTGCGGCGGGAGGTCTGCTCTGGACCTCCTCTGGGCCCCACGGCCTGGCCTCCCCGCTGAGCACCAGCGCTGGACGCTTAGCGCCCCGCCAAGGAAACCAAGGACTGTGGGCACCGGGCCGGCAGGCAGCACGTGCCAGCCCCGCTGCGCCGCCAGTGACTCAGCCGCCGCAAGCTCCTCTGGACACTGTGTGCCGGCCGGGTGGCAGGGAGGGACCAGCGGGACCCATGGGGCACGGGCGGCTCTGTGCCGTCGCCTGCCCGCTCAGAAGCCCCACCTCTGCCAGAGCCTCCCGCTCTGCGCACCCCCACCAGGCCCACCCCGAAGCACCTCTGCCTGTCCCCCAGCACGGGCGGTCTCTCTGCCGGGCCTCAGCCCTGAGACTAGACCCTCCGGTGTGGGGGCCCTGCCGGGGTCAGATGGGGAAGAAGGCAGCTGCCGAGAAGGGGCGGTGGCTGCACAGGAGCAGAAGGGCGGGTGACCACCCTGACGCGTGGCCCTCCCCAGCTGGCGGCAGACGGCACGGTCATGAACACCTTTGCCCACAAGTGTCAGCTGCCGGAGGACGTGGACCCCACCTCGGTGACCTCGGCCCTCCGAGAAGACGGCAGCCTCACCATCCGGGCGCGGCGCCACCCCCACACTGAGCACACCCAGCACACCTTCCGGACGGAGATAAAAATCTGAGGCGCCTCCCTTCCCCTGCCTCCCCTCCTCCCCTGCCCGGTCCCCGCTGGCCTGCCAGAAAAGCTTTCCTGACCCCTGCAGGACAGCCTCCAGGATCTCAGCCCCAGTTCCAGACCTCAGGTGGGTCACCCCCCAAAAACCTGAGTGTTCCGCTCTGCCCAGGACAGGCCGGGGACTGCACTGCCCTCACCCATGACCCCAGGTCCCAGATGTGGCCTCTGTTACTTATGCCAGAGAGAGGGTTGGGTGGGAAAGGGGACATCCCAGAACCCCACTTTGGGGAGGGGCATTGGGACAGGCAGGCGCTCTGGGCAAATCATCTGCAAGACAATCCAATTCTTTTGTCTATGGAACCCCTGCAGGGCAGGCAAGGGGGATGCCCCGGGGCCCTAAGGAGGCAGTGGTCCCCCATCTGAAGGCAGGGGCACCAGGAGGCCAGAGGAGACAGCCAAGATGGGTGGGCAACCTCCCCTCTGCCCCTCTGCGGCCCCAACCCGCGCCAGGCCCCTGCGCACCCGGTGCCCGGCCAGCCAGCCGTGGCGGGCAGGGCGTGCGTGGCTGCGTGTGGACGGGGTTTTTCCAATACAGCCGGTTCGTGATAAATCGCACTCCTGTCTGTTACCTGCCTGCGCCCCAGGCAAGGCTGGCCCAGGGGCGGGGCTGGCGCTTCTCCCCCACCCTAGTCCTGGCACTCCTGGGGCTGCCTCCACCGCACAGGTCACCTCACCAGGTGGAAGAGAGTGTGGTTAGGGCTCCGGGTCTTCCAGGTGGGACCGCAGCTTCTTGCCTGTCTTCCCTGTGGCAAGTCTCCTCCCCATTTTTCCTTTAATCTATGTCTCTATAGACACACACACACACACGCACGCACACACACATAGAGCTGGAACATGCCTGCCCAGCTTACACACTGCAGGTGGGAACTGAACTCAAGACATCAAACCAACACCCCACTCTGTCCTGAGGAGCAGCTCCCTCACTTCCCGCCCTGGTCTATATACCCTGCCCCCAATCTTCCTGCTGGCCCAGGCCTCAGCCATAGAGAGATGTCCCTGCCCAGGGCAGGGCCCCCCAGTCAGCCCTCATTCTGGGGAGCCCCCTCCAGTGACCTGACTCTGTCTCCCACAGACAGAGCAAGGCGTGGAGTAAGGGGTGGTTCATGGTGGGCCAGGGCCCCCGGAGGCAAGTGCCAAGGTCTGCTTCTGCCCGCTGTACCCTCAGTTCTGTGGGGTGACCCTTCATCCCGGCTGGCCCTTCTGGGGCCCTGAGGGGATGACTGGGGCAGGGAGGGGTCCTGGCATTGTACCCCGCACACACAATAAACCACTGACTCAGACTGGATACCACCTGCCTGGCCTTCTCAAACTCGGGGAGGGAGGCGGCTGGGGCAGGCAGGGGTGGAAGCTCAGGGCGCAGGACACACCTTCCTTGAGGCGGGGGAGTGGGCACTGGTGGCCCAAGCAGAACTCAAGAGTGTGCAGAAATGTGGGTGTCCTCTGGCCTCCTCCCCTGGCTCCCAGACCCACCAGGGCAGGAATCGGGAATTATTCCCGAAAAGTCTTGCGCTGTCTCTTCCTATTGCGGCCCCTGCCAGCTGGAGTCAGGCACTGCCCTGGCGTGGGGACACCAGGTGCGGGCACCAAGTCCGGTGCCCTTTTGAAGCCCATCTGCCAGATGAGTTCAGAGGCCCAGAGAGGCCGGGTGACTGGTCCAGGGTGGGTCAGGCTGGAGCCTGGCTGGGGGACTGGCTAGCTCAGGAACCTAGGCGCACCCTGGAGGGGGCTCCCCACACCCATTCATCCGAATGCCACTGAAATCGGAGTGCCAGGGCTCCCCCAAGTGGCTCGGGCTGCGAGGCTGCCGGTGGGAGGAGGGGAGGGAGGCGGCACGGTATTTCCAGCCTCCGTGACTCACCGATTCCGCTGGGCTATTTGCAGCCCGACACTCGGCCTCGGCGCTGGGTAGGGGGAGGGGCCGGACAGCCCCCCCTTCTCCCCCAATCCCGCCCGGGCTCGGGCTCACCTTGGCATCCCGACCTCAGCAGAGTCCCCCCTTCCGCCACCCGCAGCCCGGGCTGGGGAAGGGGTGCTCCCCAAGACCATACAGGCGCCGCACACACCCCGCTCCCACCCCCAGGCCCCAGGAGCCCCTTCTGCGGTTTGGGGACCGGGCGTGTAAGATTGAGGAGCCCAGGGGCCAAGGTGACCCTGCGGAGGAGCAGGGCGGGCAGGGGGGCCGCGGGCCAGGCTTTCAACGGCTCCGCCCCCGGGCGCCCGGGCTGACCGCGGCGCTTTCTTTGTTCCCTAGCGCCCCCCACCCTTTCCAGGCTAAATATAGGCCTGGCCGCGGGCCCGCGCCCGCCCCCACCCCGCGGAGCATAATTATAGCCGTCCCATTCATCGAGTGCTCAGTGTACGCCAAGCCCCGGCTCGTCCCCACAACAGTCCCACAAGGTATGTGCGGAGCAGCACGTGAGGGCTCAGAGGGGTCTGGCCCCTGGCCCAAGGTCACCCAGCTGGGCGTGGCTGCCGTCTCAATTCCCGTCACTGGCTCCAGAAAGGCCTCTGCTGGGTCAGCCCAGATCAGCCCCTCACCGCCAGGGGGCGCGGCACCCCGCCTGCACCCACCCGGACGTGGGAACGGAGAAGGGCCCGGGCAAGACTCTTGCTGGGGAAGCTGAGAAGTTGCGGCCCTTCAGGCCTGCACACCTGTGAGAATACCTGCTCGGGCCCTGCCAGAGCCCTTGCGAGGAGGACCTAGGAGGTTCTTGGCCCAGGCCAGGACCCTCTTCCTCCTGGAAGCCCTCTGGAGCTGCGAGGTGCTGTTTACAATCAGCACAGCTGGGCCGCTGCACGGCTGGCCTCCGTCCCTGTGAGCGGTCAGCTGCGCCTCCCTGAGGCCCGATCCAGCACAAACTCCCTGGGGAATTTGGGTAGGGGCCCCTTAGGGTGCTCCCGGAAGGGCACAAAACAGGCTGCTGGGCACAGAGAGGAGAGGGCAGAACACCAACCTGCCCCTCTTCCCACCCTCCCTTCCTCCTTCTCCTCTTCCCTCTTTCTCCTTTAAGTCTCGAACACGCTCTCTGTCCAGGCGCTGACGCACCTGGACTCTGTCCTGAACCAAGCATGGCTGGCAGACGAGAACTGCTGTGGGGAGATCAGGGTGAGGCCGGAGGCTCGGGGGTGAGTACCCGGACAAGAACTACCTTCACTGACTCACTTTCTTTCTTTCTTTTATGATTTACTTATTTATGCATACAAGAACTGGGGTACATGCCAGAGGTGTGTGTGTGGGAGGGTGAGAGGATTCACCAGAGACAGAGTGGGGAGCAGAACAGGCAGATCGACTGAAGTACACTGCTGAGGGGAGCAGCAGACGAGGCAGGAGAGGTCTGCTGTGCCATGTGGGTCAGCTCCCTGGCTGGGGATCAAACTCTTGCTGCAGTGGCTGCAGATGCTTCATAGCGCTGCGCCTTAACCCCGTGCGCCAACAGGGAGGCCCCACTTACTCACTTTCACTCACTGGTTCAAAGAAGTCTCACTTATTTAAAATTGTTCAACAGAGTTTTGCTTTTCCTCCACAGTGTGGTTTATAATGTTCTGTAGTCCAAGTCCCTCCTCTTCAACCCTGGCTCTGTCACGAATTAGCTGTGTGACCTCGGGTCCATTGCTTAACTCACCTGAGCCTCAGTTTCCTCATCTGTAAAATGGGATAGCGCCTCACAAGGTTGTGGTGAAGAGACACACTGAGCTGTTCTCTCAAGAGGACTTGGCTCAGTGCCTGGCCTGGAAAGCATCACACCAAATGTTCGCCACCATCATCATCAGTTTCACAGAGCATTTGGTTTCTGGAACTTTCTCTCGGTCCTCCTCCTGTACGCACCTCTTGTGAGGGCTCCTCTCAGCCATTCACACTGCCAGGCCCTGGGTTGGGTCCTTGGGAAATGGCCACTCTTCCTCCATCTCCTCATTCGGCACAGCGGACAGTGAGCCTGTGTGCAGGGCGGGGAGCCCAGCTTTGCACTCAGGCTGCCTGGGGTTTGGGCTTCGATTTTGCCCCTTGCTTATTGGAGCCTTGCCTCACTCTGAGCCTCGGTTTCTCATCTCTGAAATGGCAGGAAAACCTGTACCCACCTCTGGGATCTGGTGTGAGGTGAACTGAGGTGGTGCGTGGTGCCACAGGATAGCTGGTCATTAGTTACAATCTCAAGTCCTGTTACAGAGGAAGCGACATACGCCTGTCCCACTGATTTAATTCTGAGTGTCCTTTTGCTCGGTCCCTGGCATAAACACTCATTATTCAGATGCGTGTGCTGTGGGTTAGAATGAATGCTTGGTTTCTGAAAACATGAACCCCACTGGGTGGCTGATCCCCTGTTTCTGGCTCTTGCTCAACAGGTGAGCAGATATCCTTTCCTCCCCTTCTCCCTACCCCTTCCGCCTCCTGCCAGAGCCCACGCTTTTTGGGCTAGTGATAGGGCGACACCTGCTGGTGCAAAGCTAGATGTGCAGCCACAGACCTCACCCTTCCCTGGGGGCGGTCTCCAATTCCCTTTAGGCTCTTCTAGTTCAAAGACGCTCAGCCTGGGGAGCAGCAGGAAGGGACATCAGCTTTCCTGGTGGGGTGGGTGTGTCACTCCCTCTCAGGACTGAGACTCAGCCTCCTAAGTTAACTCCTCCCCTGCCTTCTGCCGTACCTCAGAGCTAGAGGAATTCTTTGCAAAGGTAGGTCCGTTCATTCACTCTCTGCTTACAGTTCCACCAGTTCCCATCTCAGAATAAACTCTGAAGACCTTGGCACAGCCTGTGAAGTTGGCATGATGTGGTTCCGGCCACATTTCTGGGTCTGTAGCACTCACACACCTCTGTGTTCCCACACAGACTCCTTTTGTGGTTTCCCAAGCCATTTTTATTTGTCTGGTGACTTGTTTACCCGCCCCGCCCCGCCCCCCAAGAACATGAGCTCCAAGAAGCTGTGGCATCTCTGCAGCACCTGCAGGGCCTGGGACATGGAAGACGCTCCACGAGTGTGCTGTGGGGAGGGCTAGTCTCCATGTGGGGGCGCCTTCTCCTGCTGAGAGTGGCCGAAGAGGAAGACAGAAGCAGGACCCCGTGGGCGGCGTGGAGACGGTGTTTGTTTCAGGTGGCCGTCCATGAATCTAACGTGCTTTGCTCGGCTCTGGCAGAGAAGACTCCGTGTGGCTGTGAAGCGGCAGTGGGCTGCGGGGTGGCGGCCGGGGTGCTGGGCAGGCTGACTGGCCCAACACCTCCACCAAGGCCAGGCCCTTCCAATTAATCCGCCTGCCCACAGACACAGGTGGAGAGGAGCCCTTTGAGGGAGCCCTTGACTGTGCCCCAAGCAGAGTATCTTACGGACACAGCCTTCAAGGGACTCCCCTTGGCTTCAGGAGCCTCCTGGGGGCAGAGCGGGCTGCTGGGAGTCACAGCCGGGGCCACAGTCCCACCGAAGGCTGGCCGCGGCCCCCTGGCCTGGACATGGTGTCTTCCACCCAGGGGGGCCTCGTGGGCCGGATGGGGCCGGTTTTCCCCACAGAATAAGATGTAGGTCTTCATTGGAGGGGGGGCAGGTCTTAGGTGGGGGCTAGGGACCTGGGGTGCCGCTGGGGGTGCTAGGATGGAGAACTGTTTTCCATGAGAACAGTCGATCATAAAAGTGAGGTGAGCCTTGGGGATGGCCTTTGGGTGGCGGGCCAGCCTCACGCCTGGAAGGGAAGAGAAGGTCACAGGTGTGTGTGGACACTGCCAGCGGTGTGACTTCACAGATTCGGTTTCATTCAGTCATTCACTTAACAACGTGGGTTACTGCAGGTGGGTCTAACCCAGAGAGAAGACAGTGGGATCTAAGAGTATGGACTTCAGCATCAGAAAGAGCTGAGTTGGGCCTTCCTGGTGGCACAAGGAGTTAAGTCACAGCACTATGAAGCATCCACAGTCACAGCAGCGAGGAGTTTGATCCCTGGCCAGGGAGCTGACCCACATGGCGCAGCAGACCTCTCCTGCCTCACCCCTGTTCCCCTCAGCAGTGTGTTTCAGTCAGTCTGTTCCCTACTCTGTCTCTGGTGCATCCTCCCACCCCACCCCTACCCCGTACCTCTGGCCTTCACCCCAATTCTTGCGTGCACAAATATATAAATCTTTAGAAAAAAACAAGAAATAGCTGAGTTGTTTTTTTTTTTTTTTTTTACCTTTAGATCTCANAATATATAAATCTTTAGAAAAAAACAAGAAATAGCTGAGTTGTTTTTTTTTTTTTTTTGTACCTTTAGATCTCAGGCTCCTTAACACTGCAGGACTCTTACTGAATTGGAGGAGGACTTGTGAAATGGTGAATGAATGAAGGTGTGTAGCAATCAGTTGTTGCGTTAGTTGACAAATAAGTCACTCATCACCCCTGGTGAAGGTGTCAGAATAAATCTAGAGAGCTCTTCTATATAATCTATATTAATATCTATAATATCTACATCTATATATCTAAATATATAGATGCATGGGGACAACCTCCTTGTCTATTCTTCTCTATCACCCGCTGTGATCGTTTTAATTAAATTTATTTTCTTACATCATTGCTGGTTTTTGTACACTATTTCATTTCTCCCCTCAAGTGTAGTCCCAGTACTTCTCCCACTGCCATAGCACCTGTGACCCATCACCGTAGTCTCTTGTGTTTTTGCTTCCCCTGTTTTGAGCCCTCTTCTCATCCCACTCCAAAGCCAGCCATATTTACTTTATTGGAACATAAAGTAAATAGTCATTAGAATTCTTACCTGAAGGAATGGCTTGTCTGATTTATATTTTGAAATCACTCTGGCTATGGGCTGGTTCTAGACTGTAGGGGAAAGGGTAGCAGCTGAGAGGCCAGCTAGGAGAACCCAGAGGAGATACTTGGGGGACCAGGGCAGTCCAGAGGAGGTAGCGAGAACTCGCACAGTTAAATATATTATACAGGTAGAAACGATAGAATTTCCTGATAGATTCTTTGCAGAGTAAGAGAAGCAAGAATGACTGAAGTAAGAGTTTTGATTGAACTAAAAGGAGAGAATCATTATCCATGGAAATGGGGAAGGCAGGAGGTGGGCCAGTTTTGGGCAGATCAATGGATTTTGGACCTGGGAAATGGCCTGGTGTAGATGTCAGATTGCAATATTGGAGCTGACAGTTGTGCGCATCACCAAGAGAAGGGGAGTAGAGAAAAGGCCCCAGGACTCTGCCTGGTGGGTGCGCCAACAGTAAGAGATCTGAGAAGAGAAACCAACCAAAGTTTGATAATGAGCCAGAAACGGGTGGAGGACCCAGAGATATTGGAAGCTAAGTGGTGTATTTCCAGGAGTTCGGGAGTATCAACCATGTGAAATGATGCTGATCGGGCCAGCTGAGCTGACGCTTGGTGAGTGACTGATGGTTTTGGCCTTGGGGAGCCTGGTGTGAGGCCAGCCGCATCCATGGAATGAGGTGAAAGTTTGATCGGAGACTTGGCAAAGACTTGGAGCCTGCGGCTATGGGAGAACTCTGCAAGGAGGTGGAGCCAAGAGTTTTTTTGTTGATTGCTTTTTTTTTTTAAAGATTTATTTATTTATGCATACAAGAACTGAGGTACAGGCCAGAGACCAGGGAGGTGAGAGGATTCACCAGACAGAGTGGGGAGCAGAACAGGCAGACTGACTGAAACACACTGCTGAGGGGAGCAGCGGGCGGGGCAGGAGAGGTCTGTTGCGCCAGGGTCCCCTCCCTGGCCTGCGGCAGGGGTCGAACTCGTGCTGCAGTGACTAAGTTTGCTTCATAGTGAGTTGCTTAACCCACTGGGCCACCTTGCTTTTTAAAACAGGAAACAATGGCTTAGGAATGATTCAGCAGAGAATTGCACTTTGATGTCCGAGTAGTGGGAGTTGCAAAAGTGATTTCCTTGAGGAGGTTGATGGGTGAACAAGTGAAGGACTGGACCTGAGGAAACCGGTCCTATTTCCCACCTCAATATCTGTATTGTCTTCTGTGCTCAAAGAACTTGTCTCTTCTTCCTCTCATTGCTCAAATCTAACAACTATTGGTTTTTGAGCCTCTCCTTTTTTTTTTTTAAAGTAAACTTTTTTTTTTAAAGATTTATTTATTTATGCATACAAGCACTGGGGTACAGGCCAGAGGTGTGTGTGTGGGGTGGGGGGGGGTGAGAGGATTCACCACAGAGAGCAGGGAGCAGAACAGGCAGATCCACTGAAGCACACTGCTGAGGGGAGCAGCAGGCGCAGCAGGAGAGGTCTGCTGCGCCATGTGGGTCCCCCGCCCAGCCGGCAACAGGGATTGAACTCGTGCTGCAGTGGCTGTGGTTTGCTTCATAGTGTGTTGCTTAACCCACTGCGCCACCAGGGAGGCCCCTGAGCCTCTACTTTGACCTTGGCATTTTTGCATAATTTTTTTTTATTTTACATCCAGTACAACTGTCATTTTTAATCTTCTTAACCCCATTAAGTATTGTCTCAATTTTTTTTAGGTGAGTAAATTGCCCAAAGAGTGCCTGTATAGTACTTATTTATGTCATCCAGTTGTGACAGGATAAATAATTACAGCATAATCGATCATTGCTTTACTACTGGTATATGAGATATACACTGAGAATACAGAGTAAAGTCTAATGCTTCTTACACGTTAAAGCTACAAGCATAGATGACATTCAAACTGAATCTGAAAGATTGGGAATTTGTCAACACAAAAAAAGAAAGAAGAAATTTTAGACTAAAAGGTAAAACAGGGGCCTCCCAGATGGCACAATGGGTTAAGCACCACACTATGAGGTAAAACGCAGCCACTGCAGCAGGAGTTCGATCCCTACAGCCAGCCAGGGAGCTGACCCACATGGCGCAGCAAACCTCACCTGCCTGGCCCGCTGCTCCCCTCAGCAGTGTGTTTCAGTCAGTCTGCCTGTTCTGTTCCCCACTCTCTCTGGTGAATCCTCTCAACCCCACACCTCTAGCCTACACCCCAGTTCTTGTACACACAAATAAATATATTTTTTAAAATATTTATTTATTCATATAAGAGCTGGGGTACAGGCCAGAAGTGCAGGGGGTGAGAGGATACACCAGAGATAGAGCAGGGAGCAGAACAGGCAGATGGGCTGAAACACACTGCTGAGGGGAGCAATGGGCGGGGCAGGAGAGGTCTGCTGCACCATGTGGGTCCCCTCCCTGGCCAGCAGCAGGGATCGAACTCGTGCTGCAGTGGCTGCAGTTTGCTTCATAGTGCGTTGCTTAACCCGCTGCGCCACCAGGGGAGGGCCCACAAATAAATAAATCTTAAAAAATAAATAAATAAAAGGCAAACAAAAGTATATATTGTCTTTGAAGACCAATGAGCAAACCCAGGGGCTTTCAGCGGAAGTTTATATAGATAAAGGGGAGAATTGGCTAACACCCAAAGAGAACTTATCAGAATGTTGAAGACAGGTAGCAGGAGAAGCCAGCTAGAAAAAGACTGAGATGGAGATGTAGGTGATAGAAAAGCAAGGAAAAAATAGTGTCACAAAAAGGCAAGGGAAGGAATTATGTCAGAATTTACTGGGAAGTCAAAGTTTGTTTATATTCTCATTTGTGGACTTTGTAAAATCCTCATTTAATTATTCACCAAATAGCAGACTTTGAGTTGGTTATATGTTAACCATTGTGCTTAGCTGTGCAAATACAAAGATGAGAAGACTGGATGGTATATTACATTTCAATTGAAGAGAGGGCCTCCTTGGTGGTCTAGGGGTTAATCTCAGTGCGGTCACCACTATGGCCTGGGTTCAATCCCCGGGCAGGGAACTGACCTACATAGGGTGCAACAGATCTTTCCAGTCTCACCCTCTGTTCCCCTCAGCAGTGTTTATTTCAGTAGATCTGCCTGTTTTGCTCGCACTCATGTCTGTAAATACTCTAACCCCATGCACTTCTGGCCTGCACCCCACTCTTCTATGCAAGGCTTTCCCAGTACCCCCAATTTGACTGTGTCCAGCTCTTCCTCATCACAGCAGAGAGAGGTCTGCTGCGCCATGTGGGTCAGCCCCCGGCCAGGGATGGAACTCAGGCCACAGTGCGCTGAGACTTAATGCCTAGGCCACCAGGGAGTCCCATAAAGGCGGGCTTCCCCCAGTACCAGCCACCCGCCTTCCAGGGGAACAGAGCCCAAGGTGTCTGAGCTTCTCTACTGCGCATGTAAATATCTGGGCACCGTGTTAACGTGCAAATTCTGGGTCTGGGGTGGGAGTCTGAGGCTTTGCATTTATTTTATTTTATTTTTTTTTAAAGATTTATTTATTTATGCATACAAGCACTGGGATACAGGCCAGAGGTGTGGAGGGTGAGAGAATCCACCAGAGACAGAGTGGGGAGCAGAACAGGCAGATCAATGGAAGTACACTGCTGAGGGGAGCAGTGGGCACAGCAGGAGAGGTCTGCTGTGCCATGTGGGTCCCCCCCCTGGCCGGCAGCAGGGATCGAACTCATGCTGCAGTCTGCTTCATAGTGCATTGCTTAACCCACTGCGCCACCAGGGAGGCCCAGGCTTTGCATTTATAACGGGCCTGTGGGGTGCTGAGCAGTAGGTCCTCCAAGAGCGAAGCCCTGGCCGCCTTTCACAGGTGAGGAAAGTGAGGCTCAGCTTGTGCAAGTGTTGGGGAGCCTCACGCCCCCCCCTCCCCCCCGCGCTCTCCCCATCCCTCTTGGAATCTTGTGCATGCCTGAGAAGTCACCCTCAAGCCCAGTTCCCATCCAGCCCAGCCGTCCCTGCTCTGTTTGGCTCCGTTAACCCTCCCTGCCCAGCTCAGCATGCAGCACAGGGAGAAGTCGGACCGATGAATACATCTATCAATAAAGCAGGGGCCAGAGTGGGTGAGTCCGTCTGAATCCAAACTGTGCTTTTAATAAGGGAACTTTTTGAGTTCCCCAGATAACTTGCCGTCCATTCTTTTGTAGGCTCCTTGCCAGACACAGGTTTAGGGGGAAGCTTACGTGCTGGTACTGGTTAACACAGGAAACGAGTGCAGTCCACTCCTTGCTTGAGAATCCCAGTAGTCCTGGGAGAGGGGGTCTGCCTGCTAACCGCTCCCCCAGCTGCCTTCGGCCAGTCTTTCTGCAAGGCTGACCCTCCACCTCCTCTTACCTGAGCTGGTCGCCAGGTCTGTCTGTAGGTCCATGACTTTGGGGCTGGCTCTCCCGTCCCTGGGGTCTCCGTGGGGATCGTGCTGCAGCCTCAGTGCCTGGCCTTGGCTGCCCCTTCCAGGATATGCTCCCCACCCAAGCACCTCTCTTTACCGGATCCGGATCTGCGGAGCGAATTCCACTGCAGCCACAGGAACTGGCCTGGGGCAGTTAAGGGATTCTTTGATCAAGCAATGGGATTATGTCAACAGGATTGTTGTGAGGTGCTGGAAGGCAGATCTACCAAACATACTGTTTCTTCCACCTCCAGCTGCTTGCTGACTTGGGACAGGCCTCGGAACCTTCCAGCCAGATCTCAGTCTCCCAAACCTCATCACTATTTGCTTTTCCTTCGTGGGTGTTCATGGACCACTACTCATTCCGCATATTCTTACTCTGTCCAGGCTGCAGGGGTGGGGAGGGGGGAGGGGGACTTAACCAGCATTTATTTCTCCTGGTTCTGGATGCTGGTGCCTGCAGATGTTGGTTGTTGTAGGAGAAATAGGGATGTAGGCCAGAGGTGAGGGGGTGAAAGAATTCACCAGAGACAGAGAAGAGAGAGGCGGATTTATCAAAATACACTTTACTAAGTGAAGCAGTGGGTGAGACAGGAGAGGTCTGGGTGCGATAGAAGTTGAGGCTCTTTTTATAACCTGTTCTCAGGAGCTTTTCCTGAATTGGGAGTCGGTTTGGGCCAGTTAGTGATGAGATGTCTGATCTTGGGTATCGACCTTTGACACAGAGTGTCCCCACTCACGGTCAAAATGATGAGTCTTAGGGCCTGGTTCCCATAGCAACCTTCTGTTCCCCTTGTGTATTCACACCTCCCAAACCTTCCTGTTAGGTTGTGACCTTATTAAAAGGTACCCCGACATGGATGTCGGGTGAGGGCATGCTTACTATCTATAGAAGGTTGTGTTTTGCTGGGTTCTCATGTGGCCCAAGGGTACTCACTGATCCCAGCATGAGGCTCCCCACTCGGCACTAAGCACCTCCCAAACACCGTACTTCTTGTACCATCTCACTGGGGATTAGATTTCAATATTATTTTGGGGGGAAACGTTCAGTCCACAGCATCCTTTAAGTCAACTAACTTCTCTTTTTAAAGATTTATTTATTCACGGATACAGAAACTGGGGTGCAGGCCAGAGGTGTGAGGGGGTGAGAGGACTCACCAGAGACAGAGTGGGGAGCAGGACAGGCAGATCTACTGAAGTACACTGCTGGGGGAGCAGTGGGCGAGGCAGGAGAGGTCTGCTGCGCCATGTGGGTCCCCTCCCTGGCCGGGATCGAACTACTGCAGTAGCTGTGGGTGCTTCATAGTGCTGTGCTTAACCCCTTGTGCCATGAGGGAGGACCCAACCGTTTTAACTGAATAAGAACTATACATTTAAGGGAAAATTGGTACTGCTACATTAAATGGAAACAATATTACTCCTATAAATAATATCAGGGCACACTCTTCATCCTTCTCCTGTCAGTCATCAAGACAGCATCAGACAGTTAGCAAAAGAAAAGCAACACATTTAATAACATATATGGAAAATTGACATGGTTGAAAATTCTAAAGAATGGAGTGGGTCAGGAATATTTATCTTGCGTTTCAGGATCTGAGGTATCAAGAACTGAGTCGGGGAGACAACAGACAAAAAGGAGTGGCCAAAAAAAAGGGAGGTGACCTCAATTCTTATCCTCAAAGGAAAGCTGAGATTTTCAGATAAAGAGAACATGTTTACTGATAAACCTGGAACTGGGCGAGACCTCCAAATGCTGTTCTTCTAGCTCACCAAAGGGAGAGCAAGCAGTGAGTGCTATTAGATTAGGAACAGGACCGATGCTTAGGACATAAGGATCTCATCTTTGATGGGGGGGAGGGGCAAGGGATTTGGGCAAGAGCAAAGCTTCTTCCAGCTTCTGGCCTTCACAGCTCTCCAGGAAAACAATCTGCATTCCTTAAGTCATGATACTAGACCTCCCCAGGCTCACAGGCCTTCATGAGCCTCTTGTCCCCCCACCCGCATGAAGAGAGGCCTGCTGGGGGCCTACTGAAAAATGTCTACCCAACCCTTTGGGGGAGTCAGATATGTGTCATAGTAGAACAATGGTCCCCCAGTGATTTCAGGCCCTGATCCTCAGAACCAGTGACTATGTTGACTTAAAATTTAGTACAGGGGGACTCCCTGGTGGCGCAGGGGTTACATGCTATTAAGCTATTGGCAGCCACAGTAGCACGAGTTCAATCTCCGGCCAGGGAGGGGACCCACATGGCACAGCAGACCCCTCCTGCCTCGTCCGCTGCTCCCCTCAGCAGTGTATTTCAGTAGATCCGCCTGTTCTGCTCCCCACTCTGTCTCTGGTGAGTCCTCTCACCCCCTCACACCTCTGGCCTGCACCCCAGTTTCTGTATCCATGAATAAATAAATCTTTAAAAAATAAATAAAGCTTAGTACGAGGGACTGTACAGGTATAATAAGCTCATTTGGAATTCCTATGTGTGATTCCCCCTGCCTCACCCCTATTCGACCAAGTGATTAATTCAGTTCTTTCTGACACTCTACCCAGAGAAGAGTGTCAGACTCTGTCTACAAAACAATTCCCCTCCACTTCAGACAGCAACCCAAAGTCTGCTCCTTGGGCTGGATTTGTTACATCTCTATGCAAAAAGGGGAGGTACCATTGTAACAGGGTGGTCCCCAGGAAAAGGGAAGTTCCAGGATCCCTGCCCCACCATAAGTAGGGTAGAGCTGAGCCAGGATAAGAAAAAGTGAGGGAGGAGACAGGAAGGAAGGGAGGGAGGGAGGGAGGGAAGGAGGAAGGGAGAGAGGGAGGAAGGGAAGAAGGAAGGAAGGAAGGAAGCAGCATGGAGAGGAAGGAAGCAGCAAGGAGACCTGGAGGAGGCACGTGAAGCAGAGAGACATGTGAAGCTGCGCTTGCTTCTTGGTCCTGGACTTGCTGGAACAGATGCAGGTGAGGGACCATGGGGGCGCTCGACAATGGCAGCCTTTGTCTTGATTTTGATTTTACTTGTTTCCTACCAGATTTGTCTGACCCTTTCTGATTCTTTCCTATGGGTCTCCACTGAAAGGTAACTTAAACTGTGGCAGGCTTTTGGGTCTTGCTTTGGGCCAATCCTGTTTGGCTGGACTTTTGCCCACGAGGGGATGGGTAACTTTGTTACAGGGCAACCCTAATATAAAATGGGTTTCCCTGACTGGGTCCTCACCCACGCACTCAGAAGACTTTTATAATAAGTCCCAACTTCAGACACACATGACAAAAGGTATTAACGGGTTTTATTTTACAAAAGAAGGGGAATAAAGTAGAAATATCACAAGGAGAAGGAGAGGGATACAAATCCGTAAATATCCTACCAGATCTTCTGAGCAGCGGCCCATTGAGAGCTGGCTCCGAGTCAAGTGAGATGGCTCCAAAGGAAGAGAGCGCCCAAGGCTCACCTCTGGTGTTAGAGCCAGCCTGGCTGCCTAACTCCACCCTCAGGTCCCGGTGATCCACTCTTCAACAATCACATTATCGGATCTGTGGTTCTGGAACAAGGTGGTCTGGAGTGGGGGTGGAGTCCACACACCTATCTGTGTCATCCATTCAAGACGACCTTTCCCCCTAACAACTTTAGGCGCTTGATTTAGTAACTGTATCCTTTGCCCTTTCTGTGTTGTCCCTGATTGTATTAAAGTTCCTTTCCATTAAGGGTCTTACATGTTTGTCTTGACGCGGTGGATGGCAGAACCCATTTAGAGTGGGCAGGTTTGGGGGTTCGAGGTGTCCCTCTCCCTGTCCTATAACACCATGTACCCACCTGGTTTAGAGATGTGTGGAACTGAGCAGCCAGGCGAAGCCACTTTAACGCTGAAGGCAGGTGGGCTCAAGGGAGACTCGGAGAAGAACAGTCATGTTTCTCAGCTTTGGACTTGGGAGACGTGGGAAGAGACACACGGAGGAGAGACATGTAGAGACATGTAGGTGGGGAAGCTGACGGTGGCAGCGTTACTTTAATTTTGCAACTTTGTTCTGGTCTCACGGCCATTTTCCTCTGGTCCCCCAGCTCCAGGCCTCAGAGGCCCTGCTAAAGACCAACCCAGTTTGGCTGGGACTTTACCTACGAGGGAATGGGAAACTTTGGGTGTTTCACTGGGGAATTATTATCTCTTCTCTCTGTGCATACTAATTCTATTATAGTTCTTTTCCACTGAGTACACTTTTTGTTCATGATTGGCCAAAACCCTTTAGCTCATGCAAGGTCGGGGGTGCCTGTGTACCCCCTCAGATGTGTGTAACAGATTCATTGACTTGAGGGGTTCACGAAACTCAAAAACATTTTGTTAGATTACCAGTTGGTTATGAAAGCATACAATGCAGGAACAGACAGAAGTGATGTAGAGGGCGAAGTATGTAGGAAGGGACACTGAGATTCTGTTTGTGTGTCTTTACTTAGAAAGTACTTTACTGGAAAGATGTGAGTAACTGAAGGAGCTTTCAGAAGGCTCCAGCAGAACAGGCAGGAGGCAGTTCTTTTAGGGGGAGAGGACATCCTGAATAAACTCCACAAACAGGTTTTATGGACCCCCACCCCCACCCCAGACCAAAGAGATCCGACATCAAGGACTACAAATCCCATAATGCCATCACCACCGAAGAGAGGAGGATGCTGGGCCCTGGGGGTGGAGTTAAGCAGCCAGGCTTGGTAGATAACCAGACATGTAGGCTTTAGGGGCCTTGGATCTTTGTCAGTTTTCAATGTGATTACAACTGGGGTTGCAACTCAGTAAAACTGATAAGACACATACACCAATTTTTTTCTTTCTCCCTGTGTCATTCCTTTCTTCATTTTCCTTTCTTTCTTTTTCTTTTTTTAATTAAAATATTTTAAAATTTACATATACTTGCCATTAATTGTAATCCCCATGTATTCCCCATCACCATCTCACCAGTGCACCATCACCTCAGTCCCTCGTGCTCCCATCTTCCCTCAACCCTCCCCCTCTTCATTTTCCTTTCTTTTGGTGAATAAACCCTTTATTAGTCTTTTTGTGTGTGCCTGCAGTTGAGTCTCATGACCTTTTAAGCATGCAGGTGAGGACCCACAGGCAAACCCATTGCACACAGGGGTTGCCCTGTAACGGTTTCAGGAATCTGGAAAGCAGACAGAAAAAGCAGTCACTTCAGGGACTTAGAATCAGGATAAATTGGTCCCAACCCACTCAAATGTCCCTCAACTGATGAATGGAAAGCCATGTGGTATATCTGATGTAATCTTCGAGTAAAAAAGTTTAGGATGGAAGGTCTCACAAGGCCAGACATCAGAGGTGAGGGTAGGGCTGATTAAAGAATCTTGGACTAAACCTGGCTCTGGAACGTTACAGGTGCAGTCAGAAAAGATTATCAGCCAGAGGTGGGGGCAGAGAGGATTACCGGTTTTAGAAGACCAGCCCAATCTGACCCCAAAGGGGTACTTCCCACAGTAACTCCATCAAAGCACATTATAAAGGAATTAACCCCTGCCCTGGCAAAATGCAGTTCTTGTTCAAGACTGCCTGTTTCTGCATGCCCTTCCCCCCTCCCCTTTTCCTCTATAAACTTGCTATGTGCTGATACATGGGGACATCTGCTGAATTCTTTCTCAGAGGGACCCAAGAACCCCACACACTGAACCCCATCACTTGGGCCTCCCGGGTGGCACAGTGGGTTAAGCAACACACTATGAGGCAGACCGCAGTCACTGCAGCACGAGTTCGATCCCTGCCGCCAGCCAGGGACCCACATGTGCAACAGACCTCTCCTGCCTTGCCCGCTGCTGCCCTCAGCAGTGTGTTTCAGTCAGTCTGCCTGTTCTGCTCCCCGCTCTGGTGAATCCTCTTACCTCCCCGGACTCTGGCCTATACCTCAGTTCTTGTATGCATAAATAAATAAATCTTTAAAAAAAATGAACCCATTATTTGCAAAGCTATAGTACACTACCAGTGTACTGTCAAGGCACAGAATATTTCCATCACAAGGATCCCTCCTGTTGTTTCTAGATTTATTTTAAGCAGACAGGGACTTACCACAGAGAATTAGGTGATTATACAATTATGGGAAAGGTTGAAAGAATGTGGGTAAACTGGCTGCTAGTAATGGCTCTGAGAATACCTTAGAACTCAGTCATCAGGAGCTGTTACTTCTTTTTTTTTTTTAAAAAAAAGATTACTTATTTATGCATACAAGAGCTGGGGAACAGGCCAGAGTCGTGGGAGATGAGAGGATTCACCAGAGACAGAGTGGGGAGCAGAACAGACAGACTGACCGAAACGCCGAAGGCAGCAGTGGGCGAGGCAGAAAAGGTCTGCTCTGCCATGTGGGTCCCATCCCTGGCCAGCAGCAGGGATCGAACCCGTGCTGCAGTGGCTGTAGTTTGCTTCATAGTTTGTTGCTTAACCCACTCTACCACCAGGGAGGCCCAGGAGCTGTTACTTCTAACAAGATAAGGAAACAAGAGACTGCCATGGCAGAACCCATCTGTATCTGGGCTTCTAATTGCAATTGAGTCTGGGAAATCAAATCTTAACATTTTAGAGTCTGGAGGCAATGAATGCTTAGTCCCTATTGACTATTTCCAACACTGGTGGACATCAGTGTAGATTTGTATACTTAGTATTGGGAAGATAAGAGTGAAAGATGAACTACAGCTAAGCTTTTTTTCTCTAGTCACTGTAAAGAGAAGAGTAGGATAGATTGACATTTGTCAAAATCCCATTTAAAGGTGTGCACTTTGTAGGAAACAATTTGTGCCATTAGGTACTTTCTCCAGCTGTGCTTGCTTGTTTGGGTACAGGCAAAATGGGGCAGCTGATTTGCCCAGGGTTGGAACTCTTACTAAGTTCATGTGACATAAAGACAAGGAGCAAACGAACTTAAGATAGTGGCAAGTCTGTTATTAAAATTATGACTCTTAGAAGATTATAAGTAAAGAAAGGAGGAAATCCATGCACTTTGACGAAGTGGACAGAAGTCACCGACCTGGAGGTGCTTAAAAGTCCCAAAGAGGCCCCAAAGGAACAGTTCAAGCTTGCACTAGTTGGTTTCCAAGCACCTTCATTCATATCCAGACAAATCCTAAATCTGCCCTAAGCAGGGAAGGGGGTTACGATTGGTTCAGAAGGTAGAAAAATATAGTCGGAGTCTGCAGTTCGTACTTCTGCTCTACTCAGTGCAGAGTACTTTACATTTTCCGAGCCTCCGTCTTCCCTTCTTCAAAAGGGAATAGTGTGCAAGCAGAATAGGAATGGCCACTCCCTTTTTGTGGCCTGGAGGGCACTTGTATACTTACAGCACTGTAATTTTACCAGTTGCAGGAAAAAAAAAAAAAGAGGGCGAAAATAATACTGGATTATTAGTGAGAGCATTTGAGATAGTGCTCGTAATGCGCCTAACACGGTTCCTAGCACACAGTAAACGCTGAACGTGTGGAAGCTGCTACTGTTATATTTGGAATTGAAAAACTGAGCAAGAGTTACAATGAGGGCAATCCTAGTTGCAGAAGTACTGTAATGTAGAAAGCCTGGGAAGCTAGGCGCATGCGCCGGCCCACGGTCGCGCAGGAGCGCAAGCGCTGCGCATGCGCCGGAAGTTGCAGCCGGGAAGCCGGCGAGGTCGGTTCCGCCCGACTCTAACATGGCGGCGCCCTTTGTCTGCTCTGAAGTGCCGTCCCCGGCCTTCTCGCGGCCGTGATGCACCTCCCTCAGCGGTGGGGTCCAGGACATGGCAGGTGAGGGTCAGCGAGCGCCCGGCGCTGGGGAAGTCCCGGGAGCTGGGCGGAGGCGGCGGGGGGGTAGGGTGAGGCGGCACGCCGGGGACGGTTGTGTGGGGGAGGGGAAGGAAGTGGAATGGGAAGGAAACCCGAACTGAGGGGACCCCGAGGGGCAGGAGGGTGCTGGGCAGCTGGGCGGTCGGCGTCGCCGCACGAGCGGGCGGGGAGTGGGCGGGCGGACTGGCCGTCCCGGCGAGGGAGCGCGAGTCACCGCCCGGGTTGGTGACACCCCAGCTGGTAGCATCTCCGCCCCCGCCGCCCGGCTGTCACCGCCCCTTGACCCCGCGCGCCTCGGCGGGTGGGCGTTCTGCGGCCGCGAGGTGGCGGGATGCCGAGGCAGCTCCTATCCGCTGGCGGGCGGGAGCGGGAGGACGCAGTCCTGTCAGGGCCTGCGAAGTGCTGGCAGAGTCGGAGCCCGGCACAGTCCGCATATAATAAGATTACTTCATTCATTCATTCATTCATTTATTCATTCGTTCGCTCGTTCGTTCCAACTACAGTGGGACAGCCTCTGATAGGTTCTGAGGCTAGAGCAAGTGATCCAGACAGGCTCCATCCTGGCACAGTGGTTAAAATGTGAGCTGTGGACCCAGGCAGTTGGGGTCTGTATCACCATGTACTTGCCAACTGTTTCCTTAGATACATTCGGCTTTCTCACGCTACCTCTGTGCCCTCATCCTTAAAGCAGAGGTGATGATAAAACCAGTCTCCTAAGAGTGTGATAAAGATTAAATGCGAGAATAATGTAAAGTGCTGAGAAGGCACTCTCTGGAGCAAAGTAAAAGTGTATGTGCTCCTTGCTGTGAATTGGATCTTCATCATCATCACCCAGCTCTCAGAGAATCTTGCTGGGCACTTGCAGATAAATAGGCTAGCTGACAGGGCTAGGGTAGAAGAAAAGGGCTCCTTGCTTTGGGAGCCCAGAATAGAGGCATCTCACTCTTCTGAATAAATTCACAGACACTTTTGCACCCCAGGAAGCTGAGGAGGGTGAGACCTAAAGGATGGTTGGGAGAGTAGAGGCAGGAGAAAGGGAGAATGTTCTCAGTTGAAGGAGGAGTTTATGAAAAATTTCAATGGCCTGTGTAATAATGAATGAAGTTCTCTGCCTACAGACAGATAAGAGAGAAGACTAAAACAAGCTGTAGTCTAGTCCTTGGGGGACTTGTCAACCTAGTTAAGGACTTTACATTTTAGGTTAATGAGAAGCTAAGAATCAGACTGGTGGATTAGAAAGATCACTCTGGCCATGTGAAAAATGTATTACAGGGACTGGGCTGGGAACCCATTTAGGAGGCTGCTAGAGTAATCCAGGTGAGAAGTGAAGGTGGTCTTGAGTTAAGTTAGAGGCAGAGGGGTGGGGAGAGATGTTTTGGAGGTAGAATTGGCAAAACTTGGTAATTACTTAGCTGCAAGAGTTAGGGGCAGGAGCCATTTTGACCTCCCCGTTATTGACTGGTGGGGGTGACGTTGCTCAGTTTGAGAGGGAAGATAAATTTACTTTTGAACATGTTGAAAGTAGGTACCTGTAAATCTGTCTGGAGCTGTTCAGTGATGATCTAACAGCCATCAAAAACCACAGGATGTGTTCACTTAGGGTGAGGCTATGAAGGAGACACAAAGTATCCAGGATGTGCCTGAGGCTGCTACTGCTGCCATAATAAGGAGGTCACCTCATGGCTTTTGCTTATCAACAGTGTTACATCTTTTGGTAAATGGCAGTTCCTGAGTAGAGGGACTGAGTACATTTCTCTCTGTGCCCCTGGTCTCCAGCACAGTGTCTGGCATGCAGCCGGTCAATAATGACCCAACATTCTTTGAGCGCCTTCTTCTTTTTTTAAGATTTATTTATTTATGCACACAAGAGCTGGGGTACAAGCCAGAGGTATGGGGAGTGAGAGAATTCACCAGAGACAGAGTGGGGGAACAGAACAGGCAGATCGACTAAATTCACTGCTGAAGAGAGCAGCAGGCAAGGCAGGAGAGGTCTGCTGCACCATGTGGGTCACCGCCCCAGGTGGCAGGGATAGAGCTGCAGAGGCTGCGGTTTGCTTCATAGTGCGTTGCTTAACCCCTGTGTCACCAGGGAGGCCCCTGAGCACCTTCTTTATGCCAGACTCTGCTCAGTGCTCTGCATTTGCCTGTTTGATGGGCACATGAAGGGCAACTCTTGGGGGGCAGGTATCTTTCAGGTTCTTATCAGATTTTCCACTTGAATGTCTTTGATTCAGGTAATGAGCTGGAAGAGGAGAACCACGCTGGAGTTTACACGGACAAACTGTCGAAAAAGAATAGCCTGGGCTGCTTGGAAATCTGAGGTATGTTAATACTCAAGGATGAAACAAACCCGGAGGTGGATTTGTTTGTCCTCTTTGTTTAAATTTGTCCAAATCGCCTTTTAAAGGCTGCTTTTTTTAGAAGTTGTACAGTTATGACAAAATCTTTATTAGTTTGGTTGAGAAGTTATTGATGTTACTACTATTATTTTAGCAAAAAAGACCAAAGTTGGTTAGCACCACTGGGCACTGCTCATAACTTGTTTTAGGTGTCATGGAAAACACTGCCACAAAATATCGTGGCTGAATCAAATACAAGCTTAGTTTTCACCCCTTAATAGTCTAAATCAGGTAGGGCAGCTTGCTCTGTTAGATGGAGCCGTCCAAGAGCAAGGCTCCACTGACCATGTGACTCACCTCAGACACAAGCTTCCATCTCATGGTCCAGACTGGCTGCTGTAGCTCCTGCCATCATGCATGCATTCCATTTAGCAGAAAAGGAAAGATAGAATGGGGAGCACATGCTTGTTCCTTTGAAGTTTTTAATATTTAAAGATACGTATTTTTGTGTAGTATGGTTCCCAGACATAAGCATCTGGTGTACAACCAAAGAATGAATCATGATTGTTTCAGCAGTATAGGGAAAGCTGGCTGGGAGAAGCTGTTCTGTCTTCATGTGACCGGATTGTTGACATTGGGATGTGGGCCAGGCTGAGGGGAAATGCACTGCAGTGGTGAAAGAGGGCGGGGCGCGCTCCCCAAGCAGGCTGTGCTGGCTTTTGGGGCATTTTGCTCTGCTTGAGCCCGAGGAGCCCAGGCTCTCTGTGCATTCAGCACTGTCCATGCTCAGCCTGTGCGAGACACTGCTAGGTGCTAGGGACTCGGAGATGAGTAAGACTGGGTCTTGGGAGCGCAGAGCTCTCAGCCGTGTGCAGGTAACAGTACGCTGCACAGCCACGGGCGTCTGCTCTAAAGTGTGGTGCACAGGAGCAGGGTGACAGGAGTAGTGTTTGGGGTCGGGAACTCTGAAGGGTTCCTCAGGTAGAGGCACCGAAGGCTCTGGAGTCGGCTGTGAATCGCTGCTGCCTGGTGTAGCGCCTGTACGTCCTGAGAGCCTTTACTGCACCTCAGTTTCCTCATCTGTAAAACAGGGTGAGACGATCTATGTCACAGAGTTGTTTTGAGAATTATGTGTATAGAACTCACAGGGTCTGCACGTGAACGTGCAGGCCGGTTCCAGCGCCAGCTCCTTCCTTGAGGCAGGAATTATCCAGCTTGTACACAGATCAAGGTCTGCCTGGGCCCCCCCTGCCTTTCTCAGGAGTGCTACCAAGCTTTTGAATTACAGTTGCCTCCTCGGACTCCCAGAGATGCATCCCTGAAAGGCTTGGCAAGGACAATGTAGTTTCCTTCTGTTTGTTCAGTTCTTCCAACGCAAGCTTCTGAGGAGTCTTCTCTGAGCCCTCCCCAGTCCATACTTCAGCTGAAGTCAAACCTGCTCTGTGACTTCTCAGCGTCCTGCACTGATCTCTCCATGCGCCCTTACCCTAGGCTTCAACGTCTGTCTTCCCATTAGACCGTCAGCATCTCACGTGCAGGGACAGGCTCTTGTTTCTCCCGATATTCCCACTGGGTAGCTGGTTTCCTGGCACCAGCTGGTGCTCAGTAAACATTGGGTAGGTGGATAAGCAGCCTGGATTGGCTGAAGAGGACCTGGCAGTTGGGGGCTGGAGAGAGCACAGGAGCTGGCATGCTCTCAAGTAGAGAGAACCTGACGTTTGGTTTGGTATCTGGCTGTCACATGGTATGTAGATATGCTGAGCAGTGGCCTAAGCGAGAGTTTAGGTCAGAATATAGTTTCTCTTTCTGTATTTTTCCAGTAGAATAGGGTTATTCTTTTCTTTTTTTAAATTTATTTGTACATACAGGAGCTGGGGTATAGGCCAGAGTTGCGGGGGCAGGGGGCGGGTGGTGAAAGAATTCATCAGAGACAGAGTGGGGAACAGAATAGTGAATCTACACTGCTGAGGGAAGCAGCAGATGAAACAGGAGAGGTCTGCTGGGGGTCAGCTCCCTGGCTGGGGATCGAACTCGTGCTGAGTCGCTGGGGACATCTTGGTAATGCTGAGACTTTAGCCCTTGTGCCACCAGGGAGGCCCAGAGCAGGGTTTTCAGTCTTGACATTGTGTCTGTGGTAGCGATACAGGAGGCTGTTCTGTGCGCTTATTTGTAGTAGTGTTACAGGGCAGGGAGAGGAGCACCCCAGAACCCCCAAACCTGCCCTCTGAATGGGTTCTGCCATCCGCCGCATTAAGACAAAGATATAAAACCTTTAATGGAAAGGAACTTTAATACAATTAGGGTGCAATACTGAAAGGACAAAGAACATAGTTACTGAGTTAAGCATCCAAAGTTACCCATCTCCTTGAGGGTAAAAGTCCAGCCAAATAGGATTGGCCCAAAGCAAGGCCCAAAAGCCTGCCACANNTCTAAAGGACCTTTCAGTAGAGACCCATAGAAAAGGGTCAGAAAGAGTCAGACAAATCCGGGAGGAAAAGAGCAAAATCAAAATCAAGATGAAAGCTGCCGTTGTTAATCTCCCCACGGGTCTCTCACCCACATCTGTTCCAACCAGCCCAAGACCAAAAAGCGAGCACAGTTTCTTCACGTGTCCCTCTGCTCCACGTGCCTCCTCCAGGTCTCCTTGCTGCTCTCCATCCTGCTTCCTTCTTCATCCCTTCCTTCTGTCTTCTCTGCAGAATCTTCTTTCCCTGCTCAGCTCCACCCACTTAGGGCGGAACTGGGATTCTGGAACTTCCCCCTTTCCTGGGGATGACCCTGTTACAGTAGCATCCCTGACCTCTACCCATAGATGCTGGGCGTGCCCACCTAACTCCAACTGTTACTACCAAAACTAGCTCCAGATGTTGCCAGCTGTTTCCTGGGGCAACCCAGTTATGAACCCCTGCAGTTTAGGGGACTGGTTAGAAGCGTGAACTTCTGGGTCAAGACACTCCTGGGCCCATACTGGCTCTCACACTTATGAGCCATGTGCCTTTGGACAGAGGTCTTGACTGATTTAAGCCTCAGTTTCCTCTGCTGTGAAATGGAGCGAGTGAGCACCTCCCACTTAAACTTGGCTGGGTGGGATGAGTAATGATAATGCCTGGGAAATACCCAGTCGAGCCCCTGACTCCATAATCAGTAACTGGGGTTGTTTTGTGTTGGGAGAAGAGGCCCCCTGCGCGAGTCAAGAAGAAAGTGTAGAGTTGAGGAAGAAAACAGGGCTTGGTGTAGGAGGCCATGTAGGAGGCACAAAAATCAGAAGGTTGTAAAGAATGTACTGTGGAAAGTCAGTCACCCTCCCACACCTGCCTGGCCCAGTTCTCCTCTCAGATCACTGACGAGTATCTGCGTGGTCTCCCAGAGCTGCTCTGTGCGTACGTGTGTCTGTTGGGCTCCATAGGAAAGACCCTCTGGTGAGAGGCAGATGGATTGATTTTGTTGCTCTTGGACTGAGCCCTCCTGTTCAGAAGACCCAAAGGGCAACCTCTGTGGACAGCTTCAGTTTTACTTATTTATTTATTTTTTTTAAAGTCTCTTTGTTTTTGTTTTTTTTTAAAGATTTATTTATTTATGCATACAAGCACTGGGGTACAGGCCAGAGGTGTGGGGGGGTGAGAGGATTCACCAAAGAGAGTGGGGAGCAGAACAGGCAGATCAACTGAAGTACACTGCAGAGGGGAGCAGCGGGCACAGCAAGAGAAGTCTGCTGCACCATGTGGGTCCCCTCGCTGGCCAGCGGCAGGGATCGAACTCGTGCTGCAGTGACTGCGGTTTGCTTCATAGTGTGTTGCTTAACCCACTGCGCCACCAGGGAGGCCCCAGCTTCAGTTTTAGCAGCATGCTCCCAAAGGACCAGGTGGCCCTCTCTCCATCCTGCAGTTGCCCCGGGGATGGTGCCTGCGTGGGCGGCGCGGATGCACCAGACCCGGTGGGGGCAGGTAGCACATGACTGGGTGATGGACCGCGGCAGCCTGAGAAAATGAGAACCGCCAAGTACGTTCTGGAAGCCCAGACAAGAGAATCACACCCTTCTATTGCTGGTCACACTTTCGAAAAGGCTGGATGTGATGGAGGTGAGAGAGTGAGCGCTTCGGTGCTGAGCGAGTTGAGCGTTTCCTGCAGGCGTGTGTGCTGCTGAGTCAGCATCGATCGGTGCCTGGCACTGTCTGAGGCCCTCTTGGGTATCAGTTATTTAACAGCCCCAGGACTGATGAAGGTTGACCCCAGGAATGTAATCACCACAGATATACACAGAAGCCCAAACCTGCTTGTTATGAATTGGAGAGACGTGAAGCCTGTAGCTTCCAAGGATGCAGAGGTCATGGTTACAACCGAATGTTGGTCATTCACGTCTAAACAGCTGAACAGCAGTTTGCAGAGGCCCAGAGGTGGCAGTTCCAGCTGAGAGTGAAGACTGGGCCAAAAGCAGGCTGGGAAGTTTACTGTCACATGAAAACCGTAGAAATCATACTCAGCTTCTGGTGTAAAGGGTCTGGCAGTAGAATTGTTACAGGGCAATCCTAATATAAAATGGGTTTGCCTGACTGGGTCCTCACCCGCGCGCTCGAACGGCACTTATAATGCCCCAACTGCAGGCACACACA
>JAGFMF010012255.1:7262939-7348804 GCA_019455555.1 Galemys pyrenaicus | reverse complement strand
TTTATTTACAAGGGAAGGAGAAATAGCGTAGTGAATAACACAAGGGGAAGAGAGGGATACAGATCTGTAAATGTCCTACCAGTTCCTTGGAGCTGGAACTCAACGGTGCACTGAGAGCTGACTCCCAAGGGAAAAGGACCCCCCAAGGCCCACGTGTCTGCTTTTATAATTAGCCTGGCTGCTCAACTCCACCCTCAGGTCCTAGTGATTTGCTTTTTGATAATGACCTTATGGGATTTGTAGTCCTTGGATTTTGTAGGTTTGGAATGGGGGTTAAAGTTTATAACTTATTTGTATAATCCATTCAGGAGGGTTTTTCCCCCTAACAGAATCTGCTCTCCTCCCTCCCTGCACCCCGTCCCACACTCGAACTGCTAACTCAGCGTCACTTTCTTGCGAAAGTGGCTTCAAGGCCCTGTGTCCAGGGGGAAGTTGTAGCTCCAGAGCTCAGAGCTCTGAAATTCTCATTTTGTTACAGGGCAACTTTAATATAAAATGGGTTCCCCACACTGGGTTCTCTACCTGCGCGCTCAGAAGACTTAAAAGTCCCAACTTCGGTACACGTGGCAAAAGTTACTAGCACGTTTTATTTTATGAAAGAAAGGGGAATAAAATAGTAATGACACTAAAGGAAAAAGAAAGGGATTTAAATTCACAAATACTTTACCAGATTTAAGCAATGGCGCGATGAGAGCTGGCTCCGAGTTGAATGAGATGGCTCCGAAGGAAGGGGTCTGGCTCCTCAGTAAGAAGAAGGACCCCAAGCTCACCTTTGGTTTTTTTATAGCCAGTCTGGCTGCTTAACTCCACCCTCAGGTCCCAGCAATCCACTCTTCGATAATCATCTTATCGGATTTGTGGTTCTGGAACACTGATGGTCTGGAGTGGGGGTTGGAGTCCACACACCCATAATCCATTTAGGACCACCTTTCCCCCTAACAATTTCAGTAACTCAGGGTCTGGGGCCCCTGGCAGGGACTTTCCTGGTTCACTGTAACTCAGTCAGTTGTTCAAGCCAGTGCTTTAAAACATTGTTTAAAGTCAGAGCACTTTAGTTTTATAAATTGTTTTTGTTAAATATTGAGTGGATACAAAAGAACATGTAAGGTAGAGGAATAAGGATACAAAGACACCCCTGCGCACCTATTGCCAGTTTACAACCCTGTGGGGTTGGCTCTCTTAGACCCCCTCCATTCCCTTCCTCAGCCACAGGTAATCACTGAATTTTGCTGTCGTTCTCTTGCTTTCCTTCCTTAATTTATTTTTATTTATTTATGCACACAAGAGGGGGTGTAGGCCAGAGGTGTGTGTGGTGGGTATGTGTGAGGATTCATAGAGACAGAGTGGGGCGCAGAACAGGCAGATGGACTGAAGCATACTGCTGAGGGGAGCAGCCCTCGAGGCAGGGAGGTCTGCTGCGCCATGTGGGGCCCCTCCCTGGCCTGGGGTCAAACTCAGGCAGCTGTGCCTGGTGATAGCTTGATAGCCTGAGACTTTAACCCCTGCCCCACCAGGGAGGCCATCTTGCCTGTTTTTATAATTTTACTGCATTCATTTGTATTGATAAGCAGTGTATTATTTAATTTTGCATGTTTTTGAGCTGAATATAATCATATTTTTCCCGTGACGTGAACATTTTGGTTAACTTCTGTTCCTGTGAGTAAATCCACGTTGCATATATATTTCATTCTCACTGACGAATGATGCTCATTGCACAAGAATGACTTATCCTTTTGTCAATGGACATTTGGTTCACCTCTGGTCTCTTGCTGGACAAGCAGTGAGGCTGAATGTTTGCTCGTGGGGTGCTGCCCCTCCAGGGTGCGTCCCCAGGAGTGGACTCCATGAGCGTGTCCTCAGTCTGCTTCCAAAGTGTTTTTCCCAGTTTGCCCTTCAGCTCACACTTGTGTTTGCTTCACACCCTCCCAGCAATAGTCTTATCATCTGATATCTCCTGTGGTTTTAATTTGCATATTCCTGATTGTTAGTGCCTGAATATCTTTGCATATACTTATTGAGCCTTCAGATTTCAGCTTGTGTGTGAGAGAGAGAGGATTCATCAAGACAGAGAGGAGATTAGGTGGATCTGCCACAGGGCAACCCTTATATAAAATGGGTGTACCTGGCTGGGACCTCACTGTGCGCTTGCTTGAAAGGCACTTAGAATGTCCCAGCGGCAGGCACATGCAACAACGGTTAATAAACGGTTTATTTGCAAAAGAAGGGGAAATAGAGTAATGAATAACTCAGGGAGAAGGGAGGGAAACAAACCTGTAAATGTCCTACTGGTTCCTCCTCTGAGCTGGAACCCAACAGCAGCTGAGAGCTGGCTCCGAACCAAGAGAGCCCCCAAGGCCCACATAATTTATACACAGCCTGGCTGCTTAACTCACCCTCAGGTGCCAGTGGTCCACTCTTTGATAACTTATGGGATGTGTAATCACTTCAGGACTACCTTGCCCCCAAACAGATCTACCCAAATACATTGCTCAGGGAGTAGCAGATGGAACAGGAGACAGGAAGGGTCTGCTGTGCCTTGTGGGTCAGCTCCCTGGCCGGGGATCGAACTCAGGCCCTCCCAGTGGTAGTGCTGAGACTTACCCCTTCACCCACCAAGGAGACCCATTTTTGTTTCTTTTTAGGAAATTACTCCATACTTCAAGTTTATGAAGATACTTACCTACATATTATCTCCCAAACACTTTATGATTTTGCCTTTTACATTAAGGATTTTAGTCCATTTTAATATTTGTACATGGTATGATTTTCAAAAGCTGACTTCTTTCCATTTTGTTTTTCCTTTTCTGTGGATCTATAGTGTCACCAGTGACTACTATCTCATATAACAAATGTCCACAAATGTATGGGTCTTTTTCCAGGCTCTTTTCTCTTTTTTTGAGATTTACTTATTTAGGGCCTCCCCCATGGCGCAAGGGGTTAAGCACCGCACTATGAAGCATCCACAGGCACTGTAGCACGAGTTGGATCCCGGGCCAGGGAGTGACCCACATGGCACAGCAGACCTCCCCTGCCTCACCCATTGCTCCCCTCAGCAGTGCATTATGGTCAGTCTGCCTGTTCTGCTCCCTAATGTGTCTCTGTGTGTTTTGGTTGATCTACCTTTTCTGTGCCTTGCTCTGTCTCTGGTAAAGCTTCTCACCCTTCCACACCTCTGGCCTATACCCCACTTCTCATGTGCATAAATAAATAAATCTATTTATTTATTTAAAAGTTATTTATTTATGTGTACAAGAACTGGGGTACAGGCCAGAGGTGTGGGAGGTGAGAGGATTTACCAGAGACAGTGTTGGGAGTGTTATAGGGTAGGGAGAGGAGCACTTAGAACCCCTAAGCTTGCTCTCTTTGAATGGGTTTTGCTATTTGCTGCATTAAGACAAACATATAAAACTTTTAATGGAAAGGAACTTTAATACAACTACGGTACAATAAAGAAAGAATAAAGAATATAGTTACTAAATTAAGCATTTAAAGTTACCCATTTCCTTGAGGGTAAAAGTTTAGCTAAATAGGATTGGCTTAAAGCAAAGCCTAAAAACTTGCCACACATTTAAAAAACTTTTTAGTAGAAATCCATAAAAAAGAGTTAAAAAGAGTTCAACAAATTTGGGAAGAAAAGAGCAAAATTAAAATTAAAATAAAAGCTGCCATTGTAACTTCCCCACGGGTCTCTTACCTACATTTGTCTTAACTAGTTTAAAACCAAAAAGCAAGCACAGTTTTTTCACATGTTCCTCTGCTTCACGTGCTTCCTCCAAGTCTCCTTGCTGTTTTCCATCTTCCTTTCTTCTCTCTTCTCTTTTTTCCAAAAAATCTTCTCCTCAGCTTTACTTACTTAAGGCAAAACTCAAATTTTAAAACTTCCCCTTTTTTTAAAACCACCCTGTTACAGGAGCAGAACCAATAATTCTACTGAAATACACTGCTGAGGAGAGCAGTGGGTGAGACAGAATAAGTCTGTTGTGCCATGTGAGTTAGCTCTCTGGCAGGGGATTGAATCCATGTTGCAGTGGCTGGTGATAGCTTGATAGCACTGTGTCTTTAACCCCTGTTCCACCAGGGAGGCCCTCCAGGCCCTTTTTTTTTTTTAATCTACTCACTATCTCTATGTAAATGCTGCACTGATTAAGTTTCTTGGGTTTTTATATACAAATTGTTGTTATCTGGTAAGATCTTTGCTTTTCCATCTTCAGTTTAGATTGTGCTTGTCAAATTCCATAAACATTGTTTAGACAGACTTCTGTTAGAATTGCTTTGGATTTATTATGCTTCAATTTGGATTGAGTTGGTACTCTTTTTTAAAAAAAACACAGAAAAAGGAGATTTATTGAAATGCGCTGCTGAGAGGAGCAGAGAACTAGACAGGAGAGGTTGTCTGCCCTTGGATTGAGTTGACAGTCTTAATAGAGTATCTTCTGATCCATGAACATGGTATATCTCATTTTATAAAACTTTCCAATGTCTATTCTAACTTGGCTTTATTTATTGCCAATACCCACAAATAATTAAAGACCTTAGCATACATTAATTTCTTTCTTTTTCTTTTTTAAAGATTTATTTATTTATGAACAGAAGAACTGGGGTACAGGCCAGAGGTGTGGGGGGGGGGGTGAGAGAATTCACCAAAGACATAGTGGGGAACAGAACAGGCAGACTGACTAAAGTACACTGCTGAGGGGAACAGCAGGCAAGAGAGGAGAGGTCTGCTGTGCCATGTGGGTCAGCTCCCTGGCTTGGGATCTAACTCATGCTGTGGTGGCTGTGGATGCTTCATGGTGCAGCGCTCAACCCGCTGCACCACCAGGGAGGCCCCCTCCTCACCTTTCATTCAATAGGTATGCATTTTAGTTCTTTTTAAAATTTCGCAAGACATCAAGATTTTGTATATTTTGATCATTTGATATAGTGATGATTTTGATCATCAGTAATTTGAACATTTTACAAGTTCAGTATTTGTTTAGTTTTACTCACTTATTATTGACTGCTTTAGTTGTTCTCCATTACTTCTTGTATTTATTGCTTTAATTCTGACATCATTTTTTAATCTATTTGAAGCAGATCTTTTATAATGACAATTACAATGTAACTTGGGGCTATAGTTCATTTGTGAGTCAGTAATGATTACAATTCTCATGGAGGATTTTACCCTCCTGTCTTTGGAACCAAGATTTGGTACAGGAATTTTCTGTGCAGTTGTCTTTCCACTGAGGTATAGCCCGTTGGGACCCCAGCTTTCTTCTGGAGGGCCCTTCTAAGAAACTTTCCTTCTCAAACTTGCTCATTCTGCTAGTGCTGTTGATACCCAACTCAGCCCTGCCTTGCTCTCTGGATTCCAGTCTTTCTTGGGTATTTTTATTGGTTTGCTTTTGACCACTTAGTATTCCTCACTGACTTGGCAGTTCTTTAATGCAGTAAAGGCATTTTATAATTTGTCTTTCACATTTGTAGCTGTTTGCAGTGAAAGTCAGCCAAGGTACCTGGTGTGCCCTTCTTCCAGAAACTAGCATGTTTCAGAGTTTTAATTTTGTGTTTCACCTGGCAGCAGCAAACTGGTGATTAGAACGAAGACTTTAATGTTCACTTTGGCTGTCGTAAGATGTCTCATAACACTCATTAGTATAAGGAAAGGGAGTTGGTAAGTGCCAATTAATGACAGAATGTGTCCTTTTGGGATAGAGCAAGGATCTGTTCAGCCTGTTATTCTGTGTCTGTTCATGGAAGCTTTGTCCTTGGCTACAATGAAAAGAACATTTCTTTTAAAGTGTGGTAGACTTGAATCTGGGCATGGCATTGAGACTTTGGTCAGGTGACTACCTCTCTGAGCCTTGATTTTCTCATCTGCACAATGGGGGTGATTGTATTAATTAATACCCATCTCACAGGATTAGTGTGGGTACTGATGAGGTAGCATATATATATGAAACATTTTGTGGGTGGTTGCCACGCCAGCAATTCCAGTTATTCCCTTCATGGCCTCCGTTGGTGGTGCCGCTGCTCTTTGGGAACAAGCAACCTATGATTTCTCTCGCTAGTAATTCCCAGGAGCAGGTAGCAGGGTGGAGCTATTAGCAAGGTTGTGTTTTCTCTGGGCACGGCCCCACCCACAGCCCTTTGCCAGCATGGTTTCCTTACATGTCGCACTCATGTGCATGGGATGAAGACCCCATCAGATTGGGAATTTTACATCCGTACTGAGAGCTCTGTGACCAGCCTGGGCTTTTACCAGCTGGTGAAGGCATTAAAGCTTCGTGTCCATGTTGGCTGGCAGCGGTCCAGACAGAAGGGTCCCGTGTCACTCCTGCTGACTGGGCACCCGCCCTGTCCCGTACAGGAAGCCGTCAGTCGCTCCTGTTTTTGCCAGTTTGGTGCTGGAAGTGGTTTTTCCTGGGTTTATTTATATATTCTTTGATTATTAGCGAGGATGACCACCTTTTTTGTATACACTATGTTGACTCCTTTGTGGATTGTTCATTTCTTTGACTCATTTTCTGTTGGTTATTTTTCTTGATGATTACATCTGTATAATAGCTTTCTTGAGAGAGTCACATACTAAATAACCCACCCATTTATTTTTTAAAGATTAAAAAAAAAAAAGGTTTACTTATTTATACATATAAGAGGTTGGCCAGAGGTGTGTGTGTATGGGGTGTGTGTGGGTGAGAGGACTCACCAGAGACAGAGTGGAGAGCAGAAAAGGCCGATTAACTGAAGTACACTGCTGAGGGGAGCAGCGGGCGAGGCAGGAGCGGTCTGCTGCGCCGTGTGGGTCCCCTCCCTGGCCGGGGATTGAACTCGTGCTACAGTGGCTTTATAGTGCTGAGATTTGATTCCTTGTACCACCATGGAGGCCCCAGCCTACCCTTTTAAAGTGTACAGTTGGATGACTGTATATTCACAGTTTCACAGTTCTTAAGCCGTCACCACTCTCTCCTTTCAGAATATTTGCCTATCCCCCCAGAGACTCCACCACCATTGGCTGTCACTCCCCATTTACCTCTCTCTCTAGGCCTAAGCCACTGCTTTCCATATCATGGGTTTGCCTATTCTGGCGCTTCATAGAAATGGAGTTGTATAACTTGTGGCCTTTTGTAACCAGCTTCTTTCACTTTGCTCGAAAGGTTCATGCGTGTCTTTGCGTGAAACATTACTTTTTTGTTGTCAAGGAACCACACTTTATTTGTGCATTCACCAGTGGGTGATCAGGGGTTCTTTCCCTCTTTCACCTATTATGAATAATGCTGCTGCGAACGTCTGTCCATACACTTCTGTGCGCAGACCTTATTGTTAAAGCTCTTGTGTATCAGAACTTGTTTGCCATATAGGCTGTAAACACTTCCCCCAGTTCATGTTTGCATTTGGGAAGTTGAGAAGATAAGGATGATGTAGCCGAAACATTTAGCTTTCTGATGACTGACAGCCCTTCATGTCCCAGTAGAGTCTGTGAATCTTCCCTCCCGACTCTGACCCCCATGCAGCCCTTTGGGGCTGGCCGGATACCATACAGGATCGGTCCTTGTGACCTTGCAAGTGAGCTCTCTATTTGTCCCTCCTCCCCCACACCCCCACTGCCTTCCTTAGACCAGGAACCAGGCAACATGAGGGGGTGGTTTCAGGTCTCACTAAGAAGCTTGCACTTGAGTGACTGGCTGAAAAACTGCCAGGGCTGTGAGTCACCCCATCCATTAAAAGGTTTCCAGCAAATTTGCTGATTCACTGCTGCTGCAGGTGGAGGGGACTTGAGGGGCTAGAGGTCAGCGCCCTGTTCATTCAAGGGCAAATGCCAGGGCCCAGGCCTTTACCAGTCCCCTCAGGGCTGCTGTGCTTTTGGGCAGCACTTCAGCATCTGGACTCCAGGAGCCCCACAGTTTCACTGGAAACTGACGCATTGAGGCTTTTTTTTTTTTTTTTTTTTTTTCATTTATGCAACCAAGAGCTGGGGTGTGGGCCAGAGGTGCAGGGGATGAGCTGATTCACCAGAGACAGACTGGGGAGCAGAACAGGCAGATCTACTGAAACACACTGCTGAGGGGGAGCAGCAGGGAGACAGGAGAGGCCTGCTGTGCCCTGTGGGTTCCCTTCCTGGCCAGGGATCGAGCTCATGCAGTGGCTGCTCAAGCTCAGCTTTAATGCTGAGACTTAACCCCTTGTGTCACCAGGGAGGCCTTGAGACATTGAGTCTTGACTACTTTTTATCAAAACTAAAGTTTTTGAGTTTCCTCCCAAGTAGTCCTTAAATACATCTTCTTACTCAGTTTTCCCCAGTCAAGTTTTACAATATATTAACTAAACCCTTTTCTGAATAGTACATACCCAATTTAATATTGGCTTTTGTAGATCTTACATATTCAAATATTGTTCATAGTTGATGTTCATGTCCTAAATAGTTCATGTTCATTGTTGGAAATCCTAAGATTTCCAATGTAGGGAAGTTTATTTAAAAATTTTTTTAAAAGATTTATTTATTTATGCATACAAGCACTGGGGTACAGGCCAGAGGTATGGGGGTGGTGAGAGAATCCACCAGACAGAGCAGGACACAGAACAGGTAGATTGACAGAAACACACTGCTGAGGGGAGCAGCGGGTGAGGCAGGAGAGGTCTGCTGAACCATGTGGGTCCCCTCACTGGCCGGCGGCAGGGATCGAACTCGTGCTGCAGTGGCTGCGGTTTGCTTCATAGTGTGTTGCTTAACCCACTGCGCCACCAGGGCAGGCCCGCAATGTAGGGAAGTTTAAAATGAAAAAACAAAATCTGCTTAAATGCTTGGCAAATAATCTCAGTTTTATTGTCGCGTGGCATCTGTTACACATCAAATAGTTTATGAATTATTTGCTTACTAATTTTATCAGTAAATTGCTTTCACTAATATTAAAGTTACATTTGCTCAGTGTTTGTGAGGTCTCAGTACTAGGAGCGTCCTGAGCAGTCGCTGCCCTGGTGAGGATGTGAGCCCAGGAGAGTCTGTCACCGAAAAGCGTGTGCCGCATGGATGCCCAGACGCACCTGCAGGCAGTGGGCGCCAGCCTGCCCTTGTGTTGGCTTTGATTCTGGGTCTGCGCCAGCGTCGGGGGAGAACTCACCCTTCCTGCCCGATTGTCACGGTCTGGTCTGCCTTCTCCAGAGAGCGGCGTGTTCTTTGCCGAGGGAAGGAGACTTCGGGTGCAGGCCTGAAGCACTTGCTTCCGCCTGTGTTCTGGCTGCTGCTGAGGGAAGCGTGCCCACCTGTTTGCAGGGGTTTTCCCTGGTCTTTTTTTAGATTAAAACCCTCTGTGTGAGTGTCTGGGCCACTGAGGAGATTTTTCCATCCATTTTTAGAAGGTAGACAAAGATGAGAAACGTAGGTTCCTCCTTTTTTCTGTCATTTGTCAGTATTGCTGCGTTTCTGTGCAACAATAAGAATGGCTACTGCTTTGTGGACAAATGAAAACCAGTGCCATTGGATGAAAGTGATAATAAAATAAAATTTAAAAAAGAATAGAATGATGACGGCCACTAGCACTTTTCTGAAGCAGAAACATTTGTTATTGTTCCCATTTTACAGAAAGGAAATTGAGGTGCTGAGATTTAAGTACTCTGGCCCAAGGTACTTAACCTAGCTTCGGCGGGATTCCAAGGCAGGCTTCTAACTGGGTCCAAGGAGTCAGTACCCCCCAAGTGACCTTAGCTGAATGTATGCCTGCCACTCCCCAGGGGACTGAGTGAGCCCGTGGGGGGCAGTGGGGTGGGGGAGGAACTCATCTGTGCTTGGAAAAGGCCTGATACTCTGTTGGGGTTTTTCTTTTTTGTCCCCTTAAGGAATTTTTGCTCATAACGTTTTCCCAAGTGACACATTCTTTGTGAAAATTACCATAATTTGCCATTTCCCTTATGAGAAATTTTTTCCTATTGAGAAGTTTTCAGCACCAGGTCTTACAGGAAATGTCTGAAAGGTTTCACGATAAGCACAAGTGAAGGCACTCTGACTCGGGGTGATACTTCTTTCGTCCTTTTTTGGTTACTTAGTTTTAGTTCTTTTTTTTTTTTTTAAGTATTTATTTATTCATACTAGAGCTGGAGAGTCACGGGAGGTGAGAGGATTCACCAGAGACAGAGTGGGGAGCAGAACAGGCAGGTCCATGGAAAGACACTGCTGAGGGGAGCAGCGGGTGAGGCAGGAGAGGTCTGCTGTGCCATGTGGGTCCCCTCCCTGGCTGGGGATTGAACTCGTGCTGCAGTGGCCGTGGATGCTTCACAGTGCTGCCTCAACCCACTGCACCACCAGGGAGGCCTGGTTTTAGTTCCTTAATAGCTAATTTTACAAATGATAAAACAAAAATTACAGAGAAGCTGTCCAGTGAAAAGCCGTCCCCCTGCTCCCTGGAGGAGTCCCCCTTCCTGGGTTTTCATTTGTCTTTCCAGAGGTCAGAATTCTCAGCCCAGCCTCTTGGTTTTGGGCAGAAGCGTTGCCCAGCTTCCCCTGGGAAGGGCCAGGTAATACACTGTGAGGCGGCTTTCAGCCACTCGTGAGGAGCGCTGCAGACTTTCAAAGGGAATTCTGCTCTGGTGCCCGCTGCTCAGAAAGACCCACAGAAGTGCGTGTGGGCTTGGCACCAGCTAAACTCCCCGTGCCATTTTTTTTCACACCCAGGGGTCCAGCGCTGGGGGAGTTCCTGCTTCTGATCTCCTCCTTCCTGTTGTTCATACTGCTGCAGTTACCTTTCAAAAATGCCCACCTGACTGAGGCCCTCCAAAGAGCCTGAGTCACCGCCGCATCCGCTACAGCTCACCTTGCTCTTCTCATCCCCCACCACTCCGTCCTGTCTGGGCATGCCGCCCCTTGGCCAGCGTCATGCCAATCTCCGGCCTTTGCATTTGCTCTTCCTTGTGTCCGTCACAGACTCTGGGCTTTGAGGGGCCTGACCTGCGCTTGCATTTCGTTGAGGCCTTGCTTCAATGTCCCCTCCTCAGAGTGTCCTCCTTGGCCCTTTTCTTAAATGTTAAACCGCCTCTGCCCCGCGTCCTCCGCTCACTTAGTTCTCTGTATGGCACCTTGCGCCTGACACACGGGCCTGTTACCTGCACCCCACTCAGCTCAGAGCCCTAACCCAGCCCTGCCTCAGGCAGGCACAAAGTGGTTGTGCAGCTGTGTCCCACCACAGAGTTTTGGTGTATTGAGGAAATTTCTCCTTCAGTAAATAATAGTTGTTTTTCAAATACATGCAGATGTTGTGATGAGCAGAGTGGAGATTGTTTATAGTGGCTTTTGTCTTATTTTCTCAGTTAACAAGCATCACAAGTACAGTGATCGAGTTGTAAGGGTCCGTGGACTATTCTGACCTTGAGTTAGTCATACTCATAAAGAATCACCTCTGCATCACGTTCCAAATTGCCTCTAGGTTCACCTGTAACTGTCTGCAAGCAAGGCCCTGGGGTAGGTGCTGTAAACAGCTCTAAGGAAGAAGTGAGGTGCAGCCCCCAGCAGTGAGTTTGTGAGCTCCTGGGGGAGATCGTACAATAGGCTTTCAGACTGTGTGGGCACTTGGAAGAAGTCTGGCGGTGCGAGGGTGTTGGGAGCACGGTCAGACACCAGTTCAGTCCCAGTGTGCTGATTCTGTCTTTTGGTAGCAAGACCCTTAGTTTGCTCCCTGTCAGGATTCAAGGTACCTCAGAGCAAGTGCAGGCACAGGGATTCTAGCTGCCTGGCAGTGTTGGGGCCTCTCCTTCGGGGCCGGCCAGCCTCCCCACGCATCCTGGAGCAGCGGGGCGGATAGGTTAGGGAAGGGATGCCCACCCTCCTTTTGAAAGTCTGGTTAAATATTTTTTTTTTAAAGATTTATTTACTTATGCACACAAGGCCAAAGGTGTGGGGGGGTAAGAGGATTCACCAGAGACAGAGTGGAGAGCAGCAGGTGAGGCAGGAGAGGTCTGCTGTGCCATGTGGTTCACCTCCCTGGCCGGGGATCGAACTCAGGAACTCAGGCCACAGTGGCTGGCAATAGCTTGATAGCGCTGAGACTTAACCCTGCACCACCAGGGAGGCCTACATTTTTTATTTAAAAAATATGTTTTTTATAACACAAATTTCAGCAAAGGAAATGCTACCAAATCTTGGATGGTGGAAGGTGGCAGTGATTTTCAAGGTGGGCACCATCCTCTCGAGCGACTGTGGTGCTAGGAGCAGCAGAAGCTGGGGCTACTAGGAAGGGCTGAATCAGGTGTAGATTTAGCAAAACAGTCTGAAGGGGAAACTGACAAAAGCTTGAGAAACATAAGCTTTTTTTTAAAGATTTATTTATTTATGCATACAAGCACTGGGGTACAGGCCAGAGGTGTGGGGGGTGAGAGGATTCACCACAGAGAGCGGGGAGCAGAACAGGCAGATCAACAGAAGTACACTGCTGAGGGGAACAGCAGGCACAGCAGGAGTGGTCTGCTGCGCCATGTGGGTCCCCTCCCTGGCCGGCAGCAGGGATCAAACTCGTGCTGCAGTGGGTGTGGTTTGCTTCATAGTGTGTTGCTTAACCCACTGTGCCACCAGGGAGGCCCGAGAAACATAAGCTTTTAAGAGCAGCGTGTGCTGGGCAAGGAGGAGCGTGTCAGAAAGGCTGCTGGGTTAAGATTTGCTTCTCCACCACGCTGCAGGGAGAACGGACAGGCCGAGGGTGTGGGGTGGGCGTGGGGTGGCAGGTAGGCCCCACAGCCGCAACAAGGCTGGCCTGGTGTAAACTTCGTTCTCTGGGCTGGAGCTTGTGACTGCTGTGCTGTGCTGTGCACAGGAGCCAGTTGTATTTCCAGAAAGTCAGGATCCCGAGCCAGTTGATCGCTGAAGCCAAGTGGCCCTCCCTCTCACCTGCTGTCAGGTTCCTGAAGGCGTGGACAGGAGATGGCTGTTGGTGTCTGGCTGGCGCCAGCTACTGGCTTGTGTCTCCCAGTGGCGAGCCCTTTGTTTCCTGGCTCAATGGCTTCCCTTTATCAGGCACTTCAGAAACCAGCCTGCAGTTTAGTGCTTGCTAATAACTGGGGTCACATTTCATGTTTGACACGAGCCCATTTGACTGGGAGGTGGAGCTGTGCCCTGCGGACCCACTCAGGGCTCTGTGCAGGCGCCCGGTCCCACCGCCCCAGTCCTACCCCGCGGGGCGCCCCTGGGATGGAGCAGAACAGTTGCTCCGTATAAAGTGCTTCCCCGCCAGAGAAACTCGCTCGCGTGCTTTCCTGTCCAGTGCCTCTCCCTCTCATAATGTTTTCTTTTTAAGATTTTATTTATTTATGCACACAAGAGCTGGGGTACAGGCCAGGTGAGCGGGGTGGTAAGAGGATCCACCAGACAGCGGGGAACAGAGCAGGTGGATCCACTGAAACATACTGCCGAGGGGAGCAGCAGGCGAGGCAGGAGAGGTCTGCTGCGCCGTGTGGGTCCCTCCCTGGCCGTGTGGGTCCCTCCCTGGCCGGCGGCAGGGATCGAACTCGTGCCGCAGTGGCTGCGGTCTGCTTCATAGTGCATTGCTTAATCCACCGCGCCACCAGGGAGGGGCCCCTCTCATAATGTTAATTGATTGGGCTCTCAGGTTTTCCAGATTGCACTTAGAAGGAATTATGGGGTATGATTACAACTTCCTAACAAGGTCAAGGCACCAAGTACTATTGAGGCACCCAGCATGAAAGGATGTGTAGAAACCATCTGACAGTGGTCTTTTAGCCTAAAAAATCTAGACTGCTTCTGTGCTTCCTGGTAGCAGTAGCCCGTGGACTGTTTATCAGCTGCCAGGTCCCGCCCAGGCCCCCTGCCCTGTCCTGTTGTAACTTGTGCAGATGTGGGCGGACTCACCCTTTGCCAGTGGAGCGACTTGGCTGGGCTTACCTGCTAGCTGGGTGGGTGACGGACGCGGCTTCAGGTCCCTCGTGGCTGCTGCCCCTGGAACCCCGAAGTCTCGGGGCAGCTGTGTGAGACTTGGTGCCCCGAGTGGCCCTGCCATCGTTTTTGGTGCTTGGCCTGTGCCATGCCTGGACCGTGTTGCCTGGCGCGTGCAAACGTCATCTCACTGCCCCTGGGAGCGGGCGGGGCTCAGGTGTGTTGAGCTGAGCAGAGCTGGCTTCACAGCCCAGGACTGCTCCTGGGCAGCGGTCTCCTGGGGAGCAGTCTGTGAGCCATGTTTGGGAAAGGAAGGACAAGTGGGTGCTGCAGACTGGGGCGGGGCTGCTCCTGTCCGGCCAAGGCGGCTCTTGTCGCCCCGCTGAAGCTGCTGTGAGAGCTGCTGGGGGCATGAGTGGAAAAGACTCCACTCTGCATGGGAGCCTCACCTCTTTCTTCTAAAAATTGTTAAATTTTGAGAAATGTTCCCTATATAGAAGTTCACAAAATGTGCACTTTAGTTGAAATGCGAAATCTAGGTGTATCACAGGAAAGAAATGAATATCCTGGTATCTCACAAGACTCGGCTGCCCTTCCCCTGAACCCAGAGGGAGACATCACCCTCATTTCTATGTCAGCCATTTCCTTTTCTTCCTAGTTTTACGTCTGTGCTGATTCTCTCTTGCCACAGGAAAAACCGCAGCTTAGTGGCTTCAACCATAAGTGGTTTAAGTTTATTATTTTTCCCAATTTTATGGGTTGACCAGGCAGGTTTTCTGCCCCACACTGTGCGGCCAGGCCGTCAGGAGAGGGCCCT
This sequence comes from Galemys pyrenaicus, assembly GCA_019455555.1. Lineage (NCBI taxonomy): Eukaryota > Metazoa > Chordata > Mammalia > Eulipotyphla > Talpidae > Galemys > Galemys pyrenaicus. Next base: position 7,334,138 of record JAGFMF010012255.1, on the reverse strand, counting down.
GCCACACGCTTCGGGCTGCCCTGTGATAACATCGGCGCCCTGGGGCACCCCAGGAAGGCCCCCAAGTGCCTCAGGAGGCCTGCCTGAGGCGGAGCCAGTCTCTGGGCCTGCAAGCCCCGTGCCAGGGTGTGGTGTCATTTTCTGCTTCTAGCGCGGGGACTGGTGTTGTGGCTGTGTCCCCGCTCAGTCTGTGCCAGTCTGCGGTTCTCCGCCGTGGGCTCAGTCTTAGAAATCACTTTAACTTCACCCCCCCCCCCCCACCTTAAAGCCAGATGGCACAAGGAGGGAAGGCGCCCTACAGGGATGCTTGTGGTGAGGAGCCCTGTGTAGGTAGCAGCCTGTGCTCCGGTGGCTGCGTGCTGACGCCACTGGCGTGGCTCTGAGGGGGTTGTTCCACAGGCACAGAGGCCCAGCGCCCTGCCTTCATCTTGACTCCAGGGTTGGCTTCTGCCTGTCCTTGCTTGCACTTAAGAGCTCTGACCACAGAACTGAGGGGTGTAAGAGATGCAGGAAGCAGTGGCTGTGTCTGGAAACCTGCTTGTGGAGGCTGGACCACAAGACAGAGCTGGGTGTCGGAGGGAGGAAGCATGTTTCTGGGTCCGAGGCTGGCACGCTGTGGCCCAGGGCCTGTCGCGCTACCGGTGACTTCCCAGCTCAGCAAGTCCATACCCCCTTCTTGAAAAGTTTCCAGACAACATGGCTAGGGTGGGCTCTGCGTTCTTCAAAGCCAGTCTGTGCGTGAGGGGCGTGGCTTCTGTGGCAACTCTTCACAGCCATACAGCCATACATGGTCACCTCAGCTCCAGCGCTGTAGCACGGTGACTCACCCCGCGAGGCTGATGCAACAGGGGAGGAGTGGCTGGAGTCAGGGGGCTGCAGAAACCTGAGGGCGAGGAGCCCCAAGGGTTGTTCTCGACCTGCCCTGGCAGCCCAAGGTGGCTCAGAGCAGATCCAGACTGCAGAGCCAGGTTCTGGAGGAGCTAGAAGAAAGAGTCTCTCCCCTTTGCAGATTCTGGCCCGGGGCAGCCCGGCCCTCTGATCTGTGCTGAGGTACCAGGCGTGGGTGCTGACTCACTTTGAAATTGGCCTGCATGTTTTCCCTAGAATATTGCTGGTGTGGAGGCTGACAGAGGTGGAGTTGGGGGAGTGGGGTGTTTTAGAGACTTGTTAGTCATGTGGGTGCTATTCATGGTAATCCATTACCACCAGCCATGGAATTTCTGAGCATTTTCCCTTGAGTGATTTCCAAGCATTGAAACGAGGCCCTTTTCACAAAGAAACCCGTGCCTGGCCAGCCGCCTTGGGGGAAGGAGCAGAGGTCGTCATTTCTCTAGGGACCACCATCAGGCAGAGGTTTCTAGAGGCAGAGGGGTGCCCTGAGCCCCAGGGCCAGAGAGGCATCCAGGGCGTTGCCAGAGCGCTTTCACAGCGCAGCAGGAGGGCCGCTCTTGGGAGCCCTGGGGGTGAGACAGCAGCCTCCCAGACACCTCTTCCGCCTGTCCGCGAGAAAGAACGAGAGAGGTCTGAACAAAATAGGAGGGTTTTCATAAAGCCACACGTATTCAGTGGAAGGAGCTGTCCTTTATTCTAAGATTGTGTCTTACAAAAATGTTAAACCGATCATCTGTTTTGGAAATGCTGACAGTTAAGCGCTGTCACCTGGCACACGCAGGTGGCCAATGGATACTTTCTGCCTCTTGGCACCTCCCTGGCCAGTGAAGCCAGGAGGCCTCAGGCAGGTTGGTCTGGGCTTGCAGAGGGTGCCTGCAGTTAGTTGCCCTTTTGTGGCTTATTTGACTCTCCCCGGCTGCCCCGCATTCCTCCCTGGGAGTTTGGAGCCGGTGGTGACCCCTTTGAGCTAACAGCGCGGCCCTCTGGCTTTCCCCAGCCATGGATTTCCCCCAGCACAGCCAGCACGTCCTGGAGCAGCTGAACCAGCAGCGGCAACTGGGGCTTTTGTGTGACTGCACTTTTGTGGTGGACGGTGTTGACTTTAAGGCCCACAAAGCTGTGCTGGCAGCCTGCAGCGAGTACTTCAGGATGCTCTTCGTGGACCAGAAGGACGTGGTGCACCTGGACATCAGTAACGCGGCAGGTACCCCGTTGGGCCGAGGGCCTGGCTTGCTGAGGGCCAGAAGTCGGGGCTGGCCTGTACCATGCAGCCCCGCCCTCTTGGGAGCAGCACCTTCAGACTGTGGGGTGTGCCAGGCCTGCACAGGACTCAGGCCATGAGTGTGTGGGTACCAAATTTCAACCACATTTTGGGGACCTGTTTTGACTGGGAGCAGGGTGGTAAGGCGAGACCTGGCAGGAGGGGCTCATGAGCTCCAGGCGGGGGTGAACACAGACAAGCTCATTGGGAGGGACAGAGCAGACAGCCCCGGCCTCTTCTCACAGCTGAGTCACAGCACTGCTGTCTGCGACGGGGGCCACGGGCTGGGGCCTGGTGCTAGAAAGACTCTGGGATTGAGGAAGGGATTGAGCCTGGATTTGGCTCCTCGACACAGAATGGAGTGACTGGCTAGGACGTCAGGGTAAGGTGTTCCCTACGTTACAGATGTGGAAACTGAGACCCAGTGAGGTCAGGGGACTGGCCTGGAGATAGAGTCGGTAGCACAGCCTGATGAACGCCACTGCTGACATGCTCTGGTGGGCGTCACGTTCCCGCCCTCCACGTGGGGCGGGGGGTTCGCATCTCTGCCCTTGTGGGCGCATCCCTCTTCAGCAACTGCTGTCTGGGCCTCCCCGCGGCGAGGAGAGGGCGGCGCAGAGCGGTTCAGCAGCTGCTGGTCAGACCGGAGCTGAGTCAGTGACGCTGTCTGTCCCTTGGCAGGCCTGGGCCAAGTGCTGGAGTTCATGTACACGGCCAAGCTGAGCCTGAGCGCCGAGAACGTGGACGATGTGCTGGCTGTGGCTAGCTTCCTGCACATGCAGGACGTCATCACGGCCTGCCACGCCCTCAAGTCGCTCACCGAGCCGGCCCCCAGCCCTGGGCAGAATCCTGAGGTTTCGGCCACAGAAGGTAAGAGAAGCAGCAGGTGTTCCCGAGCAGCCCACTTGTGCTGGGGTCCGCTTCTAGGTGGGCTCTGCCTCTCCGTGTCACCTCTCCGGCCTCAGCTCCCTCTGGGCTGCAGTTAGGGCTCTAAGGGACCCTCACACCCACTCCTTATCACCTTTCAATAGCCCCCTTTGTGCGCTGTGCCTGAGAGATCAGGTGGCCAGGCCTAGTTCAAGGCCTGGCATGTGGGGCTCCTGGGAGCCCCTCTGCCCACCTCACTACCTCCAGGAGGCCGCTGACATCCAGTGCCAAAGGCCAGAGTCCTTGTGGTGACGGTCCGGGCGGTCTCCTGAGCGGATCCGTGTGCCCTCTCCTGTGCGGTGTCTCCCCACCAGCCTGTGGGCTCCACAGAGCGGCAGCACGACTGTCGTGCTCCTGGGCCCAGCCGGCAGCTCGGCGGGGTAGGTGCCTGAGGATAAAGCCACAAACCACTACTTAGATGGGCTCCCGGGGCTCTTGGGGGCTAGCCAGTTCGGGCCACTCCGCGTGTCCGGATGGCGGGCCCTGGATGGGAAACAGCAGGTGTGTCCTGTTCCATTTCCAGGAGGGGACAAGAGAGCCAAAGCGGAGAAGACTGCTGTTACCACAGTGAGCCAGCTGGACCCAGCTGGAAGCAGTCCACCTATGGGCCCAGGCCGGGAGCCCAAAGAGGAGCGAGGTGGCCAGGCTGAGAGTGCCGCCAGCGGTGAGTTGTGACACTGAGGCCCCGTCACCTTCCAGAAGCCAGCTTCTTTGGGAAGCTTCTGGGGCAGGGACATGCCACAGGCAATGGCAGCCTTGATCTCAGGTTACCCACCGGCTGGTTGTTCTGCGGTGTCTGTTCCAGCCAGCGCAAAGGCACAAGCAGCCCAAGCACAGAGGGGCTGCCCCACCCCCAGCCACAGCCACCTCTGGGGCTTGTTCCCGGAGCCTGCCACACGGGCCAAGTCCCAGTCCAGCCTCCAGTGTCCCCATCCCCACCCCAGGTGCAGAGCAGACGGAGAAGGCCGACGCCCCCCGGGAGCCACCAGCGGAGCTCAAGCCTGACCCCACCGGTGGCATGGCGGCTGCTGAGGCTGAGGCCGCCTTGTCAGAGAGCTCGGAGCAAGGTACCCGTCCCTGCCAGTGCTGTGGCTTCCTCTTCCATCACGGAGCTCCCCACTCCCTGCGCGGCACAGCCCGTCCTGCCGCAGGGCCCTTCTGCTTCCCTCCGGGCTGAGCACCAGGGGGCGCTGCAGCCTCCCAGCAAGCCAGCTGCCCCTGGGGAATGGCCTGGTCAGCAGTCTTGCTGGTGCCATTCTAGCCCTGCGCTGGTGGCCCTTTGAGGGTCCCAGATGTTGCTGGGCCCCAGGCCCATGCCCACAGAGTGGGTGCAGGAGATGAGACAGGCCTGGCCGGTTGCCAGATCGACCTCTGGTGTTTGCCCACCTGTGAGGCCATTTGGAGACCCCTCTCCTCTCGGCCTGGCCTCAGTGCCTCCCGTTTTCTCTGCAGAGATGGAGGTGGAGCCCGCCAGGAAGGGAGACGACCCGCGGGAGGAGGAGAGCGCCACGCCGGCTGTGGTCAAGGAAGAGGGGTCGCAGTTGGACAAGGGCGAAGCCCCCGAGGAAAGCGAGGAGTCAGCGAGCACGGACTCGGGGCAGGAGCTGGGCGCCGAGGCCCGGGGCCTGCGCTCCGGCACCTACGGGGACCGCACGGAGTCCAAGGCCTACGGCTCGGTCATCCACAAGTGCGAGGTATGGCCGCGGGCCTCAGCACCCCAGCCCGCCGGTGCCACGCTCCTCATGGCGCCCTTGTGCCCGCAGGACTGCGGGAAGGAGTTCACACACACCGGCAACTTCAAGCGGCACATCCGCATCCACACCGGCGAGAAGCCCTTCTCGTGCCGCGAGTGCAGCAAGGCCTTCTCCGACCCGGCCGCCTGCAAGGCCCACGAGAAGACGCATAGGTAGGCCCTGGCCCTGCGCCCCGCCTGCGGGCCACAGGACGCGCGTGGCCCGGCTCGACCCGCTCTCCTGTGCTCCGCGCAGCCCGCTGAAGCCCTACGGCTGCGAGGAGTGCGGCAAGAGCTACCGGCTCATCAGCCTGCTGAACCTGCACAAGAAGCGGCACTCGGGCGAGGCGCGCTACCGCTGCGAGGACTGCGGCAAGCTCTTCACCACCTCGGGCAACCTCAAGCGCCACCAGCTGGTGCACAGCGGCGAGAAGCCCTACCAGTGCGACTACTGCGGCCGCTCCTTCTCCGACCCCACCTCCAAGATGCGCCACCTGGAGACGCACGACACGGACAAGGAGCACAAGTGCCCCCACTGCGACAAGAAGTTCAACCAGGTCGGGGCGGGAGCCGCCGGCTGGTGGCAGAGGAGGGGGGTGCGGTGCACCGGACGCCGTCCCGGGCACTAGAGGACGCTGGGAGGATGGTGAGACGGGCTGGCTTCAGGCCAGAATGGACTGGACTGGGAGGGCGTTCGGGGCCAGCTGACCTTGAGGAAAGACAGAGCCTCCCACCCACCCCTGGGTGGCTGTTACCTAGTGGGAGGGGCCACCGAGGGGACCCAAGGACAAGGTCTGGGGGGTGGCCCTCCTGACCCCTTGCCTGGGCGCAGGTGGGGAACCTGAAGGCCCACCTGAAGATCCACATCGCAGATGGGCCCCTCAAGTGCCGAGAGTGTGGGAAGCAGTTCACCACCTCAGGTAGGACCAGGCGCCCTGACCGCCCGCCCCCCAGCCCCAGCCCCCTGGTGGTGCCCAGCCCAGGCCCTGCCTCGGTCTCCCACAGGGAACCTGAAGCGGCACCTTCGGATCCACAGCGGAGAGAAGCCCTATGTGTGTGTCCACTGCCAGCGGCAGTTTGCTGACCCCGGTGCCCTGCAGCGGCACGTCCGCATCCACACGGGTGGGTGAGCGAGGCCCACAGGGCATGGGCGGGCGCCCAGGAGAGACGGTGCCAACACCTTCTCCTGCCCCCAGGTGAGAAGCCGTGCCAGTGCGTGATGTGCGGCAAGGCCTTCACCCAGGCCAGCTCCCTCATCGCGCACGTGCGCCAGCACACCGGGGAGAAGCCCTACGTCTGCGAGCGCTGCGGCAAGAGGTGCTGCCCCTGCCACACCTTGTGGGTGCTGTGGGCCCTGCACTCAGCTCAGTGAAGGGGGTCAGCTGCCCGTCCCCAGCTGTGGGCCCAAGGATCCCCCAGTCTAGACCAAAGGGTGGAGTCTCAGACCAGCTTTCTCCAGGCTCTGCCTGGGGCAGCTCAGGACCAGCCCCCCATCCCTCCCTATCCCTCTGCGGCCTGCAGATTCGTCCAGTCCAGCCAGCTGGCCAATCACATCCGCCACCATGACAACATCCGCCCCCACAAGTGCAGCGTGTGTAGCAAGGCCTTCGTGAACGTGGGGGACCTGTCCAAGCACATCATCATTCACACCGGTGAGCGCACCCACCTGTTGGCCTGTCCCAGTTCTGCACACGGGTGGGGGAGGTAGGAAGGGCGGTGCCCGCAGACCCCAGCCTTGGGGGCTGGTACTGGCTGGATGTGGTCTTGAAGGCAGGTCAGGCCAACGAGGACCCTATTCTCCCAGAGCTTCCACAAGGTGGAGGTCACTGGAAGCTTCTGTGCCGCTCTGGTGGCCGCCCCAGAGCACTTCCTGCTGGAAAAAACCTGGGCTGCTGGGAAGCTGAGGCCACTGAGGTCCTCCCCCCCCCCCCCCCCCGGCNCACTGAGGTCCTCCCCCCCCCCCCCCAATGGCAGGAGAGAACCTTGCCTCCTCCCCCAGGAGAAAAGCCTTACCTGTGTGACAAGTGCGGCCGCGGTTTCAACCGAGTAGACAACCTGCGTTCCCACGTGAAGACCGTGCACCAGGGCAAGGCTGGCATCAAAATCCTGGAGCCAGAGGAGGGTGGTGAGGTCAGCGTGGTCACTGTGGATGACATGGTCACGCTAGCCACCGAGGCACTGGCAGCAACAGCTGTCACTCAGCTCACAGGTGCGGGCTCCGGGCCGCAGCGGGCCCACGTGCGGCTTTCTGCGGGGCGGCAGCAGCGGGGCAGGTGTCTCTGGCCTTAGGTCCTGTTGATTCTGCCCACAGTGGTGCCTGTGGGGGCTGCGGTGACCGCCGACGAGACGGAAGTACTTAAAGCAGAGATCAGCAAAGCTGTGAAGCAAGTGCAGGAAGAAGGTGAGAGGGGCCGTCCAGGGTGTGGAAAATGGTGGACCCCAAAGGTCCGTCCACTCCTGACTGCAGCCCCCACCTCCCACAGACCCCAACACCCACATCCTCTATGCCTGTGACTCCTGTGGGGACAAGTTCCTGGATGCCAACAGCCTGGCCCAGCACGTGCGGATCCACACGGCCCAGGCTCTGGTCATGTTCCAGACGGACGCAGACTTCTACCAGCAGTACGGGTCGGGCAGCACGTGGCAGGCCGGGCAGGTGCTGCAGGCGGGGGAGCTGGTCTTCCGCCCTCGGGATGGGGCTGACGGCCAGCCTGCTCTGGCAGAGGCGCCTCCCACCGGCCCTGAATGTCCACCACCTGCCGAGTGAGGAGGCGCCCCCCCCTAACTGTTTATTTAAGGATGGATGGCACCCTAGAACTGAGGGGGGTGGCCCCGTTCTCTAGAGAATAAATTTGATTATTTTCTAATGCTGCTTACAGATCCCTAAGGGGTGGGGTGGGGAGCCGCAGAAGGGCTGCTCCACCAGGATCCAGTTTGGAGGCCTCCTTGGGGAAGCCAGGCTGTCCCGATGGGCTGGGACGGAGCCCTGGGGCCCCGCCGAGAAGCTGGCTGCTCTGCCCTGACCTGGGGCATGGGGTCCTCTTGTGGGCAACAGACACTGAGGCGCCACATGCCCTCATCCCTCCTCAGTCCTCTTTGGGGCTAGGACCTGCTCCTCCCCTGCCCAGAATGTTGGGAAGCTGGGCCAGCAGGGACTGGCCAGAGCTGCCTACCGGGATCCAGCTCAGAGGCCCGCTCAGCAGAGCAGTGTGGGGAGAGGCGCCAGGGCTGCTGGGCTTGGAGGAGCACGCGGGCAGCCTCCGTACCCACTTCAGTCACCCCACCAGGGCTCAAGGCAAGACGGCAGGAGCATTTACTTGCCCTAAGTCTGCGGAATCCGCCAGCAGGCTGAAGACTTGGAGGCACGAGTGGGCAGCCAGGAGCTCGACGGGTGGAGGGCTCATGGCGCTGCCGGAAGCAGGCAGCAAGCAGAGGCTGTGGGGCAGCTCCTCCTCAGGCCTGTCGGCAGGGAGACTGCCGGCATCTTCCGGCCCCTCTCCTCCAGCTTGTTCCCACAGCTCCAGTCCTTCAGAGGGTACCCCTAAAAGTGGAGGTTGGCCGGGGAATGTTGTGAGACACCCCCCTCAACACACCCAGGGAGGAAGGGAAAGGGTCCGAGACCAGACGCCAGGTTCACCGGAGAGTGTGCGCGTGTGGGAGGGGTTTACTCTACATCCAAACGTGAAGTGCCTCCCATCGACCAGCGGGCCTCGCAGTCACAGATAACTTACGGCTCTGGCGACGCTCTCATCCAAGGTCGGATGATCTGTGGGGAGAGTTAGGTGGCAGGAAGGAAACGGGTCCCGCCTACAGGTGGTGGGGAGAAAGCAGAGCGGTGAGGGTGCGCCGCTCCGCAAGCCAAGGCCCTGGGCCCAAGTGACAATCACACCCACTCTTGACGTGTTTTGTATTTTTTAATAAAGTTTGTAATCCAATGGACACACAACAAAACTGCGCTGAGAAAAACAGTTTCATAAATTAATAAGTGTTAGGAAGTCGGGAGAGGTCAGGGAACAGGAGGGTTGAGCCAGTCCTTACAGTCGCGTGACACTCCCAGCTGGCGGGCGGCCGTGCCCTCACGAAGCGCACTTATACAAATGAGTGACGATACAAATCTGAGTATGAAAATAAGGTTTTCTCTGAAAACACATTTTTGGCACAGATTAAAAAAAATGTATGTCGGGGGAATTGGATTTTTAAGTCAGTATTATATATATTTATATATATTATATATTTATATGTACACACATCCCGAGTTCTGTGTATCCCACCAACAAAGGAAATCCTTGTTTGCTCTTTTCCGACTGTAAACTGTACATCCGGGTGAATCGGAGACGGGGCAGCGAGAGAATGAAGAAAGGTGACGTGTCCATGTGAGCAGGCAGGGTGGGAGGGGCCAGACAGCAATGCGACGCCCCTGGCCCAGGTCTCAGCAGCGGCGCCGAGCCCTGGTTCGAGTGCCGGGTCCACACCAGGACATCAGAGCCCGCAGCCCGTCTTCACTGTGCAAAGTCCAAGTCACTAATTTAGTGCAAAGGCAGTTCTGTTTTGTTTCTTAAAAACAAAAAAATTAATTCCACTGCCCTGTTCTTTTCTCCAAGAAGGAGAAAGAGAAACCCAGCCCCAAGGTGTCTGCGTGTCCATCCGTTGGTGGTCTGTCCTTGGGCTAAATGTAAACATACAAATAGCAGCACCACTGCCCAGAGGGGTCTGTCGCGGGCGGGCGGGCGGGCGGGCGGGGCTGGCCGTCTGGCAGTGGCGCCTGTCCCCTTCGGCAGCGTCTTCCTCCACTTGGCTGGGCTGTCCTGTGTGTTTTTTGCTGCAGAGCCCCGGAAGCACACCCGGGTGGTGACCTTCCGGGGCTCACACAGAGGCGATGACAATCATGAGGTGGGGAGAAATGTTGGAGATGCTGGCGAGGAGGTCAGGGGCCAGACGGGACAGGTGACTCTCGGAGAACTCACAGGGTGGGAAGATCTGCAGCACGTAGGCAGGCTGGAGAGGGGCAGAGAGAAGTAGGGCTCCCGTCTTCACCTCACCACCCCCATCACCCGTCTTCCTTTAATCGTGTCCAGCCAGGGGGGCCCCTGAGGAGGCCCGAAGCAGACAGACCGCCCAAGTGTTTCCAGCCAGCTAACATCTCACGACTATCGGAAGAACCCCGGTGTCCCAGGTGTGAGCAGGAACACCCCCCCAGGAACCTCTTCCAGATCGTTAAGCTAAAGTAAAGGTTCTGTCCCAGCTGTCCCCAGGGAGAGCAATGCCCCTCCCAGACACCCCTTCTGCCCACCTCTGAGAGACCTCCCCACGGCCCGTGCCCCCAGGCCGGTGAGCCAGCCCAGACCAGCCCCTGGTGTGCGCCAGGACCCACATGGCTGACCTGATTGGAGCCGGGGTTGGGGACGTTGATGATCCCTGCTGCCTGCTTAGTCTGCAGGTAGGTGATGAAGGCGGCCTTGAGGGACTCGGTCTGGCTGACGACATCTTCTTGGTCACGACCGCAGGGCAGAGCCAGCAGCAGGCAGTAGTCTGTCTCCACCTGGGGCAGAGGCAGCCACCCTAGATCAGGGGCCTCCTCACCAAACAGGGGCTCAGGCAGAGGCTCGTCCGACCCAGGTGATTTGGCTCCCCAGTCCACAAAAGCCCTTGCACTTACTGAACGAGGAAGGCCTGGTTTCTGGGTCTAGGGGTACTTGTGCCCCTTCCCTCACTCCCCCCACCTTTTGCTGTCCACCCCAACAACATCACTGTGCCCACGAGCCAGGTGCCACAGTGCTCAACTTACTGTCATCCTTCGGGCAACTCCATCCAGCTGTGAGGCCTCCAGCCGCATCCTCTGGGCGATCCTCAGAGGGGGGCCTCCTTCGGAGAGGGGCAAAGAGCGGTGGGCCAGGACGTTGTTGCCAGAGACGAAGTGGAGCTGCACAGCAGCTGTGTCGTTCTTGAGAGCCAGCAGGCCCTGCCACACGATGGGGTACTTCTGCCCATGGGGAGACAAACGGGAAGTGAGCTCGAGGCTGAGGAGCAGAGCCACGCTAGATATGGCTGACCCGCGGCGGCACTTGCTGGTCTAAGTGGGGACCTCAGGCCACGTGACACAAAACTCTTGCGGGTGCGAGGGGAGCCCCGCCCATCCTTACCTTCAGAAGCTGGACCATATCCACAGGCCTCTGGGAGGTCAAGTGTGAGGAGGAGTCTTGCTTGGGGGTGGGCTGGGCGTCAATGTGCGGCAGGGCCAGTCCTGGAGGGGTGCTGGGGCCTGAGGTGGTGGGGACGAACAGCGGCTGCTTGGCGGCAGCCTGAGCAGGGGGAGGGGCCGGGAGGTCAGGCTTCATGGAGACAGACACGGGGGAGGGGTAGGAGGTCTGGCTGGTTTCCGCCTGTGTCCTCTGAATTGGAGCAAGAGGCTCGGCTGGCCTGGTGGGGGGCACAGCCGGGAGGCGAGGCTGCTCTACGATGGTCTGGGTCCCCTTCGCCTCCTGGGAGACCTGAGGCAGCTTGCTGCTCGGTGGCTGGCCCGGCTGGTTGAGCTGGGCGGGCGGTGTGGGCTGGGCGGGCGGTGTAGGCTGCGCGGACGGGGCGGGCTGTGTGGACGGCGCCGGCTGGGCAGGCTGCAAGGCCTCACCTTCAGGAGGGGGGCCCTGGAGTTGGGCAGAAGAGAAGGGTGTCAGCACCCACACCGGACAGGACGCCATGCTGCTGCAGGACCAGCCCATGGAGCTGCTCCGGCTGGCCGGCCCCAGAGGGGCTTCAGTCAGAAAGTTAGAGCTGGGGTCAGAGCTCACCTGTCCCCTCCCTGTCCCACCCCTGCGGGCAGGCGCCACCACCCCTCTGAGAGCTCCTCCCCCAGGCCCCTGAGCTCTGGAATGTGACCTGATCCCTTCACCCCGAAATCTAGGAAGCTCCTCTTTAAGTCCATGGAAAAGGCCCAACCTGTCTGGAGGCCTAGACCGGTTCTGGACCGCCGCCTGCCCCGGAGCCGGTGGGCACTTACCTGCGCAGGGGCCTTGGCTCGGGAGGGCAGGCCGACGGAGGCGGCGGCAGGAAACTGCGTGTGCGTGAGCTGCGCCGGGCCGTGGTAGGTGCGGATGTCGCCGTACCTGTACTCTTGGAAGAGCTCCCCGCTGGAGTGCACGATCTGCACCCCGTGGGTCACCACCACGGGCGGGGTCAGAGGCAGCCCCTGCAGCTGGTTGCCGGGGGTGACCGTGAGGATCCGCGCCTCACCATGCGGGGCAGGCACGGGGGCCGCCTTGGCGTCTGCCGTCTTGGCCGCTTCCTTCCCCGGCTGCTGAGGGGCCTTGCTGGTCGGCGGCCCCTTCACAACCCCGTCGGCCGCCCGGGGCTGCTCGCTGACGGCCGTCACGTGGGGGTGCACCATGATCCTCACGTCCCGGGGCACGGTGTAGGGGTGCAGGCGGTACTCAGACTGCATCACCAGCACCTCCGACTGCACAGGGGCTGCGGCTCGGGCGACAGGGAGGTGGTAGTGCACCTCCTCCTCGGGAGGGTGCTGGGGGGCCAGGGCGGGCACACCCGTGGTGGCTGGCTGGGGGGTGCCCACTCGCTGCGGCGCCCTGACCTCTATCTGCTGGGGCTGCAGGGGTGCCCGCGGGGAGTGCAGCGTCTCCGGCCGGATGCTGTAGGTGATGCTGGGCAGCGTGGGCGTGCTCATTCTCACCTCGCCCTGGGACAGGTGACCGAGGGACACGGTCTGGGTGATGCTGTGGGGGGGCATGATGACGGACTGCTCCGGGTGTATGCTGGAGATGAACTGAGGCACCGGGATGCCCGCAGCCAGCATGACCGTGGCGTTCGTGGAGAGTGCGGTGGACGTGGTGTTGCTGGGGTGGCTGGCCCTCGGGAACGGGGATGGCGTCGGCCCGCTGGGTCGAGGAGCGTGTGCATCTGGCTTTGTGGCTGCCAAATGGGAGACGGCTCGATCTGTCGGGGTGCTGGGCCCCGAGGCAACATGGTTCACCTCTGCAGGCAGTTTGCTGGGCAGAGCAGGAGGGTGGTGGGGGGTGAGCGCGGAGCCCAGGTTCGCCGGCTGCAGAACCTTGGTCTCTATCTTGAGGGTGACAGGATCAGCCAGCTTTTTATTAGTCGTGACGATGCTTGGGGCGAGGACCAGCTGGTTGTGAACCAGCACTGGGGGTGTGTTTATGCCCTGGGTGAGGACCTTCACTGTGCCGCCCTGGGTGACAGGGGTGGACACGGACAGGTGAATGGGCTCAGGCTTCTCCAAGGACGGCCGATCGGCCTTAACAGACGAAATCACTGGAGACGCGTTATAGGTCTGGGCAGTGAGGACCAGTGTGGAATGGGTGGCCACGTTTGCATAGCCCGAAGGAGCCTGAGGGCCTTTGGGCGGCGGCTGCGATGGGATGACAGCATCGGGTTTGACCTGGGACTTGGACACCGACTGCTGAAACTCAATGTCCATCGCACTGGCCGGGGGGATCTGGCTGATCTTGGCGCTGATGCGCTGGGGGCCTTCTGTCTTCTGCCCCGAATAGCTGAGGAGCACGACGCCTTCTGAAGTGTTCACGCGCAGCCCGGCACCAGAGCCCGTGTCCGCTGGGCGGTCGTCAATCACAGACATGGACCCCGGGTGGAAGCGGCTGTTCTCGTTGGTGCTCGACCTCTGTTTGCACTTTGCTGACGGTGCGATCACCGCACCTGCCACCGTCACCGCACCTGTGGTGGCCGTGGTACCACCAGAGGCAGCTGTCACGGCGCCTGCGGTGACTGTCACGGCGCCTGCGGTGGCACTCACCACCCCTGTGCTGGCGCTGACGGTGCCCACCGTGGCGTTCACTGGGGTGGCGAGGACATTCACCGGCCCCGTCAGGACATTCACCGGCCCCTTCAGGAGGTTCATGGGGCCGGCGGGCGTGTTCACGAGGCCTTTGAGCGTGGTCACCGAGCCCTTCACTGGGCCTTTCAGGGCGTTCACTGGGCCCGTCAGCGTATTCACTGGGACCAAGGAGACGTTCACCAGGCCCGTCAGGGCACTCACCAGGCCAGTCAGGGTTTGAGGAGCTGGTTTTGCCAGAGTTATCTTTTGCGAATTCTCCAAATCAATGCTGACAGGCATCCGGCTGATAACAGAGGTAATTTTGGGTGCAATGACTGGAGCCACCTTTTCTTTGTCAGGGACTACTGGAACCTCTGAGGACTGTGTGTCGGAGGGGTTTGTTACTGGAGTTGCTGACTTTTCTTCTGAGAGAGGCTTTTTCGACTCACCCGGAGGGGGTGGAGCTTCATGCAGACAAGGGGCAGCGCTGACAGGCTCAGCAATGGCAGTCGTGACGCTCGTGGTAGTGACGCCTGTGGCAGAAACGTATTTGGGGTCCATAAGGATCTTCCTCAAAGTGCTGGAGCTGGTGTCGATATCAGAGGCTTTTGTGTCTGGGGGAAGAGCAGGAGATGGGGTGGATCGAGCCCGAGGTTCCTCCTGCCTCGTGATCCACTCTGTCACCTTCGTGGGGGGGCTCTGTTGTGGGAGGCCCCCAGCAGTGACAGGGGGTGGGAGTTTTGCTGCAGTTATGGAAGGAAGTGTGGGGGTGGGTGTGCTTGAATCACTGGGTGGGGTCACAGGGTCACTTTCAATGATGGAGTGCACCTTGAATCTGGCCTGAGGCTCATCATCCCCCGGTACTGGCTGTGGGTGGGGCGGAAGGTCTAGGGGTGCAGATGACTTGGGTGGAGTCTTTTCTTCGACGCTGCTTTCTTGGGGCACATTCTCTGTGGGCGGAGTTTTACTTGGGTCAGAAGCACATGACTCAGGGGGACTGGACTGGGGCTTCTCACTCTGCTTTTCTTCCTGAGGAGCCTCAGGGGGTTGGACCCCCGTGGCCTCCTGTGCAGCAGGACTGTTGCTTGCAACTTGGTCAGGGTCAGAGACGCAGGTCTCTGCAGTCACTGCAGTAACCCCAGTAGCCCCCGTCTTCTTGCTTGTATTCCGCTTGCGGCGTGCTCGAGTTTTCTGCCGCCCTTTGTCTTTCCGAGCAAGGGCAACTTCTGCTTCTTTTGACCCTTTGGCTTCCGGGGCTGGGTGGGAGGTTTCACTGCGGTTCCCAACAGCTTCCTTGGTGTCTGCTGTGCCCGCTGCTGAGGGGTCAGGGGCACTGACTGATGGCCCAGAAGATTCTGTAGGAGCCTCAGTCTCCAAGATGCCACACACAGCCTCATCGGTCTCAGGCTCCATTCCTTCTTCGGGAGGCTGCAGCACTTGAGAGTGGGGCTGTCCATCTGTCTGAGACTCTGCAGGGTAAGGTGGGGGTGCGGGGAAGCTTTCCGGCTCTCCGGAAATGTCGTTGATGATGGAGCCGATGGCCGCGGCCAGCTCTGTTTCACTGGCTTGGTGTGCAGGTTTGTCCCTGTCCTCCGCGGCGTGGCCCTCCGGCGCATCTGCTGCTGACGCCTTGAACGTCCCGGAGGTTTCCGTGAGCTTTTCGATGTTCTCCACAGCCTGTTCCAGCTCCATCTGCTGGGCTAACTGATTTGCTTCTGGGGACAGTTTGGACCCGTCTTCCTTCTCTGGTTCCTTGTCTGGACTGCTCTTCAGTGGGGGTGACAAGCGCCCATCCTTCTGGGGACTCTCACTCTTCTCCGGGGAGACTGCGACCACCCCCGCCTCCTCCTCCACTGCCAGAGCAGCAGGGCCAGCAGCCACCCCGGGGCTGACACTGGTGTCCACGCTTTTCAGACTAGCAGATTTGTCCACGGCTGACCTGGAGTTTCGAGATCTTCCCCTTTTTGACTTGGGGTTTTTTTCAGGAGCTGTTTTCTTCTCCACCACTTCAACTGGAGGAGTTTCAGGTACATTTTTGTCAGTGCCAGTTTCTTTTTTGTCACGTTTCTGTTCACTTCCTGCTTCTTCTTTATCAGCCTTGGCCTTTGTGTTACTTTCTTTCATGTTTACTTGGGGATTCATCTCAGCGGTGGCCTCAGAACGTTCAGCATCAACTTTTGGTTCATTTCTCCCCTTTTTCCCTTGCGGGCCTCCAGCGGCTCCTGATTTTTGGGATCGCGGGGACCTCCATCCCTCTGCTGGTTTGACTGTTTCCACGGCTTCCTTCGCCTCAGTCTCGTCATCTTCCTCAGCTCTGCGGCGTGTTTTTGGAGGCCTTCCCCGCCTAGGCGTAGTAGGAACTGCTGGGGCCTCCTGGAGCTCCCGCTCCAACCTTTTCCTGGTCACTCTGGGCTGCTCAGGGGGCTCCTTGGCCGGAGAGCGGTGCTCATGGTCCCCCATAGTTGCGTAGACACTCCTCACATTGCGGCGCCTTGTTCGGCTGAGGGGCAGACTTGGCTCAGGGTGTTCAGGCTCTGCGGCTGAGTTTTTGGAGGCAGTCCTTGTGATCTTCTCTGCCTCCATCTTCAATTCCAAAAGCTTCTGTGCTTCTCCCCGGGGAGAGTTTGAGCGCTTGAGCTTCTCCCGATCTATCCGCTCGCTCTTCCTCGTGACGGGCTTCTCTATGGTGCTTGCTGCAGCTGCCTGAACAGGGGTCTTGGAACGTTTACTTTTGTTTGGCTTTTTGTCTTTTGCAGCAACTGGAGGGTCAACCTCTACCTCTTCCGAAGTTTGAGGCAGAACCTCAGGGACAACTTCAGCTTTCTGATTTACATTTGGTTCAGCATTAGCAGTGGGGTCTGACTTTTCCACTTTTGGCTCATCGGCTTCTTCAGACTTCTGAGTCGGTTTTGGAAGTGGCTGGGTACTGTCAGGCTCTGGAGCTACAGTGCTCTCTACCTGGGAAAATGAGGCCCCAGGAGTTGGAGGCTTGGCGTCCAGGTAAGTCAGCTGGTCTGGTGATGGACTTTCTTCAACTAAAGGTGCCCCGGCAGCATCTTTATTGGCTTCTGTGCCTGGGGGCAAGTCTATCTGTTCAGGCGGCTCCACTGCGACAGGAGTCAGTTCAGACACAGGTTTTGCTTCTTCTGAGATGGAGGCTGGCTCGGTGGTCTTCTCTTCTGTCACTGAAGGCACCTCTCCTGTTTTTTCGCTAACCACCTTCTCCGGCACTGATGATGCTGACTCTGGAGTTACAATGGTGACAGCAGGTGGTCCGAGTGAAGATGGAGTTTTCAGTTCTGACTCTTTATTTTCGGAAGCAGATTCCAGGGTCTTGGGGTGATTTTCTGTCTCTTCCTGTTTCTCAGCCTCTTTGGGTTTTTGATCTTTCTCTTTCTCTTTCTGTTGCATTCGTGTGAGTTCCATAAATCGGCTGTGGAACAGAACCACTGGCTCTTGAATCAAATCAGGTGTGCTATTTGCTCCATCAGACGTCTGCCTGCCATACAATCTACCAGAAGCAAAGTCAGAGTCTTCATCTTTTCTCTCTAGGTGCTGCAGTCGTTTGGAATCCTGTTCAAAGATTGAGCTGTGTAAAAAACGAGACGCAAAGAGTTCTTGCCTTTCCTGCTCCTCTTCTTTATGATCATCTTTTTTGTCGTCCATTTTTCCTTCCGAATCAGTCCGAATTTTCTTCTTTTTCATGTACCAGGATGGGATGGGCCTTGGTGCAGAGTCGACCTTTTCTTTATCTTTGTTGTTTCGAAAATTCGCAAACCGGGAGTCCCAGTCAAGAAAGGACCAATTTTCTTCTCGAGATGATGAGAGGGATTTAGCTCTTTCAAGCAAAGCCTTAGTGTCTGGCGTGATGGTCTTATCCAATGCAAAAGAATAAAATTTGTTCCTTTCCAAAGAACCAGAAAGTCTTTCATCTCGCTCACGTAGTTTATCGTCTCTGTCCCTCAATAAAAAAGACAGCCGAGAACTTTCATATAATGCAGAGGCTCTGGGTGAGTGGGGTTCGTGTCCACCATCTTCGTCGGAGTCAGAGGGCACCTCACCAGGCTCCAAGTCTCGCGCAGACCTCTGGCGAAGGCTGTCTCTCTTGATTATGCTGTTTGGGAAACTCACATCAGACCTGCTGGCATCTTGCTTCATTTGCGAGTCCCACCGGTTCAGTCCATCTTCAGAACTCAAGACAGACAGCTTTATTTTGGCCATGTCTGCCATCTGTTCTCTCCTGCTAGAATCATAAGGATTAAATTTTAAGGATTCTTCTCTGACTGTTATCTGAGAATAAGGGAGACCTTTCTCATCTACCTTAGGAGACCCTTTTACTGACATTAGCCTAGGGGAGCCCACAGGGTCATCTTCTTCATGGAAGGAGCCATGTCGGATACTGGGAGAACAGCCGGTCCTTTCAGAATCTTCACTGATTTGACGTGAACTTCTGTAATTCCTCTCTCTCTTGGTGCAGATCTCAAAATCAACATGGTCCATCCTTTTCTTTTTGCTAGGAGGAGAGTCATCAGTGACATCTTGAGGGGGTTTGCCTACCTCATGAACAAGACTACGCCTTTCATATTCATCTACATCCTTTTTAGGGCTGCCGAACTTCTCAGACTTGGCTATTTCCATCTCCATCTGCTGTTTTCTACGACTCTGCTCCATTTGTTTTCGGTAACTCTGCGTGTGATCGATATCAATGCCAATTTTTTCTTCTGTATTTACTGAGTGTGGTTTCTCTTGGCCTGATTTACATTCCAGTGTTTCGTCACGAAGACTGCAATAGTTTTTCCTAATATCCTCTCTCTCTGGCCCTTGCTCATCTACTAGCTGCACTTGTTTGAGCTGTGGTTTTGAGGGAGTGAGTTTTTTTGACTGGGTCTCTTGGCTTTCCACAGATTCACCTACTGGCTCTCCCAGCCTGGCCTGAAGGTCTGAGCTGGGCCTTGAGCCAGTCCCAGCAGAAATACTGGCAAGCTCCTGGCAGTCTTTGGGGCTGGGAAAAGCATTAAGTCTGTCTAGTTTGATTTTTTTAGATTCTCTTTTAAGAATTTCTTTCCTCACAGGCTTCCTTTCAGACTCTCCTTCCCTCAGGAGAATAACATCTCTTGATGGTATGTCAGGCTGCTTTTTTAAAAGCACTCGAGTATCCTCCATTTCTGGACTGCTTTTCTTGACTTCTGATTTCTGCCTTTCTGCTTTCAAATTGGAATCTGCAAAACGCCTTTTCCTGGCTTCCAGCTTCTCTAGGTCCGTTGCGCTGACCCCGTCCATGGTCTGCTCTGGTTTCAGGTGTTTCCTAGGTTTCAGCCTGCCTTCCTTGTCTACCACTTCTATGTGGCTTGAAAGTCCCTTCTCTTTTGGCACTTTGATCCTCCCAGATTCCACTTTAGACAAGTCAGATTTTGCAGGGTCTGTTTGAGAGGCCTGAAGTTTCTGATCTAAGGCAGAAGACTTGACAGTGTCATTATCAAGCTTAGGTTTCAGCTTTTCAACAGGAGCATGGTCAACAACCTTCCCCTCTTTTTCTTTCACGCGAGTCAATACCACACAAGGCATGAGTTCTAGGCGGTTTTTTGCCATTCCTTCTTTATCAGCTTTCTCTCTGCTCAGTTTATTAGAACTCCTGGGCTTTTCAGGGCTCTGTTCTCTCTCATTTTCTTGGTCTGTTTCTGAAGACTGAGAACTAGGGGAATGAACTTTTCCTTTTCGTTTCTGTTTGTCAGTTTTGTCCTTTTCCACTTTTTCCTTCCTTAGTAAGCGTCTCTCTCTTTCCACTCTCTCAGGATCAAATGTTCGTTCTTTTTCTGTCTTTTCATTTTTTGTATAGCGTTCCAAACGAGACTTATCAAGTTTATCGTATCTTGGAGGGGAAAGTGAGCTACAGCTGCCACTCCGGTCTGAGGACCGGCTGTAAAGCCTCCTCTCAGAATCGCTTGGCAATCTCTCCGACTGTGAGGGAGATGCTCCAGGACTCTGCGGGCGTCTCAAGTGCACTGGACTCTGACTGCGTTCAATTGGCCGCCTCTCATGGTCTCTGTCCCTGTCAGACTCAAATCTTTCGCGTTCTCTTTCCCTTTGCCTGTAACTGTATTCCCGAATATCCTGTTCATAGGGATCATTCCTGTAATCCCTGTATTCCCGAGGGTCATCATAGTATCGTGATTCATAGTAGTCTCCTTGGTAGGTTTCCCATTCTGAATAAAATTCTCTCCCTCGAGCTGGATAGTCCCGTCTGGAATCCTCAGGATATGTCCCTGGAGTACGAACATTTTCATAATATGTACGATCTTGGCTATAGTCATAAGATCCCCTTCGTTCCTCTCTGCCAAAAAGCAAAGAGAATATGTTAGTTCTTTTGACTCCTTGTCACTCAGGCAAATGAAATACCACATTTAAACTACACAGCCCTATGCAAACGAGTCATTTGCATTCCTACACTGAAACAGCAATACCAGTAGAGCATCTTTTTCCCACTCAGGCAGCAACTAACTATGCAGCAGGGTGACTCCTAGTCTATGGACAGTCTGCCCTCCCCTCAAGTTCTTGCTACATGCACGCCACAGGCACCACCATTCGCAATCTCATGGGTCGTGGTGAGACCCAGCACCCTTTACTCCTTTCTTTGGGAGAAAATCACCATTCAACAGAGATATGCAACCACAGCTAAGAGCCAAAGAATAAAGTCAGAATTGTATCATCAGTAAAATGAGTGAGGTTAGAACTGCATGTCTAACTAAGTGGTAATAAACGAAAATTAACACCCACACAGCATTACTGAACTCTCACAAGGCACTGTTCTTTAAAAAAAGGTTTTAATGTATGCACACAGGGCTTTAATAGCTTTTTGGTCTTAGGTATAACCAGACCACCAACACACTTTCCACTCTCTCTTGGGTAAGATTTCCTTTAAGCACTTAAAGTATTAACAATGACTCAGAACTATTCTTTGAGGAGCCAGGATTGAGAACTTTATTTCTCTCTCTCTCTCTCTCTCTCTCTCTCTAGAGAGAGAGAGAGAGAGAGAGAGAGAAGCTCTGTATCAAAACTGAATTTCTGTTGGACTACTGACATACTGACTTTTGGAATGTGGATTCCAGTCTATTACTGAAAACTTTAGAATTTTGAGCTCTTGGAAATTTGGCTCAAGGGGACATTTTTTAAACTAAAAATCTCTCCAGGTAGTCAATGACCATAATACAATTTTCCATGAGAAACGACTCAAAGAGACAAATACCACCTTCTGTGACTTAAAATAAAAATGTAGTGGTAAGAAGACGTAGTAAAATCAAAATACATTTAGCAGGTCCCTGCCAACACGGTCAAGATCTGGCTCAGGGCCTCCCTGGTGGCGCAGTGGGTTAGGCAGCGCAGTGGGTTAGGCAGCGCACTATGAAGCAGACCGCAGTCACTGCAGCATGAGTTCGATCCCTGCCGCCGGCCAGGGCGGGGACCCACATGGTGCAGCAGACCTCTCCTGCTGTGCCCGCTGCTCCCCTCAGCAGTGTACTTCCGTTGATCTGCCTGTTCTGCTCCCTGCTCTCTGTGGTGAATCCTCTCACCCCCCCACACCTCTGGCCTGTGCCCCAGTGCTTGTATGCATAAACAAATAAATCTTTAAAAAAAAAGATCTGGCTCAATCTTTGTGAGCCCTTTCCACTTGGACTGAGTGTCCAATGGCTTTTCCACACAGCTTTTAACCTAAAACACGTACGAGTGGGTGGAGAGCCAACGGGAACACGCCACTGTCGCAGCTGTGTCCGGACACAGCTTGATCACAGGGACGCTGGCTTCTACTTTCAGAGGGGTCAGCTACTGAAGAACCGAATGACAGTGTGTTATGATGTTTTAACATATTTGGTCAAATAAAAAAATCATATTCCCTCTGTATTATATACAACATTATGTTACCAAAAAAAAGTTACAGAAAAAGAAAAAATATTAAAGCAAATGGAAAAAAAATCAGGTTAGGGGCAGTTTTAAGCTACCAAGAAAGATACTGATTCAGACTGAGACCTTAAATAAAATATAGGTTTCCTACAAGCAGCACGGAAAAAAAGTACTTAGACTGCTACAGAAAATAGCAATAAAAGGGCATTTCCACATTGCTAAAATTTCTATATTGTTTTCTACATTGTTAAAGTTATTAATCTATATATGCCCTGGTTTACTGATCCATACATTATTTATGAGATTCAAATTTAAAACAAAGCTCTTCACTGTCTTTTAAATGTCTTTTTTCAATTATATGATAACCTAGCAATTTTCATATCAAGGATTTTTCATTTTATATGATGCTTCACACATTATATTTAACTTAAAACTACAAATATGATGATTTGTATTTATAATTAACTGTATATAAAATCATCATCGGATAAAATAACTTTTTCAACTGATAGAAGAATTCACTGAAAAATATAGATTACTCCAACTCCCATGAACCACATGAAAACTGCATTCATACAATACTGTTTCTCTACATGAGGGAAGGAAAGGGAAGAGATTTTTGGGACTGAGAGTAAAGAGTAAGAAATAAAATTTAACCCCCGTTAAAATTTATGTACAAGAAATTTTAAAATTCAAGTTAATGACTGGATTTAAAATACATACCTTCTTTCTGCCAACATTTCATAAAAGTCTCTGATGTCTTGACCAGATTTTTCCATACAGTGATAAAATGCCAGCTGACTTTCCCGATTTGCAAAATCCACCTTAAGGAAAAAAAAAACAAAAAACAGTAGATGTTTTGATGCAAGTTTCAGATCTTAATGATGGAAAGCACTGTCGAACTTGAAAGTTCTTCCCATCATAGCCCTCTAGAAAAATTTCAAGAAAGTACAAATTCTATTTCAATTAAATGAAAGTCTTCATAACCGAAACTATTAACCGAAACTGATATATCTCTTAAATACTACACAAATCTTGGAAAAGAATTTTAAGTTGTAGAAGCTGGGCTCCCTGGTGGCGCAAGGGGCTGAGCGCCCTTATGGGGCTTATGCAGCCACCGCAGCCTGAGTTCGATCCCTGTGAGGGAACCCACATGGCAGAGCAGACCTCTCTTGCCTCACCCGCTACTCTCCTCAGCAGTGTACTTCAGTCATTTGTCTGTTCTGCTCCCCACTCTGTCTCTAGTGAATCCTCTTCACACCCTGTGCCTGTACCCCAAGCTCTTGTATGCATAAATAAATAAAATCTTAAAAAAAAAAAAAGTTCTAGAAGCCAATGCTGAAGGAGTGGGAAAAGCTAGAGGAACAACTGAAACAATCTATTCAGGATCCTAGGTTGTCAATTTAACAATCAGATCAACTAAACCCAGCAATCACTGTTGTATATAAATTTGCTAGAACCAGTGAGGATATAAATATGAAAGAACATTTAAACTTCACTCACAGCTGGGCCTCAGGATCATAAAGCTTATGATACTCGCCATCTCTCCGTATCTTATTTCAAAAACACTGCTTCAGTGTTATCATTACAGTTACTAAATATATCCATCCCTTCAAGCTACATGGACAGAAGTTTTGAAACAAGAATACCACACACACACAATCATGCTTTTCAGTGGCTATCCACTCTTTAGGAGAGAAGGAAAGAAGAGCAAGAGGGACCATTCAGGAATCTGAACTGCATGGCACTCTGAGCTCCTGCGTTGCAGATACCACAGGTGGCTGTGGGCCAGTCCACACCAAATCACACAAGTGTCAGGGCCCCAGGTCATGGAACACACTTCTCTGAATGAGGATTTCAAAGGAAGGTTCTGTAGTTAATGCTTAACAGACCCTGTGCTCTCAAATAACTGAGCATAAAAATTATAAACCCCCTGGGGCCTCCCTGGTGGCGCAAGGGGTTGAAGCTGTCCACAGCCACTGCAGCACAAGCTCGATCCCCGGCCAGAGAGCTGACCCACATGGCACAGCAGACCTCTCCAGTCTCCCCGGATCTGCTTGTTCTGCTCCCCACTCTGTCTTTGGTGAGTCCTCTTACCCCCTGCACCTCTGGCCTGTACCCCAGTTCTTGTATGCATAAGTAAGTAAGTCTTAAAAAAAAAAATTATAAACCCTATGCCTGAAAAACTGAGGATATAACAGATGTCCTATAAACCAATCTCCTTGCGGGCCATCTATATAATGCCAGTCATTAAGAAGGTGGGATCTGAATACAATTTTGTTGTTCTGCTTAAGGTCATTCTGCACACCTTAATTTTGTTCCCACCAATTTTTCTCCCCTTGGTCTCTTTTACAGCTGCTTGTGCATATTCAATTTCATTGTAGAGAACCAGGGCCATGCCTTTTAAGCGATCAAACACCACCTGAAAAAAAAACAAGAAACAACAAAACAAAAACCAAGTAAGAGCTTCATCCATTAGTCTTAACATCAGTCCCAACAAAATCCTTAGTTACAAGGACACTGCCAAGAAAAAAAATATATATTTATTTTAGAAAAAATGTCATGTGTTTCCTGATGATAATGTAATATTGTAGTGAAAATGTACAGGGACCACTGAGAACTGTGCATAGTTAGTCATGAGGTTTATTATTCCTTTATTTATCCTTTCTGTATTTTACTTTGTTTTCCTGTTGAATAAGTATTGTATTAAGTGAGCACTTCTCTAGTTTTGGTTAAAAAAAAAAAAAACAAAACAACAAAAACCGTGCCTCCCTGGTGGCGCAGCGGGTTGAGCGCCACACAGTGAAGCATCCACTGCACAGCAGTGCAAGTTCGTTCCCTGGCCAGAGAGCCGACCCACATGGCACAGCAGACCTCTCCTGCCTGCCCGCTGCTCCCCTCAGCAGTGTATTTCAGTTCATCTGCCTGTTCTGCTCCTCACTCTGCCTCTGGTGAATCCTCTCACCTCCCACGACTCTGGCTTGTACCCGAACTTGTGCATGCATAAAAATAAAATAAAAATCTTAAAAAAAAAAAAAAGCAATGCCCTTGAAAGAAAGAAAAAAGAACACTGAACCAATACAGAATTTTAGTGAACTGTGGGTATAAGAATCAGTACTGTCTTACAGCTGCCAATTTTTCATCACACTGACAGTGTTTATGATGTGCTTTCCTCCTACCAACAAAAACTGTATTTGAAGAAACGTCAAAGTCACACAGCATACCTAACACCACAGAGTGAACCTGCTCTTTGGGAGCTGAAAGCTTTGGATTCACATAAAGAGATGGGGTTCAGAAGACCCTTTTCCAGTTATATTTGAGGGGGTGTTACTTAACAAACACAGGGGGCCTCCTGGTGGTGCAAGGGGTTAAGGCACAGCACTAGGAAGCCACTGCAGCACAAGTTCCATCCCCAGCCAGGGAGGGACCCACATGGCGCAGCAGACCTCTCCTGCCTCACCCGCTGTTCCCCTCAGCAGTGTATTTCAGTCACTCTGTCTGTTCTGTTCCCGGCCCTGTCTCTACTGAATCCTCTCACCCTGCTACCCTCTGGCCTGTTCCCCAGCTCTTGTGTGCATAAATAAATAAAACCTTTAAAAAAAAAATAAAACAAAAAAACACTGGATAGATGGACTATTCTGTTGGGTGAACATCCTTTTAAAGTCATCATAATTTTTAAAAAATCAAGTCTAATTACATATTAACAATAATTACATATTAGCATCTATGTGAATAATTATATAATTAGGCTAATTTTAATGTGAGATAAAATTATTTTTAAAAATCTTAAGAAATATTCTATTTAGCCATATTATGATTAATTTAAAAATTAATCATTTCAACTGATTCAAAACAGTTTTCAAAGTACGTATATATTATAAACTAAGAGATGCAAATGTATGTACAAGTTATTATACAAAAGGTCAACACTAGAAATCAGAACTGAAAGGACAGAACACCAAGAAAAGAGACTCAGACAGGACTTTAAGCCACGCCAATTACCTGACACCTACCTTTACCACAGGTCCGTATCGGCAGAAATGTCGTGTTAAATATTGATCAGACACGTTTGAAGAAAGCCCATCTAACCACACGCAATTTGTAGGCATGCTCTTTCCAAAACCCAGCTGAATAGAAAAAGTGAAATATCTATTAGCGTAGTCATCAATCATTCAACTACAGAATTTTAAGAAAATTTGTCTTGGGTAGAAATCTTACTAAACCAGTAGCTCAAGTGAGAATCAGCCAGTCAAAATCAAACAGAAATTTACAAAAATAATAATACCTGCCTAAGCAAGTATTAAATTTAGATTACAGTACAACAGGAAGAGGATGCAAAAAAGTTTATCACCTTTATGGTTATCTAACTGTACCCTGCAATTTTAGATAATGAGACATAAGCACAAAAACTCCAAATCTTAAAAACAGGGCAAGTCTCAACAACACCATGACTTATGCAAATTCCTTTACCTTGAGGCGATTATTTCCTAGGTATTCCCCATCCATCTTCTTAATCGCCTTACACACACTGGCAATATCACAGTACTGCAAAAATGCATACTGTGGAACCCCGTTTACTTTCTTAATATCGATGTCCTGAAAAAGCCAATGGATACCACTTAGTGACAGGCCAAGAAAATAAAGCAAGTCCATATCACATGTATATTTCTCAAAATAGTCATAACCCCCCCAAATCATTTTCTTATTAGTTAAAATGGTCACCTTAATACAACTTTAAATTAGTAGTCTAGAAAACTATACAACACAGCATTTGTTGTCATGAATCATGAAATCCTTCCTGTGTGAAGCTCTTTGCTGAAGAGTCACCTCACTGCAACTCAAAAATCAAAATTTAAAATCCACAATACCTGTGTTAAGAGAAATATATGATAATAGAGAAAAGATAATCTGTACAGTGAAAATCTGAGAAATAATTCTCTTCCACAATATGTAAAGTTTTTCCTTATTAGGGGCAGGTCATTTAAAATATTGTTATTCCTACATCAAACAGTGAAATTAAGAATGACAAAGAAATCAACTTTTCAAAAAATGATTTAAAATACAAAACACAAAATGATTAGAAGAATCATTTTCTCAGTATACTGACTGAACTAAATGCTAGTGATTGATAAGTCTGGCAATAACCTCTCATTTCCAGAATGAATGGATAAATATCTGAACAACTTAGTGAAGATGCTTCAGAATATGGATTTAAGGAATATTTCCCTTCTCTTTGGAAAACTCAAAACCTGTGGCCACACCCAAAGTTCTGGACTGGCTATTTAAATGAGGAGGTTGAAAATACCTTGGCTTACTCATGAAAATAGTTCCAAAAACTATATGGTTGAATAGAAAAACTTGTGCTTAAATAATATCCCTTAGCCATATATAGCAAAGTACTGTGATTAACTAACCCTCCTTAAGGGTTACAAGTCAATAATCAAAACCTGAACCACTGCAAAATGAGTGAAGAGCAACTTGATGTGTTCTTAAAAAAAATTTTATAGTACTTTATCAATTATACTGCTATAACTAATGGCAGGCGGGAGCTGACTTTCCCCACTGTGTAGAATATGATAATCCAAGATGGCACCATTTAAGAGAAATGGCCTCCATTTTTTTACATTAGTAAGCAAATAATAAAATTTTAAAAAGGAAAAGACAGAAACGGTGTCCAAAGAATTTTGGTGGGCAGCCCCGCAAAGTCCTTTTGGCTAAAGCAGTCTATTATTAAAAATCAGCATTCATTTTCCAAAGTATGTATGTCATAAAAATAGTGATCCTAGTGCGCAATTGCAGGTGACGGCTTCATGAAGTACTGGCTTTCAAACAGACTACTGCAATGCCCACCTTCCTGAGAAGCACAGCTTTTCAAACACAATAATCATTCTGTTTTTAGAAACCCTGATAATGAGACTATATCCATGTACTCAAATGCAACCTTTCATACAGCTCTAAAATAAAAGTAGTTTCTAAAAGTTTTATCAATTCACAGACTCATGAATGCCAGACAGCAAATTAAATGATAGAGCACTGTCTAAAAACAGAAGTAGGAGCCCAGATAGGTAAATGAACTATAAGTCAGTCATGGAGGTAGGCTACAGAGCTGGGGTTAGAATATACACTGCTCTCACAAAAATAACAGAACTCCAAATAATGAAAGCTAAAAGAAAGGAAGATGAAGGTTTTACTGGTGTATTTCTCTAAAAACATCATTTCTGTTTTTTCTTTACTTTTTACCAACCACTTTTCTCTCTTGCCCCCCACAAGTCTCTATGCGGTTTCAATCAACCACAAACGTTTTATTCCCAAGGATCTTCTTCGTCGAGCATTAGTGCATAATGATGACTAGACAGAGGGACATCCACATACACACAGACTAACAACGCTGTTCCTACCCAAAACGTCTTTTTAATCTCCAAACTCCAAACACATTACACAAGTTTCTTAAGTGCTATCAATAAAGAGAAAGTCCCTGTTTTTCCAAACACAAAACAGGATGTCCCCATGGCACAAAGCTCTGGCCACACCATCAACTCATGCTTTGAGTCATGGAGCACAGAAAAATCCTTTGATTCCTGAATCTAACAATGACTTGCACAATATAAAATATGATTCTAATTAAATTTTCAAAATAGAACTGCGCTTTCGGCATATGACATCCACACTCAGATAAATCAGGGGCTTCCATGTGCAAATGACAACGCAACAGTTACACACTAATATGCCGCCTCTTTCTTACAAACATGCTTTCTCTTTGTGATTTTCCTTTAACCCACAGAAATTGAAACAGCCTTAAAACAGCATCAAGGGACAAAGAAAGAGAATAAAAATGCATAGGAAAATAAATATGTAAACAAAACAAAGACAAATGTACACTTTACACATACACATAAAACAGTCCCTTGTGAGCTTTGCTCAGAGTATCTTTTAGCAGTAGTTAAAAACATACAGCAAATGAGACAAATAGTTATTTCAACACCATCTAAACATCATCTTTCTGAATATAATCTATACTATGATTTATATTTCATGCCAAAGATCTAAAAGTTTTTATTGTCAAAAAGCAACATACCACAATTTCTCCAAACCGCTGGAAGATGTTGCGAAGGTCATGATAGGTAGTGGTTTTCTCGAGGTTGCCAATAAAGAGGGTTCTTGTTGCTTTGGGATGAAATTCATCTATCCTTTCATCCAAAGGGCGAAATTCATTTTCACTTTCTGTTTCTGTCAGTGCAGTGACGGGTAGAGTAAAAAAGGAAGAGAATGTTTCAATGTGAACTTACAGATCATGGGAAAATCTATATTTAAGAAACTAAATCTTTGAAACAGTAGGCTTGAACACTGATACAATATGAAAAATCATACACGCCTTCAGAACTAGATGCTTCTTAACTCCAAAGCAAAAGTGGAATACAAAGGCTAAAGAAATCTGTCTTAAAAATTAGGGTGAAGTAACACTTTGTTGTTACTTTGTTTTATTTTGATCTTAAAAAATAAAAAAAGTAGACTGAATTTCAATCTGCTAAATTGATATATTTTTTAAATAATCACTAAAACAAATAAGATTTTAAATCCCAGCAAAAATGGATTTCACCCTAATCTTAGATTTCAAAACTTCATAGCAGGCTTTCAATGTGATATACAAAACTATGATCTGAAACACATATAAAACTCAGCCAAACATAGTCCAGCTGCATTTTCAACATTTAGCATTTCACATTATATTTAATACACTAACCCAATGTCTGAATGCAGAAATTCTTACATACAAGAACCTGTATGAAAACTGACTGAAGCAACATTTATGAATTATCTTAATTTGGTAGTACACAGTTCCCAACTACACAGAGAGAGACTAAGTGACTCAAGGTTTCTATTTCTTATCATCAAGAGCCCTGGTTTAATGTCTAAGTCAGCCATGGGCTTCCCCTGTAGCTCCATTCATTAATTTGGTCATGGGAAGGGACATTCAGAATTTCACTGATAACAACTATAATACAGCTTGAATGTTTTTTCTAAAGTGCAAATCAGGGGCCTCCCTGGTGGCACAAGGGGTTGAGCGCTATACCCCACTGTGGAGCTTCCACAGTCGCTGCAGTGCGAGTTCAATCCCCAGCCAGGGAGGGGACCCACATGGCGCAGGCAGACCTCTCCTGCCTCACCCGCTGCTCCCCTCAGCAGTATATTTTAGTCCATCTGCCTGTTCTACTCCCCACTCTGTCTCTGGTGAGTACCCTCACCTCCTATGACTCTGTCCTGTACCCCCACTCTTACGTGCATAAATAAATAAATCTTTAAAAGAAAAAAGAAATGGTGAGACCAACAACAACAGTATTAAAAACTCAACTTCTGAGTTTTTGAGTGAACTCAGCTAGAACACATCTTGCTCCCAATTCCGGTTTATTAAACTCAGATTTAACTGTTATTATCAGAGTGTGTACTTTCAGCATCAGGCAGACAGAAAATGGCCCAAGGCTCCAATACCTATTTCTATATTTTCAGCATATCTCCAAGGGACAGATCTCATTTCAAGCTCAACTAGGTCTTCTTAAAACTAATATAGGGCAGATATTTCAGAATATTTAAAGAGGAAAATGAAAAAGAAAGAAAAAATAATTAATATCTTGAGGTATGTGTTCCAAAAGGAAATTCAAAGGTATGCTGGGCAGCCATTAAAATCTGCAATTCATTTCACCAAACAGTTCAGTAACTTTTCAAAACTAAAAACTCACTTTAGCAAAGAAAAAAAGAATGTGTTTTCTACATGTAACCTATTCAATCTTCATGACAAGATTACATGTCACTGAAAAAACTTTTATCCAACAATTACATCTGTATAAGGGAGTCTAATGTTGCCCATTAGCATAAGAAGCACAATTGTAAAAGCCATCATGAATTTATCTGCAAAGCTGGCTTTTCTGGCTTTGGATCTTTTTATTTCCAAGTGGTCCCAACCTAAAAGAAGCAACACACGCCACACACTTCAATGCAGGACATTTATGACTAACCACTCAGAAGCATAACTCCAACTGAGTCACACACTTAAGCCACATGCTTTCAAATATCCCACTAAACTTCACTGGCCAGTGGCCAATGCCCAGTTTCTTCCTGGGTGCTGATTAAACAAAATTAATTTTTAAGATAAAATCTCAAGCTTGCCCCACCACTTAGAGATCAGAGGATCACCTATTGCTAAACCCCCTGACTTGTATACTCAGTACTTAATAAATGTATATGACTCTAAAAATTTATATAGATTATATAACATTCTAAATCCTGTCCTTCAAGTCAATCCTGACCTGTTCCAAATGCATTAAATAAGAACTTCTGAGTTTCTCCTAGTCCAGCTGTACCTCTCAAATTTGGTAGGAGGCCCCATGAAGGCATAACCTACAATTCCTTTGAAAAGATAGTATCTCTTTGAATTCCTGCTACACTACAGTATAAACATAACTTTTATATGCACTGGGAAACAAAAAAAATTGTGTGACATGCTTGATCATGATGGTTTTTTTATTGAGATGGTCTAGAACCAAATCTGCAATATGTCTGCAGTATGCATGTATAAATGACGCCTACACGTTCTTATCAGACATTGTTTTTTCCTTCCTGTAAGACAAAATGAGTATTCCAAGAAAACAGACTATAGTTTATCCTATAAATTCTACTCAAGTCTTAGTCAAAGTTCAACTGTCTCAGCACCAGGATGTATTTGCATAATCTTAATGGTTCTTTTCATTCCTCCACACATTTACTCACAAGTAGCCTTAAATTGGGAGTTCCCAAACTTCAGTATATAAATTCTGAACCTGTGATTGTAGTGGCATGCTCAAAGAGTCTGCATTTTGAAAAAGCGCTGCAGGCGATTGGGAAAAAGGAGAAACAATGGCCCTAAGCAGTTCCTAAGACTAGCAGCCACCTTATACACAATAGGCCTTCACCTGGTAGGTTCAAACTAACAAAATGTCCCCTTGAAATTCTCAAGGTGTAGCACTCATCTTAATCTTTTTTAAAATTTTTTAAATTTAAAGGTCACAGAAGGTAGATTAACAGATTCAATGTATCGGGCATAATGGAAATAAAACTGGTCTACTAGTTCCTCCAATCAAATGTAACAAATAGTTTGTTTTCTAATTTAGGGTATTTCTGTTTTCTAATTTAGGGTATTTCTATTCACTCTCCTAGGAACTATCTAGTTATCTCAATCAACTCAATCCTTTTGGGAAGACAGGACTCTACAAGGGATTAAGCTCTGCCTTTCAGACTGTCAAAAGTCAGCATTTCTCCTTTATAGAAACAGAACAATATTCATCCTGCCTAACAATGTATTTTACTGAGCTGAATGATAAATATATCACTCTTTAAAATAGAAAACACTGAAAGTATGTGAATAATTAAAGCTGGAATAGTGTCAACATTCAGGATAAGATGTTGTCCTTTCATAAACTTAACACAAATTGCACTAAGGCTTAGCTATCTCTTACCTGGCCCTATCCATGCTGTTACTTCAATCTGCATGCCAAAGAACAGTTTTCCTTTTGATGCAGTCAGTGCTTTTTCTTGGTCCTCTTGCTGCCGAAAGAACACCAGGCCATACCTCTCCTCTGAAGTTCCATGTATCTGCACTGAAGTCACCTTTCCAAATTTCTTAAATTCATGGAAAAGGCCATCTTTAAGGCTTGTATCTAAATCCCCAAACAAAAACAAGTTGCTTAGTCTTCTAATTTAGTTACAACACAATAAACAAACTATTTAACCTCTAGCCTAATTAAAACTTAAGTTTTTGTTAACAACAACAAAACTCTAAAATGTATTTTGGAGACTGTTGTATGATTCTGAAAATAAACTGTGTGTAAGAAGATATGTTTTGTATTTGTTAGCTAAAAACGGTATTGTAGGGCCTCCCTGGTGGCTCAGCGGGTTGAGTGCCGCACTGTGAAGCATCCATGCACAGCAGCGCGAGTTCAATCCCCGGCCAGGGAGGGGACCCACATGGTGGGGCAGACCTCTCCTGCCTCGCCCGCTGCTCCTCTCAGCAGTGTATTTCGAGCCATCTGCCTGTTCTGCCTCCCGCTCTGTCTCTGGTGAATCCTCTCATCTCCACACCTCTGGCCTGTACCCCAGCTATAAATGCATAAATAAATAAAAAAATCTTAAAAAAAAAAAAAGAGGTCAACATTTAAAAAAAAAAAACAAAAACGGTATTGTAGCCTTGCAGAAAAATGCCCTTATATTTTACAAACAGCTACAAAGTCAATGTGAAAGGACATAAGTGAGTCAAAGATTGACTTTAGAAGTTTAAAGGAAAAAAAAGGCAACAAGAACAGGAAGGAAGGGCCTCCCTGGTGGCACAGTGGGTTAAGCAACGTACTGTGAAGCATCCACAGCCACTGCAGCACGAGTTCAGTCCCCTGCCAAAGAGGTGACCCACATGGAACAACAGACCTCTCCTGTCTTGCCCATTGCTCCCCTCAGCAGTGTGTTTCAGTGGATCTACTTGTGCTGTTCCCCACTCTGACTCTGATGAATCTTCTCACCCCCTGCACCTCTGGCCTGTACCCCAGCTCTTGTATGCATAAATAAATAAATCTTGAAAAAAAGGAAGAGGAAGGAAAATGTAGATAAGTAAATTATGGCAAAATATTGATGATTTCTTTAATGAAGGCTATGGTGTAAAGGGAGTTCAATTTGTTATTAATTATGGACTTTACATACATACATAAAACTTAAGGACCTGAGAAAGAAAGCCCTATTTCCAGTTTTCTGAGCACCATGTCCACGATAAAACTGTGTGCTAAGAGGCACCATGACACGCTAAACAACCTTAAGGCCTTCCGAAGAGGAATCGTACCTTCTGAGAGAAATGTGTTGTCCTGGCTCATTATAAAAATTAAAGTTGTACAGAAATACAAGTTAATTTTATCCCCTGAACAACCTTAAAGTATCAAGTAATTTAAGTAAAAATTTCATCAACATTTGTGTCTCATTATCTCTATCATGCAAGCCTGGTATGTAAGTTTTACAGTTGTTTTAATAAATAACGTCAGCACTCACTAAAATGTATTTAGCTAAGAATTGCTTAATCTAGTCTTTGTTTACAATGTGTAAACAACAGTGTTTACACATTCAACATGCCTAATGTAAGGGTAACTGTATATTATGGTAAATTAAAAATGTCAGAAGTGGGGGCCTCCCTGTTGGCACAGTGGGTTAACGCACTATGAAGCAGACCGCAGCTACTGCAGCATGAGTTCGATCCCTGCCGCCGGCCTGGAAGGGGACCCACATGGCGTAGCAGACCTCTCCTGCCTCACCCGCTGCTCCCCTCAGCAGTGTGTTTCAGTTTGCCTGTTCTGCTCCCCGCTCTGTCTCTGGTGAGTCCTCTCACCGCCCTGGATTCTGGCCTGTACCCCAGCTCTTTTTATGTATAAATAAATAAATCTTAAAAAAAAAAAAGTCAGAAGTGAAAGACTACAATGGAGCACAGCTTTTAACTAGATTTATCCATGAGTCTTCTTATTCAAAACATTAATATTTTGAAATATATTATTTCCTAGCATTATTTTGTGCCCAAAGTTATTTCATGTAATACAGAACTCTCAGGTCAATAGAATAAATCTAAATGAAAACACTTATCTCTAAAATTTCACCAATACCACAAAATTTAACCCAAAGAAAGCATATTCATTAAAAAATAAGCCATGTTTTACACAGCATGCATCATACAACCTTTGTGTAGACACATATGCATATGTGTGCGTACATGTGCTTAATAAGACATGACCCACTTGCTTTCTCTCACATGGCAGTAAATATTAATAAACCACAAAAAGAAAATAGTTTTCACTACTATAGCATTCGAGATGCTCACTCTCCAAAAGTAGCAGAGAGGAAAGTAAAGTAATACAAAATTTTACCTGTAGAGCGTACTGGAAGATTCTGAACTTTGATCCCAAAACTTTTGCGGGGCTCATCTTTTTCCAGAGATGAAAGTAACTGGGAAGTGGGTGCTGGGACTGCTGCAGACTGAACTGACCGGGCAGGAGAGTCATCACTTGAACTACTACTGGAATCACTGCTGCAGATGGGCAAAAAAACAACCACCAAATAAAGCTTTAGTGGAAAGGCAAACAGAAAACAAGTATCGCACAAAACTTAAAATTGACAAGTGGTAATAATTAAGTCTAAATTTTAGGTCTAGGATTTCTGAACACTCTACCTTCTCCACAGTCACGTCACACTCTACCTTTAGAGACAACACAAGACAGCAAACACTAGCCTGTGAACATGGAAGCAAAAGTAACAATCTCTTAACCACCCACTGCACCACATAAAGACAAGTGTTTCCTTCTGTGTAAAATTTGAATAATTTTTCCCCAGAGGAATTAAAAGTAGTAAATGCAGTTCATATAAGGATAGTAATAATAGAATGTGGGTATATGAGTTTTGGATTCAGAAATCTCAATTCAATCTTGGCTCAAACAGCATGTATCCTTGGACAAGTTACTTAATTGCTTACTAAGCCTCAGTTTCCACATCTGTAAAATGTAAATAATAGTAGTATCATCCTATAGGATTAAAAATTAATAAAATAAATCCACATATTTACAGATGGAATATATCAGCATTCAACAAATGGACAGTACTGCTCTGCTCCATCACTACTGCCAAACCACCACACCTCCTCACAGGTAAATTAAATTTTAGGAAAACATAAATATCCAAAATAATTCTACAAGTAATTTTAAGTCTGAAGGACTAATGAAGAAATATATGTTATTTGAGTCACTAGGGCTAGATCTTTCATCTTCGAATGTGGGAAATAACAGCCAAAGAACTGAATATTCATTATTCTCTTCACTTTAATCCAACCCTCAAAAGTAAGGACAGTCAGTTGAAAAACAAGGAGAAAAATACTACCTAGGTCAGCTTAACAGAGATTTTGAAAGGTTTAATATGCCTAAGAACTGTGTGAGAGGCACCTCCCCAGTGGTGCAAGGGGTTAAGCACTGCAGGATGAGGCATCCACAGCCACTGCAGCACAAGTTCCATTCCCGGCCAGGGAGGTGGCCCACACAGCACAGCAGACCTCTCTTGCCTCGCCCGTTGCTCCCCTCAGCAGTGTATTTCAGTTGATCTGCCTGTTCTGTTCCCCCACTCTGTCTCTGGTAAATCCTCTCACCCCCTACACCAGTTCCTGTATGCATAAATAAGTAAATCTTTAAAAACAAAAAAAGAGGGGGCCTCCCTGGTGGCGCAGTGGGTTAAGCAACGCACTATGAAGCAAACCACAGCCACTGCAGCACGAGTTCGATCCCTGCCGCTGCCCTGGGATGGGACCCACATGGCGCAGCAGACCTCTCCTGCCTCACCTGCTGCTGCCCTCGACAGTATGTTTCAGTCAGTCTGCCTGTTCTGCTCCCCACTCTGTCTGGTGAATCCTCTCACCTCCTGTGACTCTGGCCTGTACCCCAGCTCTTGTGTGCATAAATAAATAAATCTTTTTTAAATTTTTAAAAGAAAAGAACTGTGTGAGAACTACAAGACCCTTTGCGGTAGTAGATGTGTAAGACTGCTGTCATTTTCTTCCTAGCAATTTCAAACAGATTCATAAAAAGCTATTTACAGACTTCTAAATTTTGTTCCATACTGCCCTGTTGTGGAAGCCTTATTTTTTCGGTAAACATCTTGAAGGGGGTAATCCACCTTAAGCACAAGCCTTAGAAGAAAGACCCAACAGTTTTTGTTATTTGCTCCAAGACTACAGGTCTCATATCCAAGTGAATCTCTAAGCCAACCAGATGATGAAATCTAATTCAAGGATCTGAGACAAATATGCTATTGTTTTATTTAAGCAAAGACATAAATACTATTTTTAAAAAAACAGGGTGTCAACACAAAGGATTTCATGGCATTTTTATTTAGCTCACACAAACTTAGGCAAAGATGAAAACTTCATATGTTATTAGAGCTTTCTGCAACTTGAAGCACGAAATAAACCCATGCCAATAAGAGCCATAAGGAGGGACCTGAGTGACAAGATACAAAGGACTACAGGTAAAAGACTAAAGACACAACTACAGGTTGTAACTGTTAGGCCTATAAATGATTGGGCTTCCATTTCTCTATATATAAAAAGAACTTCCCCCCCCCAGATCATTCAATAGTGTTACTAGTACTAAATCAATCAACTAGTGTTACTAGTGTTACTAGTACTAAATCAATAGCATAGTATATTTTCATTCAAATTAAGGGTTAACAATCTGTTTTTAGCCTAGGAAATAGTTACACATTTTAAATACTCCCAGCAATACAATATTATTCACAAGACCACCTGATGACTAAAGTCTTAAGTATATTATATGACTAATCAACTCAATAATTTCCAATGAGTCATAAAATAACCATTTAAATTATAATACTATCTATCTATCCCCAAATTCCTTACTAATAGTGGTAAAGAGGCAAATACGGGCAAGAGCTCATTAAAATTATTAATGAGGCAACAAAATAAGTTGTGTCTGTATTACAAAAATAGAAAGGAAGGTGATGAATCAATGGTGACAGTAATTTTATTAAGATTTATTTATGCATCTAAGAGCTAGGCTATAGGCCAGGGGTGTGGGAGTTGAGAGGATTCACCAGAGACAAAGTGGGGAGCAGAAAAGGCAGACTGACTGAAACACACTATTGAGGGGAGCAGCAGGAGAGGCAGGAGAGGTCTGCTGTGCCATGTGGGTCAGCTCCCTGACGGGGGATCGAACTCATGCTGCAGTGGCTGCAGACAGTTTCATAGTGCTGAGATTTAACCCCCTTGCACTACCAAAGAGGCCTGTGACAGTAATTTTAAAATCAAGTACAAAACAGTGATAGAAATCACTATCAGGGCCTCCCTGGTGGCGCAGTGGGTTAAGCAACGCACTATGAAGCAAACCGCAGCCACTGCAACAAGAGTTCAATCCCTGCTGCTGGCCAGGGAAGGGACCCACATGGCGCGGCAGACCTCTTCTGCCTTGCCCGCTGCTCCCCTCAGCAGTGTACTTCTGTTGATCTGCCTGTTTTGCTCCCCGCTCGGTCTGTGGTGAATCCTCTCACCCCCTCCCCACACCTCTGGCCTGTACCCCAGTGCTTATGTGCATAAATAAATGAATCTTTAAAAAAAAAAAAAAGAAACCACTATCATCATCATGCTTTTTGGTGAATTCCCTGCTACCACACCAATTTTGAAACAAGATAGAGAATTTAACTGGCAGAATTATTGCTGACCAACTTGAAGTGATAATAACTAAAAAAGGGGGAAAGGTTTTAAAAGAACTATGAAGTGATAAAATGACCAACCTTTGAGTTCACATTTTGATATGCTAACCTAAATACATCTCCAGTATAGTCTATTAAATATACTATGGCTTTAAATATCCAGAATCAAAATGGGGGCTCAAAGCATTTGCAGGTCTACTAAACTCAAAAGAAGCCCAAATGTCCAAAATATGGGTGTACTTTAAAAGTTTCTAATGATTTAAAATAATTTTGTTTAAACTGAAGAATCCTCCCTGGTGGCACAAGGGGTTAAGGTGCAGCACTATGGAGCATCCACAGCCACTGCAGCACGAGTTTGATGCCCGGCCAGGGAGCTGACCCCCACGGTACAGCAGATGTCTCCGGTCTCGCCCACTGCGCCCCTCAGCAGTGTGTTTCAGTCTATCTGCCTATTCTGTTCCTCACTCTGTCTTTGGTGAGTCCTCTCACCCCCGCTCCTCTGGCTGGTACCCCAGTTCTCAAATGCACTGATAAATAAATCTTTAAAAATAAATAAATTGAAGAATCACAACAAAAAATATGTATCAGAAAATATGTATCTCAAGTAACAATTTTCCAACAACCTTTCTTTTCCACTAGAAGCTAAGAGTATTTTCTCTCTACATAGTATATAAGCTTGAGTTAAGAGGAAAAGATGTAAGGTAGAGATTTTCTATCAGGTTTGGGCAGTTCAAAAATGTGCCTACCATCTTTAATGCTTCCATCAAATGTTGGTGGGGGAGACATCATATAATTTCTTAAATAGAATCATGTCACACCAGTAATAAGTAAAATAGAAAATAAAATATTTTCTATTTTTGTACAAGTCTGAATTTACAAGATGATCATGTCTTTTTAGAGCAGCAGTCCCCCAAATATGGTTTGAAGAACCAAGGAGACCCCCCCACACACACCTCCTTTTAAGCAGTCTGTGAGGTGCTCCCTACTTCAAGTCCATATTTGTATGAGGCCAGATTATCTTCATACACATGACAGAAGTAGTTATGAGAATCTAGGTATCTTATTAAACCAGGCATTAAGATATTTGCAAGCAGATAAAACAATGTCACCCATTCCACTAGTATTTTTCTTTTAAAAATTAGTTTACTCCTACCAGCTGAAATCTAAAATTAAAACTGACAAGGGAGGGCCTCCCTAGTGGCGCAAGGGGTTAATAAGCACCACACGATGAAGTATCCATAGCCAATGAAGCATCCACAGTCACTGCAACACGAGTTCGATCCCCCACCAAGGAGGTAACCCACATGGCGCAGCAGACCTCCCCTGCCTCGTCCGCTGCTCCCCTCAGCACTATATTTCAGTCAATCTGCCAGTTCTGCTCCCCACTCTGTTCTTAGTAAATCCTCTCACCCCTGACACCTCTGACCTGTACCCCAATTCTTGTATGCATAAATAAATAAATCTTTAAAAAAAAAAACACAACAAACTGACAAGGGAGGGTCCTCCCAGAATCAGATGACCTCTTGGGGTGGACTGCTTGCCCAAGATCATGAATGAAGATCTTCATCTGCAAATATGAATTCTTTACTCCTTTAGCCTTTTCACTACTTGCTTTTCTCCCTGTGAAAGCGCATGGAGATAATCAATGCTCCTTAACTCCGGCAACCGTTGCTAAATTTACTATTAAGGCCTAAGCTGCACAGCCAAAAGTCCCCTAATTTCTTGCTAAGATGATTTTAGATAGTAGAACTGCTTTGGAATACTTATTGGTTGAACAAGTCATTAAATCTGTGCCATAGTAAATACCTCCTTGCTAGACCTTGATCAACATCTGTGGTACTGTGGCAAATACAAGAAATTAACAAATAAGCCACTTAGCTAAACAGGCTTATGGCCCCTTTCAAGGTGCAATCTTTGATTTATCTGCTACTAACTGGTCTGGTCCATAGGGGGCACTAAGGAGCATGCTTCAATCTCTTGGTATTAACTGACAGTCATCGGGGCCTCCCTGGTGGCGCAGTGGGTTAAGCAACGCACTATGAAGCAAACCGCAACCACTGCAGCACGAGTTCGATCCCTGCTGCCGGCCAGAGAGGGGCCCCACATGGTGCGGCAGACCTCTCCTGTTGTGCCCGCTGCTCCCCTCAGCAGTGTGTTTCCGCTGATCTGCCTGTTCTGCTCCCCGCTCTGTCTCTGGTGAATCCTCTCACCCCCCACACCTCTGGCCTGTACCCCAGTGCTTGTATGCATAAATAAATAAATCTTTAAAAAAAATAAATAAAAAATAACTGACAGTCATCATTGAAGACTGTTCTCAAGGACCCCAAAGTCACGTGTGCAGTCATCAGCAATACATCAGGTGGTCTCACCATGCTTGAAGAAACAGCAACAAGATAAAGAGCAAAAACAATATTCTTCCACAGACCTTACATCATCACCTGTGAAATTCACAAGGTAAGACCAGCTTAGCTGGATGGTGACCAAGAGTGGAGCTAGTAGCAAATATGTGGGTCAACCTCTCGTGTATGAAATGAGAACCAAAGGAGAGACTTGTAAAATTACTTAAAGGAGGCCATCGGACTGAAATGATTCTAATATTTTAGCAGGATACTTAGGAACTCAAAACCGAAGCCTATAAATGCTGAAAAGGACACCCAGTCACAAACAGCCAAGTAGGCTTTTAGAAATAAGTGAAATGCTTACGCTCTACCCAATCGAACAATTTTCTTGCTTTGCTTCCACCCTTTCTCTGTAAGTCTTCTCCTCCAGCTCCTTTTGGTGGTGTACTCATAACCATTCTGGTTTGGTAAAGCCCAATTCAAGTTGGTTTTTGTACAAATAACCTATCACCTTTTTTTTTTTTTTAAGATTTATTTATGCATACAAGAGCTGGGGTACAGAACAGAGGTGCGTGTGGTGAGAGGACCCACCAGAGACAGAGCGGGGAGCAGAACAGGCAGATTGACTGAAACACACTGCTGAGGGGAGCAGCGGGTGAGGCAGGAGAGGTCTGCTGTACCATGCAGGTCACCTCCCCGCGGTGGCAGGGATCAAACTCGTGCTACAATGGCTGTGGTCCGCTTCACAGTGCGTTGCTCAACCCACTGCGCCACCAGGGAGCCCCCCCCCCTTTGTAAAGAATAGTATGTCAAACAAATTAATAAACAAAAACTTCAAACTTTAAATTAAAAGCATTAATTTCTGGGGCCTCGCTGGTGGCATAGGGGGGTAAAAGTCTCAGTGCTATCAAGCTATCACAGCCACTGCAGCACGAGTTCAATCCCCGGCCAGGGAGCGAACCCACATGGCGCAGCAGACCTCTCCTGTTTCGCCTGTTGCTCCCCTCAGCAGTGTATTTCAGTCCATCTGCCTGCTCCCCACTCTGTCACTGGTGAATCCTCTCAACCTCACACCTCTGACCTACACCCCAGTTCTTATATGCATAAATAAAAATTAATCTTTTCTAAAAAGTTTTAATTTCTAATAAGGCAAATGTCAATAGACATTATCTACAATAAACAAAAACGAAATTATTTCAGAATGTAAAAGTAACCTAAGTCCAGAAAGCTTCAAAAAAGAAAATTCACTAGTGTAGCAGAGAGTTCAACAGGTTCCCAATTTGTGGTAGAATTTCATTTCTACCACCTCTGATATGACCTGAATTAATTCTCCGTTGTTTTTTTTTCCCCCTAAAAAAATGCGGAAGGAGAAAGTCAGCTGTGCGGTCTAGTACGCTCCTCTTTTTGCCTCTCTACTCTTTAATTTCCCGAGTGGGTTACCAGACCTCATAACCGTCAAAGGTCCTGTTAACTCTAAGGTTGTATGACTCTCCACCTACTCCAATCTTTCATCTCTGAGAGTTGCCAGTTACCTACAGGATGAAGTCCACATTCTTGAACAAGGTAGAGGACCCTTTACAAATTGGCTCCAAACTAGAAATTTCTAGCAGCTCCTTTTTATTCCCTTGTCTCAGCCCTCTAACCCACTCACTAATGATGGATGCACAGAAGTGTCACACCAGTTTCTAGTCAGGGGCACCTTTTTGTATTCTTATCAGAAGTGAAGCCTTGGTTAATTTACTGCCCCCCACCCACCATCCTTAATTTTCTCATACGTTGTTGTTGAGGAGTTAATGAGTTAATGATTATGATTATGAGAGCTTGCAGCAAGCTATCAGAGTTCTTGCCCACACCCATTCATGTTGAAAGCACCTTCCTACCCCTCCTTACCTGCCCCGCCTTTAGAGACTAGCTCCCAAAGTTTAACTCTTGCTCTGCAGCTGTTGCTAACACACCACCCACCCCATCCACCTCAAACCAAGCCATTCACTGGTTTCTTATTGTGTGTCCTGAAAACTTTACCACTATCTCTCTCAAAACCCTTTATTGTGTAAAAGTACTCATTTACCAGCTTCTTTATAGAGTCCAATACTGAACCCACCTTTGTAAAAAGAGCCTAGTATGGTGCCCATTAGGCCATAAATCTATCGCCAAGAAACAGATCTGAATTTGCAAATGATCGAAACTGATGTCTTGGAAAGTACACCAAGTTCAGTAAAGTGAAAGTACCAACAACTCAGTACCTAAGAGTGAAATGAAAATGTATTGTTTTATTGCAAAGTAGTTCTTTCTTCTGCATTACTACATTAACTATTCAAGGGGGAAAATGGTTGTTCTAAGGTTTTAGAACTTTTAACTAAAATATATTAACAACCTGGCTGAAAAATCACTGACAGTTATACAAAAACATAAAACAGCTCAAGGATTCTTTTGTCTACAATTTTGTGGGAGGTGCTTTCAAAAACAAATTGTTTCCAATATGAAAGCAAAAGTACAATTAAAACATTAAAAACGTTTTAGATGTCTAATAAAGCCCAGAGTCTTTGGATGCACTATTCTAATTCATACACAAATACCTACATCAGTGGCTCTCAATGATGCTGATTTTGCTTCCCAAAAGACATTTTTGGTTATTACAAATAAGGGCTTGGGTGAGACTTACTGCCATGTAGTAAGGAGAAGCCAGGGAAGCTCAAACATTCCAGTGGACAAGGACAACCCCACAACCAAAAATTCTCTGGCTCCAACCATGTATATGCCAAGGTTGAGAAATCCTGACCTACTTTATTTCTTTAACTTCCTTCCCTCCCTTTGAAAATCCAAAAAGCTAA
This sequence comes from Galemys pyrenaicus, assembly GCA_019455555.1. NCBI lineage: Eukaryota > Metazoa > Chordata > Mammalia > Eulipotyphla > Talpidae > Galemys > Galemys pyrenaicus. The sequence continues at coordinate 7,291,201 of JAGFMF010012255.1, read as the reverse complement.
TTCCAGGCTGCAACTGAAACATTAGATCCTTAAAGTGACTGTTCTTATTAGTGTATCACTTGAGAAAAATCTTTGAGTAACTCTGAAACTTACAAGGAAAAAAAAAGTGAAGCAAAGGGGTCACCTTCTAAAAACTAGACTACTCAAGAAGGGGGTCTGAAACATTCTGCTGTCACTTCATTTGGGAAACATGATAAAAGGGGGAACTGCAACTAACACTTTTATGTGCACCATGTCAATACCAAGGTCAAAGTATTTGCAGACAAAACTTTTAAAATGGTTTCTTAGCTCTACAGCTTTTTCTAATTCTTTTTTTTAAAGATTGATTGATTTATGCATACAAGAACTGTGGTACAGGCCAGAGATGTGGGGGTTGAGAGGATCCACCAGAGACAGAGTGGGGAGCAGAACAGTGGAGCTACTGAAATACACTCCTGAGGGGAACAGCAGATGAGGCAGGAGAGGTCTGCTGCGCCATGTGGGTCCCCTCCCTGGCCAGCAGCAGGAATCAAACTTGAGCTGCAGTGGCTGTGGTTTGCTTCATAGTGCCTTGCTTAACCCACTGCGCCACCAGGAAGGCCCATTATTTCTAATTCTTAATCTAGGGATTTAAGGTGGTAGGTTAGTGTCACAAGAGTTTTCCTTACAAAAGTACCATGTTTAGAGAAATTAAGCTCTTTATGCAAGATGTAAGTTTTATTAATGAGGTATTCTGTTTTGTAACTCAAAGACATTTTAAATGTCTTTAAAAAATGTTGAAGGGCCTCAGCATTAAGTTTCATTACTATGAGCTATCCATAGACACTGCAGCACAAGTTGGATCCCCTGCCAGGGAACTGACCCACATAGCACAAGAGACCTCTCTTGTCTCGCCTGCTGCTCCCCTCAGCAGTGTATTTCAGTCAATCTGCCTTTTCTGTTCCCCGCTCTGTCTTTGGTGTATCCTCTCACCACCACCCTGTCCCCACACCTCTGGCCTGTACCACAGTTCTTGTATGCATAAATAAATCAATCTTTAAAATAAAAAAATAAAAATGACGCTACAACAAAAAGCAACCAGATGCAGAAATGGGCACCTTTGAACTTGAGCAGACATTTCTCCAAACAAGGTATACAAATGGCCAAAAAAAAAAAAAAAATTATCATTCATCATTAGGGAAATTCAAATCAAAACCATAATGAGATACCGTTCACACTCATTAGGAAGGCTTGTCAGTCATCAAAACAGAAAATAACAAGCGTTGACAAGGATGTAAAGAAACTAGAACCCTGATGGCATAACTGGTGGGGTGGTAGGTTGGGGATAAGTGCTGTGGAAAACAATATGCCAGTTCCTCAAAAACTGGAATTACCATGATTTCGTAATTTAATTTCTGGGTAAATAACTGAAAGAATTGAAAACAGGGGCTCAGTACATAGCTGCACACCCATAATCACAGCATGCTTCATCAACAAAGATGGGGCAACCCAGTTGTGCATTAACAGACCAGACAAACAAAATACAGTACACACGGAGAGAAATATTATTCAGCCATTAAAAGGAAGGAAATTCTGCCGTGTTCAACTTGGATGAACCTTGTGGACAATATACTAAGTGAAATAAGTCATTCACAAGAGAACAAACAGTGCATGATTCAACTTACTTAAGGTGTCTAGAGGAGCTAAACTGATTGAAAAACAGAAAATAGAATGGTGGTTGCCAGGGGCTGGGTGAGAAGGGAATCATTTACTGGATATGGGAGTTTCAGTTTGGAAAGATGAAAAAGTTATAGAGACTGATGGTGGTAATGGCTGCACAATGTGAATATACTAAATGCCACTAAACTATACACTTAAAAATGGTTAAACTGGTAAATTTTATTTTACCACACACACAGAGATGATCTAAGAAGGAAGATACTGGGTGGCGCCGGGGGTAAAGACATAGAACTATCAAGCTATCACCAGCCACTGCAATGTAAGTTTGATCCCCGGCTAGGTTGCTGACTCACTCACATGGCACGGCAGACCTCTCCTGCCTTGCCCACTGCTCCCCTCGGCAGGGTATTTCAGTCAGTCTGCCTGTTCTGCTCCCCACTCTTGTCTCTGGTGAATCCTCTCACCCTGCACCTGCACCCCCACCTCTGGCCTACAACCCAGTTCTTTTATGCATAAAGTTAAAAAAAAAAAGGGGGGCCCTCCATGGTGGCGCAATGGGTTAAGCAACACTCTGAAGCAAACCATAGTCACTGCAGCACCAAGTTCAATCCCTGCCCCTGGCCAGGGAGGGGACCCACATGGGGCAGCAGACCTCTCCTGCCTCGCCTGCTGCCCCTCTCAGCAGTGTGTTTCAGTTGATCTGCCTGTTCTGCTCCCCACTCTGTCTCTGGTGGATCCTCTCACCCCCACACCTCTAGCCTACACCCTAGTTCTTTGTACATAAATAAAGTAAAACCTTTTAAAAGAATAATAATGAGAAGAAAGATACAAAGTGAGCAGTTCTTTTTGTTCCATAGAAAAAGATGAGAGATTTCAAACCAATCAATTTAACAGGTTACCTGCTGCTTTTCATCAATAGGCTCTGTGGACTCGGGCTTACTTGGGTAAAATTCCTCAGAAATTATTTCAGAGAAATGAGTCAGCTCCAATGGCAAAAGATATGAGGAAAACACTATGGAACCCAACTGGATAAATGATAGGTTACAAGCTCTTCAGAGGCAAAGTTAATGAAAAGGTATCTAAATTCTTTAAATTTGGGATACTTATTGACAAAAACTGTATTGCTATGTTACCAAGCAAGAATGGATTTTTTGTTATGGAACAATCATTTGACTTCAATTTTATTTTGATCCATTATATTTCTTTTAAAAAGATTTATTTTATGCACACAAGAACTGGGGTCTAGGCCAGAGGTGGGGAGAGAAATGGGGTGTAAGAGGAGTCATCAGAGACATTGGTATCTGCAGTGACTGTGGCCTGAGTTTGATCCTTGGCCAGGGAGCTGACCCACATGGCACAGCAGACCTCTCCTACTTGCCCGATGCTCCCGACTCTGTCTCTGGTGAATCATCTCGCCACCCCCCTGTACTTCTGACCTACACCCCAGTTCTTGTATGCATAAAAATAAGTCTTCCCAAAAAATTAAAATGATGATTAAGTGTATTGAGAGAAATTGACAAAAAGAAAGCATTCTCTTGAGATAGACAGAAAGAGAACCCTAATATACCAACAGTAATTTTTTTACTATAATCAACTTTTATTGCTGATATAAAAAAGCAGTGATTTCCTAATAAAAAATCTAGACCTCAGAAATTAGCTTTTCTTGAGATCCAGCTTCCATCTAGCCTTTGCCTAATAGAATTTATAAATATCAACTTTGTCTAAATTCAGACAGGTACTTGCTCCACTTTATAGGTAAGGTTAAGACTAAGTAGATTTCGTTTTCTTGGTAACTATAAATAAAAAATAGAGCTTGCTGTTCTAAAGTCCAATAGTTGATATAAGGGGAAAAAATTCACTAAAGAATATTTTTAATGAGTCTCTTATAATGGCAGAAAATACTGTTCAGAATTGAGTTGAAATATGCTGTGTGATTATCTTGCTCACTGATTAAGTACAAAGGCAATGCAGTTACAGCTATAGTTAATTTTTTTTTTTAAGTTTGTCTTTTGGGGCCCTCCCTGGTGGCGCAGTAGGTTAAGCAACGCACTATGAAGCGGACCACAGCTACTGCAGCACGAGTTCGATCCCTGCCGCCGCGGGGAGGTGACCTGCATGGTACAGCAGACCTCTCCTGCCTCACCCGCTACTCCCTCAGCAGTGTGTTTCAGTCAATCTGCCTGTTCTGCTCCCCACTCTGTCTTTGGTGGATCCTCTCACTGCCCACACCTCTGGCCTGTACCCCAGTGCTTGTATGCATAATAAATAAATCTTAAGAAATATATATATTAGAAAAAGTTTGTCTTTTGATGAGGTTAAGTAAAAGGAATATGGGAATAGTGACCCTATAAGATGACTTCTGCAAAATGATGCTACTCAAAAAACCCAAAGACGTTATTCTTCAGTCTTCAAATAGAAAGGACGACTGCTACAATATGAATGAATCTTAAAGTCATTACACTAAACAAAAAAAGCCAGACAAAAAGGACAAATTACACAAAATTCTTTTTATATGAGGTGCCTAGAGTAGTCAAGTACATAGAGACAGAAAACAGAATGGTGGGGCCTCCCCGGTGGTGCAGTGGGTTAAGCAACGCACTATGAAACAAACCGCAGCCACTATAGCACAAGTTTGATCCCTGCTGCCGGCCAGGGAGGAGACCCACATGGCATAGAGGACTTCTGCCTCACCTGCTGCTCTCAGCAGTGTGTTTCGGTCAGTCTGCCTGTTCTGCTCCCTGCTCTGTCTCTGATGACTCCTCTCACCTCCTGTGACTCTGGCCTGTACCCCAGCCCTTGTATGCATAAATAAATAAATCTTAAAAAAAGAAAACAGAATGGTAGTTGCCAGGGCCTGGGGCAGAGAGCAGGAAGCCACTGTTTTAACGGCTACAGTGTCAGTCAGGGAAGATGAAGTTCTAGAAATGGATGGCAGTAATGAAAGAGAATAAATAAAAGAATAAAAGAAATACTATATATTTTAAAAGTTAAAGTGGTAAATTTTATGTTATATATATTTTCCCACACACAAAGAAACTGAAGCCTTACAAGTTTTGGTGTTAGAAACATCACCGACACTATGTTCTAATACTAAGAAGTATGTGGCTTATTTTCTGGTGGGCTTTACAGGTCCCTAAAATTCCCCAGTTTATTTAAATCCTAACAAGATGGCTAGCACAGACCTAGTCACAAGATGCTGCTTACCAGTTTATTGTCAGATTTTTAAGGAAGTCAAGTATGTGATCACATTATGCTACAGACAAATCCTGCTAAACACAAAATTCATATTGGGTAAAGTGGAAAAAAATTTTTTTTCTACATGCTCATTGTGTCCATAACCTTGGTCAAAAAATTCTTTCAGCTTAAATTCCAAAAAGCCTGAGCTCACAGTCATTACATTCTTGACAATCCCGTTAAGACTCAGAAAACCTGCTGCTCAAGTGACTCAAGGCAAAAAGAATCAAACATGCATCTCCCTGCAAGTAACAGCAGCTATTCCTGCCTGCCTAAGGAATAAGAAATCCTTCCCTGAGATAGCAAAGCCTTTTAGAATATCCACGACACACCTTAGTAAAGGGACACACTGAAGAGAACTCTAAACTTCAATTATAACACAGTAGGATTTTCTTATTCCTTTAATGGCACACAGTACATAAAGTCATGTATATTTTTATATGAACTAAGCTGTTTCAAAAACCATAAACAAGAAAACAAAAAGATGAAATGAAAGGGTATTTTTTTATCTTAAATAGTTATGTACAACTTCACCAAAACCACAAGTAAATTTAAACTTTAGGTTTTTACCTTTTCCCAATTTAACTGTGGTAGTAATTACATCTCTTTTCCATCAGAATAAAAAAGAACTTTGCTGTTTCCCTCTTTTAAAATCTTACTTAGGCCTGGCAGTTCCTGACCCAAGAAATTAGAAGGGCATCTCTCTCCTCACCAGGAAGCGTAAAGCCATCTACTGTTTGGTGTATTTGTTTATTTATCAGTGACTTCAAATTACACACTAAGAAACTACTGCCTCAAGTCCTTCTGTTTAAACACCTCCTCTGCAGTTTCTTCCAGTGGAAATAAACACAATGCTCTAGTCCAAAGGGCTCCAGCCACCATGACACAGCAGATTTAGGCAGTGAGTCTGTCCTTCCTCCTGCCATGGAAATAACCTTCATGCATCATAACCCCCAACCAAGTCATGTCTATAAGAAGCATGAATGTGTCTACTAAATGTGTGCCTTATTCTAATTCCAACACCAAAATTCCACTGTACATTAATAGACACATTTTAAGCCTCTATCAAAAGCAGGCGCTACCGCTTAAAATTATCTTCACATTATTATTTTTTTTATTAATTTAAAAAAGTTAGTGTGGCTTAAAATTATCTAGTTTTATTTTGGGGAGCATTAAACTTACTGGGAGGCTTAGATATTTAAATTTTTTTCAACAGTTGAGACACTACCTCGGCTACACTGGAAATCAACATGTATTTTTTAGCCTGACCAATACCAAAACTATTAAAGATATAATCTGGAAAGAATTTCCTCTGTATTATAAACTTAAGAGTCCCGAGAATCTTTTCTACTAACCCACAATTTCAAAGAGATAAGAAGGGTCCTGAGAATTTTAAAAAAGAAAGAAAAATAGTGGATTCCACTCTTCTTTGGACAAAATGAAAGGCACTTAAAGGAATGTACAAATTATTACTTTGTGACAGACAGAGCCTGCTTCTTAAGTGTGCTATCCAACAGCTATTCAGAAGTCAAAAATCTAATTTAAAAATTTTAAATAGGGCCCTTCCTGGTGGCGCAGTGGGTTAAGCAATGCACTATGAAGCAAACCATGGCCACTGCCACAAGTTTGATCCCTGCCGCCGGCAGGGGTGGTAACCCACATGGCGCAGGCACCTCTCCTGCCTCACCTGCTGCTCCCCTCAGCAGTATATTTCAGTCGATCTGCCTGTTCTGTTCCCCACTCTGTCTCTGGTGGACCCTCTCACCTCCCGCGACTCTGGCCTGTACCCCCAGCTCCTGTATGCCATGCATAAATAAATAAATCTTTAAAATAAATAAAAAATAAAATTTTAAGTAGCCATACTTTAAAAAGTAAAAACAGGTGAATTATAATAAAGTACTCTAACTAATGTTATAAACAAAATACTATCATTTCAACATGCAGTCAAGAAATTTTGCTACATCTTCAAAATTTGGTACGTAGTTTTAAAAATAGTTCTACTGAGATAAAATTTCACACATAAAACTGACCCAATATAAGTGTGCAGTCAAGGGTTTTACAGTACCTATGAAGTTATGCAGTGATCACAACAATAAAACCTTAGTACACTTGCAGTACCCCAGAAAGAAACTTCATACCCACCAGCAACCACACCCCTGCTCTTTCCACCCCAGCTACAAGCAACCATGAACCAACTTATTGTTTCTATAACATTTCTACAGATTCACCTCTTTCGACAGTTCACATCAAGAGAATCATATAACATGTGCCTTTTTTGTAACCTGTTTTCACTCAGCAAATTCTTTTGTAAAGATTTATTTATTTATGCATACAAGAACTGGGGTACAGGCCAGAGGAATGGGGGGGTGAGAGGATTCACCAGAGACAGAGTGGGGAGCAGAACAGGCAGATCAACTGAAACACACTGCTGAGAGGGGCAGCAGGCGAGGCAGGAGAGGTCTGCTGTGCCATGTGGGTCCCCTCCCTGGCCAGTGGCTGGCAATAGCTTGATATTGCTGAGACTTAACCCCTTGCAAACCCAGGGAGGCCCAACATACTAACCCTTTAAATGAGAGACCATGTTAAAGTAATTACAACATTAAAGCAATGCCATTTCTAATAAGTATCATTTCAGAAGTTAAACATATTTAGAAATCATCACTGCAATATATATAAAAACACGTCAAGGTATTACCCTGATAAAATCACCTCTATTTCACATTGTAATTCCAAAGAATACTAACAAGTAATCAAAACAAGTCCTAAAAGCATAAATCTTCAGGTGGCCCAGATTAGAGATTTAGAAAAGTATGATTTTTTTTCTAAAGCCTTCCAAGGGCGCTTACCATTTTAAACTTTAAAAACTAGCTTTATTAAAAAAAAAAAACTAGCTTTATTGGTGATTTAAAACAACAAACCACCATCCATTGCTCAAGATTATACCAACAATTCACATAAGTTTAAATGTTTTTACTGAGTTGGCATTAAGAGAATAATTCTAAGTTGATTATAAAAAATATATCATATGTAATTCCACTAATTACATGTTTTCCCATCTGATTCTAAAAACCTAATACTACCCTCATCTTAGTATATTTTCTAGCTTTCTCTGTGCTCTAAAAAACTTTTTATTTTTTTTTTAAAGATTTATTTTATGCATACAAGAGCTGAGGTGTAGGCCAACAGGAGTGCGGGGTGGGGGGGGGATGAGAGGATTCACCAGAGACACAGCAGGGAGCAGAACAGGCAGACTGACTGAAACACACTGCTGAGGGGAGCAGCAGGTGAGACAGGAGAGGTCTGCTGGGCCATGTGAGTCAGCTCCCTGGCCTGATCAAACTAGAGCTGGAGTGGCTGCCAACAGCTTCACAGTGCTGACACTTAACCTCTTGTGCCACCAGGGAGGCCCATGTAAGAAACTTTTTGGAGCATAATTCTGAGATTCTTAAGAGAACTCTTATTTTACAAAGTAAATTTTAAAATATATGTCACTGTTGTCAACCTAGAAAGTTCATTTATTTTGCATAGTAAAGTTAGAAAGAACCTATAGAGGGGACTATGTAATTTCCAGCAGCAGTAAACTCTAGTAGCATACAATTTAACTAATGACTAACAATTTAAGTAAATACTAGAGTACACTCTCCATTTTCTCACAGGAGAAACAATCACAAAAGTACCTTCTACTGATAAAAATTATCATTTCTATCCATTCTAAGGCATGGATTATTAAAATTTTAAAAATTAAGAGTGGAATTGCCTTAAAATCTTGACCAGTTCTGAACTTCAGAAAATGCTAGCATTTGACTTATGTTAAAATGCAAATACTAGGGGCCTCCCTGGTGGCACAAGAGATTAAGCTGCAGCACTATGAAGCTACTGGCAGCAACTGCGGCAGAAGTTGGATGCCCAGCCAGGGAGATGACCCACATGGCGCAGCAGACCTCTCCTGCCTCACCCACTATTCCCCTCAGCAGTATATTCCAGTCAATCTGCCTGTTCTACTCCCTACTCTGTCTCTGGTGAGTCCTCTCACCACTCCTCACCCCCTTATACCTCTGGCCTGTACCCCAGCTCTTGTACACATAAAAAATTAAATCCTTTTTTAAAAAATACTGTATTTTTATTTCTGTGCATGGAGACCTTGTTCAAGGCAGGATGGAATTACACCATACATTCTGAAAATTTCCAGGGGCAGCCTCCCAGTGAAAGCCCAAAACGTATAAAAGAAAAGAAGAGAATTACCAAAACTGCTGAGTAAATTTCTGTCACAAGTAAAAAAGACTAAAAGCTCCAATCTCACTCAAAAGTTTAAAACTTTTAAAACAAAAGTTTAAAACCTAAGCAGGGTTATGGAAATTTACATTTTTCTCTATAGTTCTGGCATCCACTAAGACAAAAATTAATGTACTCTTTTATTTGTGATTTTACTTTAATATTTCTTGGTGACAGCTGAGTGTTCTCTGACCAGAAATTAAGCCATATTTAATCACTTCCCTATTTTTCAGAGAGGAAAGCTGAGGAAAAGGTTCTTTATGTACAAAGCAGCATTGTGAAAAAGATGTGCAATTTTAAACAGTGGGGCCTCCCTGGTGGCAAAAGTGATTAAGTCTGAGCTCTATCAAGCTATCGCCAGCCACTGCAGACTGAGTTTGATCCCTGGCCAGGGAGCTAACCCTCATGGAGCAGCAGACCTCTCCTGCCTTGCCCACTGCTCCCCTCAGCAGTGTATATCAGTGGATCTGCCTGTTCTGCTCCCACTTTGTCTCTGGTGAATCTCTCACCCCAGCCCTGCCCTGGCACAAGTTTATCCACAAAAGCTATTTTCATTCCTTCCACCTAACAATCTAACCATAATAAACCCAAGCACAGCCCAAGTAAACAGAATGAAAAGTTTTTCTTCAAACAGACTAAGACACAGTTCCTAAGTAAGGAACTCTGGAAATGAATCAACTAACTTCTCAGTAATAAATTCTTTATCACCAAATACAAACCATGGTGAGGTATGCTCAAGCAGTGGTATGACAGAAGCTGTATTTCAAACCTTGCTTCTAGAGGATAGAACACAAAAAAGTACATTAATAACTGATAAATGTGTCGAAAATAGCCGAGTTCACATTTTTGGCTCCTTACTCTCGCTGTACAACTTCCCCAGGAACAAACCCAGGTTCACTGGCAACCACTTCCTGGCTGTTGTTCCTCCCCCTGCCTGCCCAGTCCAAGCCAGAAGCCAGTCCTGTCCTCTCAACCAACCCCACCCCCTGGGCTGAGGGCCGGGCAGAAACTGGCAAAATAAGGAAGCCTCCGGGACATGGCAATCAGCCAGCTCAAACTAGATGGTTCCAGTTTAGGCTGGTCTGAGTCACAAACAAGCAGTTTCTTGCTTTCTTCACAATATTCAGACACTGTCTGTCCAGGCAGCTCATGATGAATTCTACTCATTTGCTCTTAGAGCTAAGTTTACCTTGTTATCCTTTCCTTACCAGCAAAGAATCTAAATGAAAGCAGGATTCCGGTTCCCATTACAAAGCAAATATGGGTCAGACCAATACTTCTTTCCAAAATTGCCTCTTCCATACAGAATCCTAATGCTAACAAGCCTTCACCTCTGGAAAGCCTTACTGAAATGCTGTACTTGATAAAAAAGAAAAAACAGAAAGGAAACGGATCTATTTATAGTTTTCCATAATGAAAGTTAAGCCTACCACACACCAAAACACACAATGCTAAATATTTATTCCATACTGCAGGAATGAGTAGATACCTAATACTTGGCCAAAGCATAAGTTTTGTTTTTAAGATTTATTTATGCATACAAAAACTAGGGTACAGGCCAGAGGTGCAGAGGTGAGAGGATTCCCCAGAGACAGAATGGGCGACAGGAAGAACGGGCGAATCTACTGAAATACACTGCTGAGTAGAGCAGCTGACAAGGCAGGAGAGATCTGCTTCGCCATATGGGTCAGCTCCCTGGCCAGAGCTGCTACAGTGCCTGTGGATAGCTTCATAGTGCCACGACTTAACCCCTGCGCCACCAGGGAGGTCAAAAGAATAAGCTCTTAAAGCCTCTCAAAGTGAGGCAAGACCTAAAGCTTCTGTTAACACTAACAGTTTGCCCTCCAGGAATGCAGACACACTAACTGCCTGTTCTCTTTTATCCACCGCCCCCTCTCTCTCCAAGCAGGTTTTTTAAGAACTTAAGATACCAAAATTTTAAGAAGATACAACATCATTGAAACCACCAATGGCTTTTACTGGATTCCATCACAAAGGGCAGTTACAGCTATAAGCTAACAACTTCACTTAATGGCTGGAAAGGTCCTGAGCAAAGAATATATTTTATCCATAACACTGGTTTTCAGTAAGACAGAGTCCCTTTTAATATCTCAAGTACTTTTAAATATCTAAAAAGTAAAAATGAGGCAGAAGGACAAAATAATATAACAAGCAAAGAATAATTGGATATTCAACAAAGAAACCACTATTTAAGATGCATTATGGGGGGAAGGGTAAAAGTAATACAAAACAAAAACACAGCAAGTGGTATTTTACTTATGTTCAAAACAGAATGCAAGGGGCCTCCCTGGTGGCGCAGTGGGTTAAGCAACGCACTATGAAACAGACTGCAGTCACTGCAGCACGAGATTGATCCCTGCCACCAGTCGGGGAGGGGACCCACATGGCGCAGCAGACCTCTCCTGCCTCGCCCATGGCTTCCCTCAGCAGTGTGTTTCAGTCAATCTGCCTGTTCTGCTCCCCGCTCTGTCTCTGGTGAATCCTCTCATCGCCCTGGACTCTGGCCTGTACCCCAGTTCTTGTATGTATAAATACATAAATCTTTAAAAAAAAATAGAATGCAAATATGTTCATTTTAAATGAAAATAAAAGACAATAAATAAATATTTATTAGCTTGCACTCTGGCCTCTCAAATACTTCAATGTTGTTATCCCCCAAGACAGTAAGCACCTAATTATTGATTTTCACATTTGATCAGTAGAATCTCTTTAATGGTCTTTTAGCAAATGGTATCTGCTCTTTACGTACCAAAAGAACAAGAATCCTGGGCCCCCTGGTGGCGCAATGGGTTAAGCAAGGCACTATGAAGCAAACTGCAGCATGAGTCTGATCCCAGCCGCCTGCCTGGGAGGGGACCCACATGGCGCAGCAGACCTCTCCTGCCTGCCCGCTGTTCCCCTCAGCAGTGTGTTTCAGTTAATCTTCCTGTTCTGTTCCCCACTGAATTTCTGGTGGATTATCTCACCCCCTACACCTCTGGCCTGGACCTCAGGGCTTATATGAATCAATAAATAAATCTTTTTAAAAAATAAATGAAAAAAAAAAGAACAAGAATCTCATTGCAAGTTAAGTAACTCACTTCAAACTGACAGGTACAAACAGCAGCAAAACCCGGTGCGTGTGCCGTAAGACCAACTTAATACATTTTTACTCACTTAGATTTCTCTGCAGCTTACAAACAGGAGACAAATCAGAGTTTCTAAAAACCAAGAAATTTTAATTTCAGTTGCATCATTCTTTTCTGAGCTTAAAAGGCATTATTTTCAGTGGTAGTGATTTTCTTTGTGGTTAAAACAAAAACAAAAAACAACGAACACAACGCTACTTTGGTCCCACAAAATATATCTAAGAATAAGGAATTGCTCTAACAGGACAAAATTTCATCTCCAGGATCCAGAAATTTACCTATTCCTTATTACAGTTTTGTGTATTTGATGATAAAAATCCAAATGTATTTTTATGATAAAATATTGTACTACATCACAAACCCAAATGTTGGGGGGGCAGGGGAGGACGTCCTGAACAGTCTCCACAAACAGGTTTTACGGATCCAACCCCACCCCAGACCACAGAGATCCAAGACAGGAGGACTACAAATCCCATAACGTCATCACCACCAAAGAAGAGAGGATGCTCGGCCCTGAGGGTGGAGCTCAGCAGCCAGGCTTCTAGATAAGCAGACCTTGGCGGGGGGTCCTTGGTTTTTCACTGGCTCTCACCACATTACTGGGGTTCTAGCTCAGCAAAAACTGGTAGGATGGGTTCACCAATTTATCTCTTTCTCCCTGAGTAATTAATTTCTTCATTTCCTCCTTTTTTGTAAATAAATCCTTTATTACCCTTTGTGTGTGCCTGCAGGACAGTTTCATTATCAGTCCCTATTAAGCACACGGATGAGGACCCACATCACAACAGCCCATTTCACACCGGTCTGCCCTGTGACAAACCATTACTGAAACCTTCAGTATTCTCAGAAACTGTTACGTAATGTATGTATTAAAATCAATGTCAGGGGCCTCCCTGGTGGCGCAGTGGGTTAAGCAACACACTATGAAGCAAACCGCAGCCACTGCAGCACGAGTTCGACCCCTGCTGCTGGCTGGAGAGGTGACCCACATGGCGCAGCAGACCTCTTCTGCCTGGCCCGATGCTGCCCTCAGCAGTGTATTTCACCTAATCTGCCTGTTCTGCTCCCCATTCTGTCTCTGGTGGATCTTCTCACCCCCCACATCTCTGGCCTGTACCCCAGTTCTTGTATGCATAAATAAATAAATCTTAAAAAAAATGTTTCTTCTTAAAAAAAAAAAAATCAATGTCATACCTATTTCCAGAATATACTACACATCGTAGAACGCTGTATAGCCAGGTAACCAAATCAGCATTCCTTTTCCCAATCTGAATATAAATAACCATATTTGTGAAATGTGAGAAATAAAAGGTGTGCTGTCCCTACCATTTGACACAGGCTATGCCATATTTCCCAATGGTTTCCTTCATTTCTACCTCCTCATCCAAATTCTTTCTCAAGGCTCCAGCTGACAAATTTGAAAATGTTTCTACATGAACTTAAAATGAAGTATCTCCTGCAATTAAAATAAATGAACTGCAGAACTCATGTAATCGTACACAAGAGGATAGCTGAAAAAAATTTTCCCTCTAGTAAACACATATATGTCTGGATTATTTACAAGATGATACCATTATTTACCTTTATAGAAAAAACAACCACTTCCTAACAGGATAGTAACTGTCATGTAACACTTTTTTAGTTAAAAGGAACACATTCTGGGGCCTCCCTGGTGGTGCAAGGGATTAAGCCACAGCACTATGAAGCTATCCACAGCCACTGCAGCACAAATTCAATCTCTGGCCAGGGAACTGACCCACATGGTGCAGGAAACCTCTCCTGTCTCACCCACTGCTCCCCTTTGCAGTGTACTTCAGTAGACCCACCTATTCTGCTCCTACTCTATCTCTGGTAAATAATCCCCCATGCCTCTGGCCTATATCCCAACTCTTCGACACAAAAATAAATAAAATCTTTAAAAAATAATAATAATAATGGGAATGCTTAATTTCAGCTACAGGTTAGAGAAAATGTCATTTTTTTTCCCAATCCAAGTTTTGGAATCCTGAGTCAGCCCAGTCATTTTTGGCTGTGATCAAAATAACAAATGGTAAATAAAATGGTATAAACTTCCAGTTATAAAATGGTAACTACAGCTAACCCTGATGTATGATAAATACATGAAAGTGGTTAAAAAAATAAATCCTAGCGGTCTTATCACAAAGAGAAAAAAATTTTCTCATTTTTTCCTTTTATTTTAATCATATCTACAAGGAGGGATATTAACTAAACTTACTGCCATAATCATTTCATAATATATGTTAAGTTAAACCATTATGATGTACACCCAACATTATACAGTGACATGTCAATTATAACTTAATAAAAGTGGGGGGGGGGGAAAAGTAAAAACTGGGAAATAAGCTCAGTCAAAACTGCTTTAAAATATTAATACAGTAGTCAAAAAACAGAAACATAAACCAATGGAATAGAGCCCAAAATAAACCCATACATAGAAGGCCAGTTAATTTACAACAAAGCAGGTCATAGAGAAAGGACTGTCTCTTCAATAAATGGTGCTGGAAAACTGGACAGTCACATGCAAAAGAATGAAACTGGACCACTGTCTTTCACCATTTACAAAAATTAACTCTAAGCAGTCAAAGATTTGAAAGAAATGACCTGAAACTATTAAACTCTTAGAAGAAAACCTTAGTACCAAGCTCTTGACATCAGTTTTGGCAACAATTTTCTGGGTTTGACACCAAAAGCAAGGCAACAAGGCAAAAGTAAACAAGTGGACTGGCAACAAACTAGCACTTTTGGCACAGCAAAAGAAATGACCATCAAAAATCAAAAGAAATTAATGGGAGAAGTATTAGCAAATCATGTATCTGAATATGGGTTTTTATATACAAAAAAATATAAATAACTCATAAGTTCAAAAGAACCAATTAATCTGACTGAAACATGGGCAAAGAACCTGAATAGAAGTCACAGAAATGGCCAACAGTTATATGAAAAGGTGTTCAAAGTTACTAATGGGGCCCTCCCTGCTGGTGCAAGGGGTTAAGGCACCACAGTGTGAAGCAACCAGAGCCACTGCAGCACGAATTCAATCCCTGGACAGGGAGGGACCCACAGGGCTCAGCAGACCTCTCCTGTCTCACCTGCTGCTCCCCTCAGCAGTGTGTTTCAGTCAATCTGCCTGTTCTGCTCCCCACTCTGTCTCTGGTGACTCCACTTGCCCCTCGCACCTCTGGTCTATACTCCAGCTCTTGTATGCATAAATAAATAAGTCATTAAAAAAAAGTCACTAATGATCATGGAATGCAAATCAAAAACCACAAAGTGGGGCCTCCCTGGTGGCGCAGTGGGTTAAGCAATGCACTATGAAGCAAACCACAGCCACTGCAGCACGAATTCAATCCCTGCCGCTGGCCAGGGAGGGGACCCACATGGTGAGGCAGACCTCTCCTGCCTCGCCCGCTGCTGCCCTTGGCAGTGTATTTCGGTCCATCTGCCTGTTCTGCTTCCCACTGTCTGGTGAATCCTCTCACCTCCCGCAACTCTGGCCTGTACCCCAGCTCTTGTATGCATAAATAAATAAATCTTTAAAAAAAAACACACACAAAGTAATAACATCTTTTGCACCTGTTAGAAAGGCTATGTGCAGAATGAAAAGAGACAAGAGCAGGAAAAGATGTAGAGAAAGGGGAATCCCTGTGTACTGCTGGTGGGAATGTAAAGTGGTATAGCCATGAAAGAAGTCTGCCAGTTCCTCAAAAAATTAAAAATAAATCTACCATATGAGCCAGCAATGCCAGCTCTGGGTATTTATCCAAAGGAAGCTAAAACACTAACTAAAATAGATAACTGTACCCTAATATTAGATATGGCATTATTTACATACAACAGCCCAAATAGTTCAATAGTTTAAGTGTCCATTAATGGAAGACTAAAGAAAATATGGCTGTGTATGTGTGGACAAAGACACAAACACATAATGTGCACAGAAAGAAACCTTGCCTTGTAACATGGATGGATCTTGAAGGCATCATGCTAAGTCAGTAAGACAAAGAAAAATACCATATAAGAAATGAATTAATGTATAACATGGATGATAGTTACTAATACTGCACTGTATATTTGAGAGTTAAGAGCTCAAAAGTTTTCATCACAAGAAAAATAACAATTGGACCTCCCTGGTGGCACAGGGCTTAAAGTCTCAGTGCTATCAAGCTATTGCCAGCCACTGCGGCCTTAGTTTGATCCTCAGCCAGGGAGCTAACCCACATGGTCCAGCGAGACCTCTCCTGTCTCACCACTGCTCCCCTCAGCAGTGTATTTCAGTAGATCTATCTGCCTGTTCTACTCCCCACTCTGTCTTGGGTGAATCCTCTCACCCCTTGCACCTCTGGCCTACACCCTACTTTTTGTATGCTTAAATAAAAGTAAATCTTTAAAGAAAAAGAACTCTTCTAACTGTGTGTGATAACGGATATTAACTAAACTTACTGTGTTGATCATTTCACAATATATACAAATATTGAATCACTGTATTGCACACCTGAGATGAGTATGCTATTATCAGTTAAATATAAATTAAAAATATATTTGGAGAGTTTATGGACTAATTTAGTCTCAACAGATACTTCAATTCTCTTAGTCTATACTACAGAAAATTCTTATGTAATAGAAAAAAAATCCAATGATAAGAAAATACAGAAATAAAGTACATTCAAGTTGCATCAAGGACTTTCAAAATGAATACCTTTGTGCAACTTATGTATTTTAAAAATTTTGATGAAAGAAGTGAGTCCCTAAAACTGAGAAAGAGCAGTACCACAACAGGCCAACATACAGATTAAGTTCATACTATGAAGTCCTAGCTTTCACGACTTAAGAACTATGAATCATTTTGCAGAAACAGTAGGTGTGGGCCTCCCTGGTTGTGCAAGGGATAAGTTGCAGCCCTATGAAGCTATCAGCAGCCACTGCAGCAGGAGTTCCTCCNTCCCCCCCCCCCCCCCCCCCAGGGAGCTGACCCACATGGCATAGCAGACCTCTCCTATCTCACCCACTGCTCCCTTCAGCAATGTATTTCAGTCTGTCTGCCTATTCTGCTCCCCACTCTGTCTCCAGTAAATCCTCTCACCCCCTACACATCTGGCCTGTACCCCAGTTCTCCTGTGCATAAATAAATAAATCTTAAAAAAAAAGAAACAGTAGGTGTATCATTTATATGGACATTACAACTAGACAGCCATTTAATCCCTTGCTCACTCATTTGAAATACACTGCTAGGAATTTGTGCCCAAAGCTGTAACAATTAAAGAGGATGGGTGATTAATTTCCCAGTCAATCATGAAGAGAAGCTTGTTTCTATAGATAAAATCCAGCTATATTTTGTCTACTGTAAGAGTTTATTTTTAAACATTTTATTCTTGGCATTTTAAATGTCAGTTTCACAAGGATTATAAAAAGGAACTGCATTATCTCTCCCAAAAGGAAACTGAACATTCTGAATCCACATAACATCTCAAAATATTACACTTTGATGTCAATATAATTATAGAGAAAAAGAACATCTGGTAAACAAGGAGGCTGAACCCAGGGATAATGGATATTCTCTACCAAAGGATTTTATTTCTGTGTTTTTACTTCAATCACAATAGAATGACCAAATCTTTTAGCTACCAACATCGCTGTGGATTTATCCTTAATGTTAATTTAAAACTTATCTAAGTATTCAAACTATTTTGAATTCAAAGAAAGACATTTAACATACGAGGTTCTGCATTCTGCACAAAGATGTGGTTCCTGTTTATAGTATAGCACTGAATGGACCATCATTCAGTTATTATCACCCAAAAGATCATTCTGTTTTTCATAAATCAACATAATCTTTTTTTTTTAAAGATCTATTTATTTATGCATACAAGCACCGGGGTACAGGCCAGAGGTATGGGGAAGTGAGAGAATCCACCGGACAGAGCAGGGGGCAGAACAGGCAGATGGACCGAAACACACTGCTGAAGGGAGCAGCGGGCCAGGCAGGAGAGGTCCGCTGCGCCATGTGGGTCACCTCCCCAGCCGGCGGCAGGGATCGAACTCATGCTGCAGTGGCTGCGGTCTGCTTCACGGTGCGGTGCGTTGCTTAACCCACTGCGCCACCAGGGAGGGCCCCATAATCTTTTTCTTAATACACTATCCCTCCCACCTGTCCCAAGTTAGCCTCTCTCACAGTCCGAGTTTTCCGCCACTAAAATAGTCTCCTAACCACAATCTTTTTCCTATTCTAAGCACATCTCAAAAAGCTATCTCCCGTCTCAAAATCTTTCAAGGGTTCTTCTCTGCACAAAATATAGAACCCAAAATCATTAGTGTGGCTACATCACTTTAAATGATTTGGTGTTCTCGAAGACATTCTCTACCCATTTTATAAAGTTGTTCTTTCTGCCTACAATATTCCTTGTCTAGCCTAAACTCAACTTTTCTTGTACCACACATCCAAGCCTCCCTAGTGGCTCAATGGGTTAAGCAACTCACTATGAAGCAAACTGCAACCACAGTAGCATGAATTTGATCCCTGATCCCTGATCCCTGCCCCCGGTTGGGAAGTGAAGATGACCCATATGGCATAGCAGACCTCTCCTGCTTCACCCGCTGCTCCCCTCAGCAGTGTATTTCAGTTAATCTGCCTGGTCTGTTTCCCACTCTGTCTCTGGTGGATCCTTTCACCCCCCACACACAAATCTCTGGCCTGTAACCCAGTGCTTGGATGCATAAATAAATAAATCTTTTTTAAAAAGTACCACACATACTTCATAGCCCCAAAAATGTTAACTTTCCAGATCTCCCCAGTAGTTAAAATAATTGTTCTCCCACTATTCTGTGAACAGATACAAAAGTAGTACATAAAAGTGGCTGAGAGGAGACAGGAGAGGTCTACTATGCCTTGTGGGGCTAGCTCCCTGGCCAGAGTTTGGGGATAGAACGTGCTGCAGTGGCTGCTGACAGCTTCACTGAAGTGCTGCCACTTAACCCCTATGGCACAGGGAGGCCCTGTACTATCATTTTAAGAAAAAAATTTTAACAAAAGGAAGACTCTACACACCCTTCAGAAGAGAGCAAACAGAACAGAACAGAAATCTATCAGTGAGCCTCAAACCCACATAAAATAATTAATTTCAGTATCCTCAGTCTCTCCCTGGGTCAGCTATGGTCTTAGAATGCAAATCAAAGGCAAGGAACATACCAGAAACTCGAAATCTGAGTTTCCAGATGAAATCCAAGTTTTTAAAACACTGGTAACAGTTTATATTTGAAACACTGTGCAAAACAAGGAAGACATGTCTACAGGTCAAAACTTGCCTTCCAAACCCCTCCAGGATGTACCATTTGGTGTAAGTGGCTTAACCATAACTTAAAAGGGTGATCAGTCAAAGTCCTCTTGCCTACCAACTTTTTAATTGTAATTGGGACCCAAACAGATTTTCTAAGTTCATCCTGCCTTTCTGGAAGTCATCTTTGTGAGTGTAAATATTCATAAGTACATCAGTACTTCTTTAGATTATGTAAACAGTGGTTAGCTCCATCAAATTCATCAGGTCACCTCTGGGTTCATGTTTTAGTGCCCACAATGCTAAGGGGCACCAAACCACCACTACCATTCGTCATCCTAAAGGCCTTGTACCATATTTCTCCTTCAGCTTCAACATCTCCACAGAATACTGGCTTTTCAGTAAGTTTTGATTCAACGGAATGCAGAGGCATCCCTTTACTGAAGTAAGTTTGAGGAAAATGACTACAATTCTAACAGGAAAAAGTGGGACACAAGATTTTATAATCAATTTACAGATTCAAATGAATCTTATCAATCATTTAGACAATGTAACAAATGCAATCAAGAGTAGTTAACGGTTTCCATCCATAACAAAGAGTTGCAAAGATGTAATCAGAAGCTAAATTTCCTGATTTTGTAAACAAAGTACTTTGTTTCACTGTAACATGCTACGTCTTCCAGAATGTCTGAATTATATCTAGACAGACAGGTAGGTGTATGTTTCATATTTATCATTCTGAATTAGAAATCTTCCAAAGCCTAAAAGAAGCCACTTGTCAATTACGTAATCACATATTTGTTAAATTAAGTCTAAGTAGGCAATACTAAAAAAAATAATAATCTGGGTATATTAATGAGGTCAACGAATTTGTATCTTATAAATTCAAAATATATAACCATGGAAAGTTAAATAAAAGTAGGGTATCTGGGGTTAAGAAATTGAGTAACTAACTGGAAAAGGGAGACATGCGCAAAAGACCATCAGCATCTGAGGAGTAGTAAAAGTGATTATTAAACAGCAATATCTATTCAATATATACTGGGTAAAAAGTTTTGCATACATTTTTCATTTTAATCTTCACAGGAACTTTAAGTAGTATAGTTCTTATGAAAGATAAGTTAACCCCTAGAGAGCTTAAGTAACTTGTCCAAGATTATGGAAGTACTAAGCTGCACCACACAAAACTAGAACACAAAACTCACATACCTAACTTGTAAGCTAAAGTTTTCTGTTCAGATCACCTTCAATGTATTATCTTCACCTTCAGATTTCCTTAGCTTATTCAATCTTAGTGAAAGCAAGGTTATA
Source organism: Galemys pyrenaicus (assembly GCA_019455555.1). NCBI lineage: Eukaryota > Metazoa > Chordata > Mammalia > Eulipotyphla > Talpidae > Galemys > Galemys pyrenaicus. The sequence goes on along the minus strand of JAGFMF010012255.1, from coordinate 7,270,311 downwards.
ACTGCATTTAAAGAAAGCTTTTCTACTTGAGTCTACACCTTGATGCTAAAATTGAAAAGTGTTCATAAGTTGATTTAGTCATTGATGTATCATAATACAGTTCACTATTACATATTTAACCAAAACAGTTTTTACAAATTTTCAACCAAAATAGGTATGTTAGTATTATACAGCTAATAAATCAATAAAGAGACACATTTTCAGTGGTACATTATTCACTTCACAGAGTCAGTTTCCACTTGTCTTTCTTTTTAGCAATTTAATTTTAATATCAAATAGTGAGCATCTGGAGGATGAAAGTTAGAAATCACTTAGTGCACATGCTAATCAAAATTTCTTCACTCATCATATATGATCACTTTCTTTTAAAAATATTACTATGCTAAAAGTCATTACCACCATCAAGAATTTGTAAAAATTTATTCAAACAGCTCAGTCTGTTATAACAAAAGGCTGTTAACCTACCTGTCACTGCTGGTACTACTGCTGCTGCTGATTGAATCACTACTGGAGGATCTACTCCTAGAGCCGCTGCCGCTAGGGGACCTTGTGGGTCTAGATGCTTGGCTAGCCAGCCTCTGAGGAGACTGATTCCTAGACTGGGATGAATGTGGTGACCGACTCCTGCTGTGCTGGTAATTCCGCTCTGGCCTTCTGCCTCGTACCTCCCGGGTAATATCATCCCTGTAGATATCCCTGTGTACCACACTGGGCAGTGTAAACTGCTCCCGAGCCCTAGGTTCGTATCGGGGGTCATGAGCATCAAAACGGTTTGGACTTCGACTTCGAGAAGTGTAATAGAGCCCATGTTGTAAAGTCCGCTCTCGAGGATCTCTATAGTAATCCTGATCGTAATGTCTTGTCCGATCAAATCCTCCCGTCCCCCGTTCATGGTGTCCATAGGCACTATGTTCATAAGCACGCTCCCTGTTATCTGAAGCCCTGCATTTAGGAGGGGGGAAAAATATTTAATCAATCAGAAAGGGGCAAGTGAAACTAAAAGCAAGTCATGCAAACATTCATTCACTTCAGCAATGTCTTTGTCTTTGCAACTGAACATTTTCTAAACAGCATTAACTTACTTACTTAGTAAGCAAACACTAACAAGCTTAACATTTTACTTGACTCCAAAAGTTATCTTTACAGCTGAGCAGTCACTGTCTTGATTGTATATTGGGCTTTCATGACCAGTGTTTTTTGCAAGTCAGTTGCTCTTTTTATTAGGGGTCTTCTTATTTATATAGAAAGTATACATGCTATCTCCTTCATTTTAAGTTTCAAGAAATAAGAGACAGTCATTTTAACATGAAAGTTTTCTATACTTTCATCTGATTAAATGTATACCAATTTTTATTTATTTTACAAATTTATTTTAGCTAAAATTTCCATGATACATTTTAACACGGACATGAAAGCCCTATTCAATGCCTGTCCCAGAAGGGAATTTTAAAGAAGTCCAGAAAAAGAAATTAAGATAAATTTTTCTCGTTAACTTCTGACTTCTTGGATAATTGTAAAAATTACTAGACTATGTAAAATTGCTGTGTCCAAACAATCACATTTAATAATAAAATGGAATTTTTAAAAATAAAAGCCATGTAGGAAATTTAGCTAAGAATAATGGTTATTTTATATCCTTGTTATCAAATTCCACATAATTTTTAAAATACCTAGTCCTTGATTCAATTTGTTAGTATAGCTACTTAATGTTACCAAAAACATGTTTACTTAGATTTTAGCTAAGAGATTTAAATATACATAGTTGCCTATGATGAAATTAGGCAACTTTGTAAAGTGTAGATACTGAGGTTGCCAATAGCAACAAAAAATTCTTTAGTAAGATGTGAATATTTGTAAACAACATAAAAACTATTGCATGTGCAATTAGACAGATGCAATTATATATTAATATGAAAAACCAATTCCAATCCATTAAGAAACCCTAAATTCTCTACTTTAGTAGTGAACTAGAACTCATTTCCTAAGTTTCTAAAAGACCATTTCACCTAAGTCTCAACCTGAGGTTGAATTTCTTCTCAACCTTATTATTGGATCTATCTTCTATCGAAAGAAATTAAGGAATCATGAAAGATGAGAATTAAAATCTCTCCAGTAAGGACTATCCAGAAAAATTTTACAACTAACACTATGTCCCCAATACAGGCCTAGATTCAAATCTTCACTAATCTTTATTTTTTAACCTTCCATTTCACTTAGTAGCAATCATAAATTTTCATAAATCAGTTAGAACCCTATCAAATAAAAATCAGTGAATGCTGTTATTAACAATATATAACAGAAGCAATAGTTCTAAGAATTACTGCTATAGCTGATACTTTATAAATATGCAAAATTCTTATCCATTAGGAAGATAACAGAAGGCAGGCACAAGAGCTAGCAGAGCTGAAATCTAATAACTATTCTTTGATTCATCTATTAGTACTAAATACTTCTAGAGTTAGTGGGGGAAAAAAGAGAGAATTTGACTTGGGTTAGGAGAGGGGCTAATATACACAGGTCAGGACATACCAACCTTTTCCAAGTGTGGAAACACGACCTATAATCCCAATTAAATCTAGGGAGAGAATTGTGAACATAACTTCCCCAATTTTGGCCCCTCTTATGGGGGTAATCCACCTTCTTAATGGGCAAGGGTGTCAAATGATATTTAGATGAACCACAAGGAAAAAAAATCTTAGTGACCAGATAAATAATTCCACTGGAAGCAAGTAGTCCCAGACAAACTGTAACTCTCAAACCCCCAGACTTCTTTCTTGATATAGTAGACAATTTATAAATTGATCCACATTCATAAAAATTTCCAGCCCTAAGTATCAACCAGGCAGCTGATAGAAGAGGAAATATCCTCTACGATTCCACCAAATGAGGAAGGCACACTTGCTTGCCAATAGTTCACTTTTGTAGCCATCCAGCACAGTCAATTTTGATTGCTGTATCCACAACTGATGTAACCACGTGTTCAGAGCTACAGTACTTTATTGGACAGCAACTTGCTTAAGAATCAAGATAGTAATCCTCTTCCCTGGGCTAATGGAATCTTGACTGCACGACATCCCATACATTCCAACAATTAGAAAAGAATGGCTATAATTCCAGGATTTGGGAATGTCCATCATCTCAATTTTTCCCCATTCCATCAAGGAGTGTAATTCCAACAAGGAAACTGTGTAGATCCAAAATGGAAAAATCAAGCATTGCCTTCACTTTTCTTCATCCAAGTACACACTTCCAGGTTTAAAGTATTGTTTGTAGAATCCAAGCGATTGAATCATTATGGTCTGTTAGGATGTTTTTATGACAATCCAATTTATTTGTACACTTTATGTCGTGAAAACTGAGAAGCAGATCAACTTCTAAAGACTGTGTAGACGCTAATACTCCAGAAATATTCCATATAGTACAACCACAAAATCTGTAGCCAAATAGCTCCACTGGGTAAAAGGATATATCCAAAGACGGCCTTAACATTATCCAAGAGAAGGAGTAATTAATTCTAGAAGACAGGTAACTCCAAAAATGATGCTGCTATCATCTTCCTCTTTATAGCTCAGGAGTAGATATCCAACCAGCTGTAGGAAATATCCTCTACGATTCCATTAGATACCAGCCACTGGGATAGAAATAGCTTCTGTTTCCAACCCAAAATAGGAAACATTGAGAATGCCCAAAACTTTAAATCCATCTGGGGCCCCTAAATATGAGTTTCTGTTTCTCACCATATCAAATACAAAATACCTGCCTACAAAAACCTTGGAACTTACCCATCAAGTCTCCGCTCATAACGTCCTTCTCGTGCATGAAGTGATGGTGGGGGGCCATAAGCAGGCCCTCCACCACCTCCTCTGAACCCAGAAACCTCTCTACTACGAGATGCTATGGAAACTGTATCATCCAATCCCCGAGCAGCACTCGGAATGGTGCCTGGTTCATTATAATCCGTGCGTAGGTCTCTGTCTCCCATTTTGTTGACTGAGTTGTGAGCTTTCTGTGCACTTTTGATGTCCACAAAATCCACAAAGGCAGCCACTCCTCCTTCAGATCCCCTCTTGGGGAGAATTTTGACACTTTCCACACGGCCATATCTGGAAAAAATAAAGTCAACATTACCACTGGATAGTAATAGTTTTCCAAAAGCAGTTTTTGAAAAGGGGGGGGTTGCAAAGTGACATTTAAATATATATATATATATATATTGATTTATTCATATAAGAGCTAAGGTGTGGGGGTAAGAGGATTCACCAAAAACAGAGTAGGGAATAGAAAGACAAACTGACTGAAACACACTGTGCCATGTGGGTCAGCTCCCTGGCCAGGGATCAAGCTCATGCTGCAGCAGCTGAGGATGGCTTCACAGTGCTGGACTTAATCCCTTGTAACACTAAGAAGGACTGCAAAGTGACATTTAAAATGGTTTTTAGGCAGCTCTAGTCCCTAAACTGCATATTTGTGTCTATGCAGGTGCCCTTTTCTTTCTCTTTTTCCTAATAAATCTTCCTTTTAAAATATAATAAAATTTACTCTCAAATTTGCCCTTTTTAGGGCAAATGTTTACAAATATTTTAGCCACGTATTTTATTGCTCTCATTTCTTAAATATATTTACCAAACTACCCTTTACCTTTATAGAATATTTAGCTAAAAGTAATCTCTCAGAATTTTTTTGTGATTTTTACATTCTAAACAAAGATACTGAATCTAAGTATCAAAGCAATTGATGACAGTAATTTTGAAATCTTAAAATATTTTTATTAAAACTATACATTGCTATCTTATAGATTCCATTTTAACTTTTAAGTGAAAATTACCTTACAAAAAATTTTAGATGATTTCAAAATAAATCCAAATATTTTGTATACCCATTTGGAAGTGACAATTTTTTATATGCTGCTGAAGCAAACACAACAGTCTAATTTGTTAGTGTAGTTTTTTATAAGGGATTAAAAGAAAACTGCTCAAATTTATAATTTAAGTATAACTAAAGCTTTTTCTTAAAAATAAATAAACCTGAGAAAACCTCTGAAAAGCCAAGTTTTCATTTTTATTCCAAAAATGTTTACTATGACTGTAAAGAAAAAAAACTTAAGGCACTGTTTACATTTTGAAGCTTAAATATGTGAAATATAATTGTTTAGAATAAAAAATTTATGAAAATTCTATAAGGTTCATTAAGAGTTAATTATATTTTATGTACTTGTAATTTGGCATTTAGAAAGGCAAGCACAGCATTTCCAAATATAGCACTCTTATTTGCTGACAATCCAAGATCACAAATTTATACTTCCCCTGAAAAACCTGACAATAGAAAAGCAGAACTTTCCATTTTATATCATGTAGTATGATCTAAGTTATTATCTCCTATAAGGAAAGCATAATTCTAAAAGTTATCTTATTAGGCAACTGAACTAGAAGTAACACAATTATTTGATGTAAATGAACTTATAAAAGGATCATTTTATATAGGAAATTGAAATAGTTCTTTTTCCATACAAACATCAGACATTTAAAAATAACTTTCATAGTAGCAAACAAAGGACATAACCTAAAATACTAGAAATCTTGTAATTCAACCCATCTTGTAAAATTTTATTATTTTAATTTTTTTTATAATTTTGGGCTTACATTTAATCCTCTATATGTGCATATGTTCCACTAACCCTCCACCCATGCAAAACACCTCACTAAAGACACAGTAGGCAGATAAGCAAAAGAAAAGATGCTCAAAATCATGAGTCACTAGGGAAAAGCAAATCCAAATCAAAATGGAATACCACTTCACACCCACAGAATGGCTATTATTTAAAGAAAAAATGTTGGCAAAGATGTGTAAGAATTTGGGGGCCTCCCTGGTGGCGCAACAGGTTTAAAGCACCATACTATGAAGCATCCACAGCCACTGCTGCAGGAGTTCAATCCCCAGCCAGGGAGGTGGCCCACGTGGTGCAGCAGACCTCTCCTGTCTCGCCTGCTGCGCTCCTCAGCAGTCTCTTTCGATCAATCTGTCCGTTCTGTTGCCCCTGTCTCTGATGAATCCTGCCATCCCCGCAACACACACCTCTGGCCTGTATCCCAGTTCTCGTATACATAAATAAATAAATCTTTTTAAAAAAAGATGTAGAAGAATTTAAACCCTTAGGTATACTTGACAGAACTGCAAAATGGTATAGCCACTATGGAAAAGTGATATTTTCTCAAAAAGCTGAGTACAGAGTTACCATACTAGGTATATAACCCAAAAAAAAAAAAGAAAAGAAAAGAAAATTGGGACTCAAATAGATACATGTACACCAATATTCATTGCATCATTATTCAAAACAGTCAAAAGAGCACTGGTGAAATGGTGGTGGGAATTCCATGGAGACACCAATCAATGTCAAATATATATATATAAATTAATTAATTTTTAAAAATAAAATAAAATTGCTATAGGTATCCGGAAAAAAAAATAGTCAAGCGATAGTAACAACCTAAGGATCACCAGTGGATAAATGGATAAATAAAAAGTGGTAAACATACACAATGGATTATTTTAACATAGGAAGAAGTGATGTTTTGGTACCTGTTACTGACATGGATAAACCTTAGAAACATTAAATAAGTCAGACACCAAAGGAAAAGTATTTGTGATCACATTTATGAGGTCATCTAAAACAGAGAAAATCATAGAGGCAGAATGCAAAATAAAGGGTGCCAGGACTGGAGGAAGGGAAAAGTGGGAGGCTTAATGCTTAGTTGGATCCTCAGCCAGGGAGCGAACCCACATGGCGCAGCAGACCTCTCCCCTCTCAGTGTATTTCAGTCGATCTGCCTGTTCTGCTCCCCGCTCTGTCTCTGGTGAATCCTCTCACCCCCGCACCTCTGACCTGTACCCCAGTTCTTGTATGCATAAATAAATGAATCTTTTAAAAAAATCCTCCCCATCAAAAAATAGTAAATTGGACCTCCCTGGTGGCACAGCGGGTTGAGCGCCGCACTGTTCCGCATCTGCCACAGCAGCACGAGTTTGATCCTGGGTCAGGGAGGGGACTCACATGGCGCAGCAGACCTCTCCTGCCTCGCCCGCTGCTCCCCTCAGCAGTGGATTTCAATTAATCTGCCTGTTCTGTTCCCCACTCTGTCTCTGGTGAATATTCTCACCCCCCACGACTCTGGCCTGTGCCCCAGCTCTATTATGCATAAATAATCTTTAAAAAAAAAAGTAAATTGGTCAAATACACTGAATGTAAATTTTCAAGAGAGAATTTTAAAATGGCCCGAGGGCCTCCCTGGTGGCGCAGTGGGTTAAGCAACGCATTATGAAGCAAACCGCAGCCACTGCAGCACGAGTTCGATCCCTGCTGCTGGCCAGGGAGGGG
>JAGFMF010012255.1:7249710-7262889 GCA_019455555.1 Galemys pyrenaicus | reverse complement strand
CCTGCTGTGCCCGCTGCTCCCCTCAGCAGTGTACTTCTGTTGATCTGCCTGTTCTGCTCCCTGCTCTGTCTGTGGTGAATCCTCTCACCCCCCCCCACAACTCTAGCCTGTACCCCAGTGCTTGTATGCATAAATAAAAAAAAAAAATGGCCCGAAATATTGCCCGTTTTCTCAAATGTTTGCTCTCTTATAATTTTACAATTTAGATAATAAACAATGACTGCCCTTACCAGTTCCCCGAGGAATATAATTTTAGTCTATCAATGGCCTCAGATTTTACACTTGAGAGCAATGCAATATAGTGGAGAAAAGGCATGAGGATATGAGAAAAGAAACTCTTCAGTTTGACTGACTCAGTTACTTAATTATATGGTTTCTAGTATGCACTGTTTTAGGCATTTGATGCTTTTCAGGGAACAAAAGTCCCTAGTCTCATGAAGTGTACTTATAATTTTCAGTTTCCTGATAGGCAGAATGAATATTCCTCCTATTCTAAACTGTTTTCATCTGCCCCACAAGAAAACCACTCCCATAAATATCCAAAGCAACACCAACTACTAAACATCTTTAGTATGCTTAAAACCTACTAAATTCACTCAAAATCACTTCTTTCTAGAAGGTATGATATTCAACCACTATTGGCTGGGTTTTTAGTAGGAGTGCAATAGATCATTTTGATCCCAGTTTTTACGATTGACGCTAGTGAGAGCAAAGTTTCATACAAGTTCTGTTACAGAAAACAATCCTCCCCATCATTCCTGAAACACAGCAAGTCCGCTCCACTGACGAAATATAGTATATTCTAATTCTGTATCTTCTTTGCTCAGTTAACCTCAAGAAATTAAAAGACCACATCTGAGTATTTTAGGAATACTGCTCTATTTCCAGGTAAAGACATTTCCTTCAGTGGCTCTCAAAAATTTCAATGTTGTGCAATTCAGGACTGAACCTGTGGAGCATATCAGCTTCTTTGAAGAGATAAACAACCAAGCAACCCACTCATCTAAAGTCCAACGCACCAGCTTTCAAACAGACCAAAATATTTCAAACAGACCAAAATACAGAATTCCTAGAAACCTAAATATTTTAACAGGATTTAAATAAGCAAGCCATGGTCCTCCCTGGTGAGGTAAAGGGTTATCTCAGCACTATGAAGCTATCCCCAGTCACCAGACTCACAAGGCATAGCAGACCTCTCCTGTCTCACCAGCTGCTCCCCTTAGCAGTATATTTCAGTGGATCTGCCTGTTTTGCTCCCCACTCTATCTCTGATGAATCCTCTCACCCTCCACACCTCTGGCCTGCACCCCAGTTTCTATATGCATAAATAAATCTTTAAAAATAAAATAATGTGGTCAATAAACCCCAAAGAAGATGCTTACATCATTCGTGTTTAAGGTAAGTAACAAAGTAAAACCACAATGAGATGCTACTTCACACTCACTATAATGACTATTAAAAAAAAAAGATAGAAACAAGTGATGATGAGGATAAGCAGAAACCTAATCCTCAACACATTGCTGTGAGATTGTAAAACGGTGCAGCCACTTTGAAGAACAGTTTGGCAGTTTCTCAAAATGTTAAACTTAGAATCACCATATAAGCCAGTAATTTCACTTCTAGTATATAGTCAAGAGAACTGACAACATATGTCCACATAAAAACAGGTAGAGAAATGCGCATAGTAGTATTCAGAACAGCCCCAAAATGGAACTAGATGTCTAACAACATTTTGTTATATCCAATGAGATATATCATTTGACAACAGAAAGGAATGAAAGCAAACACTATCAGTCACAACGATCATAACAGATTACTATTTTAATATGAAAAACTATTTATTGATTCCACTTAGAGTTTAAGAAAACCTGAACACTGAGGATAAGCTTACTTCAACCATGAAAATTTTACTCCTTTACCTGTTCATTGACTCCATTGTAAATGCCTAAGTTCCTATATACATGAGTAGAACGCTTGGGAGCAGGCAACTTTCTAGGTAGTGCCTCAAATGCCAAATTCTTAAGAACTATTATAGAAGCCATTAAAAAAATATACATACATTATTTAAGCCAATCAATGATAAATTATTTACTGAGTGAAATTAACCTTTAACAAAAGGATGGTGCTTAATGGATAAATAAACCTATGAATGATTGCCCAATTATAAGAGGCTGGGGGTGATGAGGATTCTAAAGAGTCTGTGATCTTTAGATGCTAATGGTTTTAAACAGAATATTTTAACTTTAGACAATCTTAGACTTCATAATGTATTTCTCCAGGGAACTGGAGATAAGGCTGTAAATTCAAGAACCAAAATACATAATTTAAGAATACAAATAGGGTTCTCCCTGGTGGCGCAGTGGGTTAAGCAACGCACTATGAAGCAAACCGCAGCCACTTCAGCATGAGTTCGATCCCTGCTGCCGGCCAGGGAGGGGACCCACATGGCACAGCAGACCTCTCCTGCCTCTCCCACTGCTCCCCTCAGCAGTGTCTTTCAGTCAGTCTGCCTGTTCTGCTCCCCACTCTGTCTCTGGTGAATCGTCTCACCTCCCTGGACTCTGGCCTGTACCCCAGCTCTTGTGTACATAAATAAATAAATCTTTAAAAAATATATATATAAATAATCCTGACGGCCACTAAGTTAACATCTAGATATGTGTTCATAATAATTTATGAAAAATTTCATAAATAAGTCTGACTTACATAGTACTTTTCTGGGTTGCACTCAAATGTACTTGTAAATAAATGCAGTGATCAGAATTCATTTCTCAAAGGTATTAAATAATGCAGTTAGATGAGAAAAAAAAGACTAAGACAAGCTGATCAAAAAGAGAAGGCTGAAGAGGACAAACTTATTGAGCTGAAATAGTTAAATAAGTGAGTAAAAAATCCAAAGCAAGAGTCCCTAGTATGAATAAAGAACTCTGAAAATATGCTTCCTACCTGACTTAACAGGACTATTACTTACATTACAATTATTGAGAAAGAAATTAACTTCTAGTCCTATGAGTTAGTTTCTAAGAAAATAATTTTTAGAGACTTTGAGAAATTATGAGTACTTTTTTTAAAGACTTATTTTTATCTATGTATATAAGAACTGGGGTGTAGACCAAAAGATTGGGGAGGGGGGACGGAATTCACCCAGAGTGGAGAGCAGAACAGGTATACTGACTGAAATACACTGTTTAGGGGAGCACAGGCAAGGCAGGAGAAGTCTGCTGTGCCATGTTGGTTAACTCCCTAGGATGGAATTCAGGTCACAGTGGCTGGCTATAGATTGACAGCACTGAGATTTTAACCCCTGTGTCACCAGAGAGGCCAAATTATGAGTGCTTCTAATATTTCACCTCACTTTTATGCTTATTTCATAATTCATGGTTGCTTAAAGACAAAAATGTGACCCCACCTTTTTATAATACACATAAATTCCACTCTTTTCACATCCTACTATAAGTTTTTTCATGAAATCTTCAAAGAATACCTCTACTTCTAGACTAAAAAAATGGGGTTTTTAATTACTCTTTTTTTTTAAAGATTTATTTATTTATACATACAAGAGCTGGGGTATAGGCCAGAGGTATGGGGGTTGAGAGGATTCACCAGAGACAGAGTGGGGAACAGAGCAGGCAGATGGACTGAAGCACACTGCTGAGGGGAGCAGCGGGCAAGACCAGAGACATCTGCTGTACCATGGGGTTCAGCTCCCTGGCCAGGCATCAAACTCGTGCTGCAGTGGCTGCGGATGCTCCATAGCGCTGCAGCTTAACCCCTTGCACCACTAGCGAGGCCCTCACTCTTTAATATTAAAAGGTCTTGGGCCTCCCAAGTGGCGCAGTGGGTTAAGCAACGCACTATGAAGCAGACCACAGCCACTGCAGCACGATTCAATCCCTGCCACCAGCCAGAGAGAGACCCACATGGTTGTAGCAGATTTCTCCTGCCTCGCCCACTGCTGCCCTCGACAGTGTGTTTCAGTCAATCTGCCTGTTCTGCTCCCCACGCTTGTCTGGTGAATCCTCTCATCGCCCTGGACTCTGGCCTGTACCCCAGCTCTTGTATGCATAAATAAATAAATCTTTAAAAAAAATTAAAAGGTCTTTGGAATTTTCTACTCAATTCCAGTGTTTTATAAATTTATGCCACCCAATAAGAAATGTGGGATGAAATTAATCCCACCAAGTTAAAAAATAAGTCACTAATCTCTATAGGAAGCATTCCCTAGACTTACTAAATATGCCAGCTTCCTCAGTCAACTTTTCAATCTGATAAAGTATAATCTCTAGAATGTTTAAAAAGCCTTTTCTACAAAACAAAAAGTGGGCCCCCCCTGGTGGCGCAGTGGGTTAAGCAACGCACTATGAAGCAAACCATGGCCGCTGCAGCACCAGTTTGATCCCTACTCCTGGCCAGGGAGGGGACCCACATGGTGCGGCAGACCTCTCCTGACTGGCCCACTGCTCCCCTCAGCAGTGCATTTCAGTTAATCTGCCTGTTCTGTTCCCCAACCTGTCTCCAGTGAATCCTCTCACCCGCCTGCAGCTCGGGCCTCTACCCCAGTGGCTTGTATGCTTAAACAAATCTTTTAAAATGAATGAATGAATGAATGAATGAATGAATGTTTTTAAAAATTCTTTAGGACGAATCCTCTGAAAAAAACATTTTTAAAAATCAATTTCCAATATGAGCAACAAAATGTCAACCCTGTAAGATTCAAAGCTGTGATCAAAATTTCTTTTCTACATCTACTTTGGAATAACAAAGGATACCTATGTTGAAGAGGAGTAATCTGTCAAAAGCCACCTAGGAAAGGGATATTTTATAAGAAAAAGAGAAGGAGGTAGTAAGGATGAAAAACTAGAATGTCCTTATAGTCCACAAGTTAGTATAAAACAAAGCAAATTTTATAAAAGTTACACTATAACATAAAATTATTTGAGACTAGAAATACAGCTGACCAAGGAAAGCTAAGTTTGACTGAAGAGCAAAGCTGGTTACAGAATGACTCAATTCACTGGAGTAACTGACACACCAATGTTCTAAATGATGGCTACACAGTATTTCTAGATATTAAACTCCTCTATAATCTAAGGGATCATTAATATACTCTTTAAGTCTTCAAGGCCCAGGACCATCCCTGGTAGCACAGGGGTTAAAGTCTCCTGACTATCAAGCTATAACCAGCCACTGCAGCATGAGTTTGATCCCTCTCTCACCACCCCACCTCCCCCCAGCTAACCCGCAAGGCACAGCAGACCTCTCCTGTCTGGTCTGCTGCTCCCTTAGCAGTGTGTTTCAGTGGATCCACCTGTTCTGTTCCCTACTCTGTTTCTGATGAATTCTCTCACCACCCACCCCGAACATTTGACCTACCTAGTTCTTATATGCATAAATAAAATGAATCTATTTTTAAAAATCCTACAATCCAACCCACTCAAATTTATAGGAGATACTAAATGTACCCACTCTAGATAAATAACATTTTATATAAAGCATATATCACATAGTAATTGAAATTTAGGAATGCTCTATAAATGAAATTTTTGCAAATTTTCTTTGATGATGAAAGGTGAATTCACCTATAAAATGGAAGTCAATATTCATTATGATATTTAATTCTAAATATAGACACATCTGCAATTCATTTCACTGGAAAAATTCAAACTGACTAAAAAAGAAACAACCTTAAAATCTAAAGATTCCTTGGCCTTCCTGGTGGCACAGTGGGTTAAACAACGCACTATGAAGCAAACCGCAGCCACTGTAGCACGAGTTCGATCCCTGCCGCCGGCCAGGGAGGGGACCCACATAGTGTGGCAGACCTCTCCTGCCTCGCCCCTGCTCCCCTCAACAGTGTCTTTCAGTCAGTCTGTATGTTCTGCTCCCTGCTCTGTCTCTGGTGGATCCTCTGACCTCCAGCAAATCTGACCTGTACCCCAGCTCTTATATGCATAAATAAATAAATCTTTTTTTAAAAAAATCTAAAGATTCCCTTATTTCTAGAATAACACTAAGAAGAAGAGGAAAAGGTGAAAATAAAAACCAATCCCCATTATAAAAACAGCAATAAGTTTACAATGTAAGTAACCATGTAAGTTTACAATGAGAAGGAACAGTGCCAAGCTATTCATAGGCCACTATCTTTGTTTTGCTTTCTAAAGTTCTTTGGTGATTTTAAACTTTTTATGTGGAAGCTAAAATTAGTACTTACTTCTTATCCTAATAATTTGTCAAGACCAATGGTTCCTGACCTTTTTATAACACAGACTACTTTGGTTATTTTAAAATATTTATTTATTTATGCATACAAGAGCTGGGGTACAGGCCAGAGTCGTGGGGTGGGGTGGTGGTGAGAGGATTCACCAGATACAAAATAGGGAGCAGGACAGGCAGATGGATTGAAACACACTGCTGAGGGTAGTAGCGGGCGAGGCAGGAGAGGTCTGCCACACTATGTGGGTCCCCTCCCTGGCCGGCGGTAGGGATCGAACTCATGCTACAGTGGCTGCGGTTTGCTTCATAGTGCGTTGTTTAACCCACTGTGCCACCAGGGAGGCCCAACAAAGACTACTTTGACAGTGTGATGAAACCTAGAAGTTCAGCCTCCGTGGTGGCGCAAGGGGTTAAGTCACAGCACTGTGAAGCATCCACAGCCACTGCAGCACGAGTTTGATCCCCCACCAGGGTCCTGACCCCCATGGCACAGCAGACCTCTCCTGCTTCACCCACTGCTCCCCTCAGCAGTGTATTTCAGTAGATCCGCCTATTCTGCTCCCTCCTCTGTCTCTGGTGAATCCTCCCACCACTGCACCTCTGGTCTGTACCCCAGTGCTTGTATGCATAAATAATCTTTTTAAAAAAGAAAAGAGGGCCTCCCTAGTGGCGCAGTGGGTTAAGCAACGCACTATGAAGCAAGCCTCAGCCACTGCAGCACAAGTTCGATCCCTGCCAGCGGCCAGGGGGGACCCACATGGCGCTGCATACCTCTCCTGCTGTGCCCACTCAGCACACTCCCCTCAGCAGTGTACTTCCGTTGATCTGCCTGTTCTGCTCCCTGCTCTCTGTGGTGAATCCTCTCACCCCCCACACTTCTGGCCTGTACCCCAGTGCTTGTATGCATAAATAAATAAATCTTTATAAAAAAATTTTTAAAAATAAATAAAAAAGAAAAGAAAGAAACCTAAAAGCCCTTTCTCAGAATATTATTAAGTTAATAAAATTCACAGAATTACAAAGAAAAGCCATTATATGGAAATACTGTTACAGGGCAACACCAATATAAAATGGGTTGTCTGTGCGTCTCCATCCCTGCACTTAAAAGGCACTTAGAAAACTCAACCAAAGGCACACAGAAAAACAGTTAATGAAGAGTTTATTTATAAAAGAAGGGGGGAAGTGAAGAAATGAGTAACTCAGGGAGAAAGGGAAATAAATCTGTAGTGCATCCTACTAGTTTCCCTGGGTTGGAATCCCTACAGCATGCTGAGCACTGGCAAAAAACTGAGAGACCCCCAATACCCACACATCTGCTTATCTACCAAGCCTGGCTGCTTAACTCCACCATCAGGTCCCAGCAACCCTCCCTTAGATGGTGATGACCTTACAGGATTTGTAGTTCTTAGTATCTTGGATCTCTTTGGTCTGGAGTGGGGGTGGGGTTCATAAAACCTATTTGTGGAGTTGGTTAAGGACATCCTTTCCCCCTAACGATTCAACTATCAAAACATTTAAAAATTGGTCCATTTTTGTTTTTTTTAAAGATTTATTTATTTACGCATACAAGCACTGGGGTACAGGCCAGAGGTGCGGGGGGGGGGGGTGAGAGGATTCATCAGAGACAGAGACAGAGCGGGGAGCAGAACAGGCAGATGGACTGAAACACACTGCTGAGGAGAGCAGCAGGCACAGCAGGAGAGGTCTGCCGCACCATGTGGGTCCCCTCCCCCGACTGGTGGCAGGGATCAATCTCGTGCTGCAGTGGCTGCGGTCTGTTTCATAGTGCGTTGCTTAACCCATTGCACCACCAGGGAGGCCCAAAATTGGTCCTTTTTAAAAAATGCAGAAAATATAAAGAACAAAAAGTGACTTTAACATATGCCACAGGGCAAGCATGTAATCAACAAAAA
Organism: Galemys pyrenaicus; assembly: GCA_019455555.1. Lineage (NCBI taxonomy): Eukaryota > Metazoa > Chordata > Mammalia > Eulipotyphla > Talpidae > Galemys > Galemys pyrenaicus. The sequence goes on along the minus strand of JAGFMF010012255.1, from coordinate 7,254,763 downwards.
CAACTGATACTATGAGAAACTACACAATAATCAACCTAGTTTCCAATAAATGAGGTGTAAATGAGAGATTAGAACCTACAGATTTAAAAAGACCACATAGTCTAAATGTCCATCAAAAAATAAACTGTGGTATCTTTACTATAATGGTCATTACAAGGACATCTATATTTGTCAAAATTCAACAAAATAAATACATTTTACAATACAAAGTATACCTCAGTAATTTTTTTAAAAGTCTCCCTCCAAAAAAGGTCACCAATCACAATCTGTGTGCCTTATCTAAAGTCTACATTTTAAAAAAATATTTTTAAAGAAAGATTTATTTATTTATGCATGTAAGAACTGGGGTGTAGAACAGAGGTACAGGGGAGGTAGGAAAGATTCACCAGAGACAGAGTGGAGAGAGAACAGGTGAATCTACTGAAACACACTGCTGAGAGGAGCATGGGTGAGACAGGAGAGGTCTGCTGTGCCATGTGGGCCAGCTCCCTGGTGGGGGATCAAACTTGTGGTGCAGTGGCTGCGGATAGCATGATAGGGCTGAGACTTTAAACCCTGCACCACTGGGGAGGTCCCTAAAAAAGATTCCTAAGACAATTACAAACTTGAATACTGACCAGGTACTTGAAAAAGAAAGCAATTATTGGTATTTTAGTATAATACTTTCTATATTATATTTTCTGGAAATAAATATGAAACAATTATAGATAGAATGGCCATTATCTACTTCAAAACAATACAAATTATACAAATTCCAGCACTCTGGGGCTGTGCCAAGAATAAGAGATTTAATGCATTGAGAAACCCCCTAGGGGAAAAAAACACCCCTGAATTGGGGCCAAAAGTACAGAGGGGAGAGGAAAAGAAATAAGGTTCAGTGAGGTCAATCTTAGGTTTTGGGGAAGAGTAGGGCCAGAGCAAAATTTTGCTGATAAACCACACAAAAAATGACTGACACCCAAAGAAATGCAGCAATATGATTTTTAAATATTATTTCTAAGAAATAAACTTTTTCTCACTACCCCCTCTTGTGTCTGACTCAGCTTATAATAAAGTTCATACTGATCCAGTGACTAAGCTGATGTTACAAAGTAGTGGTGGAAACATTGATAGAACTAAAACTAAGAGAGGGCTATGTACTTCTAAAATCTGCAGAAAAATGGCACCAGAGGTAAGTGATTCATTCACAAATTGTCTCTATGGAGAAAAGAATTGAAGGCAAAAATAAACAAGTCACTTCCAGTCTCATTTTGTCTGCCCTTGACACCAAATGTTGGCTCCCAAAGAAGAGAATAATTGAGGCAGAGAACGCAGAAGCAATGTGGACAGAGGTGGCAGAGATGTGAGAGGCAGTGGTTGGAATACTGGTTACATCGAGCACATAACTGAGCAAATTAGTAAATATAGTGAGAATGGAAGTTTCTCACAGTCTGAGTAGCATTTTCCAAACATATAAATGGGGATGTCATAATGAGTTAATGCTGGACAGACCCAGGTAGATAAGGGTCATCCTGCAGAATGAAAAAGCTATGTTCTTCAGAAGTCTATCAGGGGGCCTCCCTGGTAGTGCAGCGGGTAGAGCGCTGCACTGTGAAGCATCTGCGGCACAGCAGCGTGAGTTCAATCCCCAGCCAGGGAGGTGACCCACATGGCCCAGCAGACCTCTCTTGCCTCACCCACTGCTCCCCTCAGCAGTGTATTTCATTTGATCTGCCTGTTCTGCTCCCTACTCTGTCTCTGGTGAATCCTCTCACCTCCCACGCCTCTGGCCTGTACCTCAGCTCTTATATGCATAAATAAATAAATCTTTTTAAAAAAAAAAAGTCTATCAGGCACATGAGAATTAGGGCAAGACTGAGAAACTGTTTTAGATTGATAATACATAACAACCTAGCACAGCACATAGTACTGGTTAGGATCCTGGACCAAAAAGAAGAGATAGTGTTGGCAAGACAGGCATCATGTGATGGGGGTCTATGAACTAGGTAATTATGTTGCACCAATACTTTATTTCCTTACTGGGAGGACTGCATAGTGCAATGCAGAGGAATGCCTTTTTTTTTTTTTTCCCAGAGGAATGTCTTGTTTGGGAGATATGCACTAGAGAGTTTAAGGGTGACAGGAAATCAGTCAAAAAAAGATAAGAGAGAGTAATAGAGGAAATATGTCAAATTTTAAACAATTGGGGAATTTGGTCAAGGGAATGAGGGAATTCTTTGTATCATTCCTGAACTATTTCAAAATAATTTTTAAGTGAAAAAAAGTAATAGGAAGGGCCTCCCTCGTGGGGCAAGGGGTAAGTCTCAGCACTATGAGGCTGCCTGTAGCCACTGCAGCATGAGTTTGATCCCCAGCCAGGGAGCTGGCCCACATAGCACAGCAGACCTCTCCTGTCTCATCTGCTGCTCCCCTCAGCAGTATATTTCAATAGATCCACCTGTTCTGGTCCCCACTCTGTTTCTGATATCTCTCACCTCCCCCCACCCCACCTCTGGTCTGCATCCTGGCTCTAATATGCATAAGTAAATTTTAAGAAGTAACAACAAAAAATGCGTCTAAGCATTGTTAGACCTTCATTCTAATGTATCAAATGCAATCTTTTCGAGGAGACCGTTTTCATCACCACCATCTCAACTGGCTACCCTCTTTTATTTTTCTTTGCAATGTCAGATAAGCCATGGTTGATGGTTGTTGAAACTGAACTGGTACATGTGATTCATTTATTATTTTTCCACTTAAAATTATCCAAGGTAGAATTTTTTTAAATTTTATTTATTTATCTATTGACCCACAAAAGTGCTTTGTGGGTCAGCTCCCTTGAGGGGGAGGAGGGAATAGAACTAGGTTGTAGTGGCTGGTGATGCTTGACAGTGCTGAGACTTAACCCCCTGTGCCACAAGGGAGGCCTACCAAGGTAGAATGTAAAATATGTGCACACAATATATATTGGTCATATAGTAATAAAAATTCATGTGGCTTTTTATATTCTAAAACCCACTGTAATTTCTAAGTTGTGATGAGCATAAGTAATGAGATACATGCAACAACTTAATGTGAAAATACTATGATTTGTGTTGGTTGTTAAATCACAGGTACCATCATCTATACCACCATATTGGTTTTCCCCTATCTTAAATTTAAAACAAATACTAAATTCAGATAAGTTTGTGAAAATAAAAATATAACATCTTCCTATCCAAGTCTAAGGCACATTTTCAAACGTCTAAATAATAGTTTTCAATGAACATTCTAATATCCTTTCTGATATAAGGTGATAAGTGGCTTCATTTTCTTTCTCATAACCCAGGATGACTTTTAAATAATCTTGAACCTGAAAGAGACATGCAGACAACTTTTTTTTAAGATTTATTTTTATGTTGAAGAACTGGGGTACCTACCCAAGGTGGTGGGGGGGGCAGTGAGAGAACTCACCAGACTGGGGAACATAACAGGCAGATCAACTGTAACACACTGCTGAGGAGAGCAGCAGGAGAGACAAGAGAGGTCTGCTGCACCATGTGGGTCAGCTGCCTGGCCCAGGTTCGAACACAGGTTCTCCCAGTTTTTTGTCATTTTGGGTTTTTTTTAAGTTGAAAAAAAACTGTCACCTATCAATTTCCTGATTTACAAAAGATGCAAATCACTCTATGCCAAATTGCTTTGTAAAATACAAAACTGCTTTTAATATAAACACTCTAGCTTTTAAATCAAAAGTATAAAATCATAGGGTGAAAGTAAACAAAATCACTGAGTCAGTTTCATGAATCTAACTATAAATGTAGTATATGCTAAATCATAACCATGATAGGAATATAATAAATTAATAAAAAGTATAATTAGAAAATCTTCCTTTGGGGCCTCCCTGGTGGCGCAGCGGGTTGAGCACAGCACTGTGAAGCATCTACCGCACAGCAGCGTGAGTTCGATCTCCAGCCAGGGAGGGGACCCACATGGCGCAGCAGATCTCTCCTGCCTCGCCCGCTGCTCCTCTCAGCAGTGTGTTTCTGTCCATCTGCCTGTTCTGCTCCCCACTCTGTCTCTGGTGAGTCCCCTCACCTCCCATGACTCTGGCCTGTACCCGAGTTCGTGTATGCATAAATAAATAAATCTTTAAAAAAAAAAGAAAAGAAAATCTTCCTTTGTCAATGTTCTCAATCCAAACTCGATATCTAATATATGAAAAGACTGGACTTAATATAGCACCAGTTATATAGGAACAAGTAATAATAAGTGTTTCTCATTTGAACTTTCCCGTAAATATTCTATAACTAAGACTGGAACCATTTCTTATTACATAACCAAAATTATTTTTTAAAGATTTATTTATTTACGTGTACAAGAGCTGGGGTACAGGCCAGACACGTGGGAGGTGACAGGATTCAGCAGAGACAAAGTGGGGAGAAGAACAGGCAGATCGACTGAAACACAATGCTGAAGGGAGCAGCAGGTGAGACAGGAGAGGTCTGCCAAGCCTTGTGGGTCCCCTCCCTGGCAGGGGATCGAACTCGCACTGCTGTGCTGTGGATGCTTCACAGTGCCAGGCTCAACCCGCTGCAGGAGGCCCTAAAATTAGTTTTTTTAATTGCTAGGTTTCAATTCATCTCTTTACTCAAAACAGAGTTCTAAGTAAATAAATGCAAGAACTTAGTAAATTTAAATCGTGTCTTATAGATAACCCATTGTGAGGTTTTTTTAGGTGCTTTTAACTTTCAACTTGGCAGAGACAAATGCAAGGGGAAATCTGAACAGAGTAATATTTTAAAAATATACTGAGAGCATCTTTTCACTGCAAAACATAATTCTATACACATTTTTCTATATACATATTTCTAAAGACCTAGATGTCACACAAAAAAACTACAAGGTTTCTACTAAAATGCTTTAACCATCCTAACTGGTTTCCATAAGAAAATATGCTCTCCTAGGAATATACCCAAAAGACACAAATACACTAATTCAAAAGAATACCTGCACCCCTATGTTTATAGCAGCACTCTTTACAACAGGGAAGACCTGGAAACAACCTAAATGCCCAAAAACAGATGAGTGGATC
>JAGFMF010012255.1:7156145-7249351 GCA_019455555.1 Galemys pyrenaicus | reverse complement strand
TGATGGTGCACTGGTGAGATGGTGATGGGGAATACATGGGGATTACAATTAATGGCAAGTATATGTAAATTTTAAAATATTTTAATAAAAATAAATTAATTAAATTAAAAAAAGAAAATATGCTATTTTTGTTCAAAGGAAATAATAATAAAAAATAAAAGTAAAACAAGTAGTAAAGGGTAGAAATATAACTGATGCTAAGTAACATATATTTCAAAAAATCATCCAATAATGAAATTCAGGAGTCAAATTTTTTTTTTTAAAGATTTATTTATTTATGCATACAAGCACTGGGGTACAGGCCAGAGGCATGGGGGGGTGAGAGGTTCACCACAGAGAGCGGGGAGCAGAACAGGCAGATCAACAGAAGCACACTGCTGAGGGGAGCAGCGGGCACAGCAGGAGAGGTCTGCTGCACCATGTGGGTCCCCTCCCTGGCTGGCGGCAGGGATTGAACTCGTGCTGCAGTGTCTGCGGTTTGCCTCATGGTGCATTGCTTACCCACTGCGCCACCAGGGAGGCTCTCAGGAGCCAAATTTAATGAATATATATATATATACTCAAGGTGTTTTCAGACTACAATTTATACTCTAAATACTGTGCTCTACTTAACTGCAGCTCAGTACCATATTCTTAAAAGCATGAAACAGAAATACAATCTCCAACTGGGTGTCAGTTGTCATGAAATAGTTAAAGTTTTGTTTTTTATTTAAACAAAATTTCAAACCAGGGAGAAAGACTTGGAAGACTATTTGGCAAAACTTTCACATTACCATTATCTTCATAACTTTTATCTAAACTTTCCCAAAGCATTAGTGCTCACAGGATGAAAAATGTCTCAAAACCAAGCTTGAAAGCTCTTTATAAGCATACCTAACAACACAACTCCAGAGCAACTGGGAGTTTACAAGAAAGGTAGTGGGAAAAGGTGCCCTCTACCCACCCATATCAATCAAACAACAGCACAGTTCTGGGCACTGAGCCTTGTGCTGTTCTTCAATCTGCCCAGAGGCATTCTATTTGGAAAATAAAATATTTTAAGCACTCTGTATTAACTTTTAATGCTATTTCTCAAGATAACTGATTATTTTACTTTACTTTTTAAATACGCAAGTCTATCATAAAAACAGATGTTCAAAATTACAACATTCAAAACCAGAGGTGTGTCTCTATAGATACTGGCTGGTGTCAAAAGAAACTTAGCAATAATGTAGGCACCAGTGAGTCAAATTTGTTTAAGCCTAAAAATATCTCTAGTTAAAGAACATGTAAGGACAAGCAAACTCTTCCACATATTTTTACATTTTATGTAAAGATACCCCAATAGTGTAACATTTAACATTTACTCCAGCTATTTAAACAGAAAAAAACATTGTGAAAAGACATTTAAAATTAGCAAAAACAAAATACATTTTAAATGAATCTCATTCTTTTACAAAATTACCTTTCTTAACCTCTGCATAATCTTTAACTTGTTCTCTAAAAGTGGGAGATGAATGGAAAGGATGTGTGTGATTTACTTAAAGACTAAAAATCTACAGAATTGTACATTCTTTAAAGGACTCTATTCACTGCTCATTCTAATTCAGGGAGTTGCCTTTGCACACACCTCTCCTCTTACAACTAAAAGACAGCAATCAATTGTTGTATAACTCCTCCCTTCCCCCATCTACCCATCTAACATACAAAGGAAAGGACTTTCTCTATTGTGCAAATTCAGTCCCTGCAAAGGATCTTTGTTAACTGAAATCTGATTCAGAAATTGTCCTTATTTAAATTTTTCAACGGCATATTGAAAATCGTAAAGATAATGAACACAATAGAAGCATTATTATTGCAAGGTAAAGCCAAATTTTGAAAATGCTTTCATTGTGTCTGGTCTTTCTTTGACAGGGAGGGAAAAAACAAATCAGCATACTTCCCTCGCTCTATTTTCTACCAAAACACTAATCAAAATATAAATTTAAAAAGAATTGATGTGGTTTCTCCTCCAATCCTCTCTTCTCCCCCCCCCCCAAAAAAAAGCCTTTAAGCTGCTGTGCTCCCAAAGCTGTGGGGTTCAATCTTTGTTATTTTTTTTTAATCCGAACACTTACTACAAAAGCCTAATCACTGTTACCAGAAGATTCATTCTGTAAACGTTTTATATAATGTATTCCCAGTGTACACCTCTTAATCCCGTAAAACAGTTATTAGTTAATGTTGTAATCAGCTAGGGAAAAGGGGAAAAGGGTTAAAGTAGGTACTTTAACCTGCTTTTATTATAGGCATTGCATGGTTTTTCTCATTCTGATTTCGATAAGATAGCAAAAGAGAATATCCTGAAGTTTTCTGTCAGAGCTATCATTCTGGTACAACTACATTTTTATCCCTTCCCCCTAATTTTTTCAGATTTAGCTTCCCTCCGTTAGCAGTAACACATTTTCAACAATAGGAACCCCTCCAAACAAAGTCCATTTTAGTTCCACAGCTGGATCAGCAAAGACATTTATACATGCAGCAGGATGAACAAGAAACCAGAAATAGAGATCACCTAGTGGGGGTGGAGGTACGAAGGGGAGGATTAGAACTCGATTCCCAGGATCAGAGATAAAGAGCTTTTTCTCTCTAATCGTTTCTACACTCTTCAAACCCCTAAGACTTCTATCAATTCAAAAACTATAAAATTTTGTTTTTAAGAAAAAATTAAGAGGCTTTTAAAATAAAGGAATTTCAAGGACACATGGTGTAATCTTTTATCAGCAGCATCTTCTTTTGCTCTGCAATAGGTAAGATTCCTTTTAATGCATTCGTGACCAAGGTGCCAGCTAATCTCTCTAATACAGAAACGTTGCCGGAGACTGCAGCTTTCAGAGGCAGTTCGCATCCTCCGCCCCCTCCTCCGTGTGTGCATTCTGAGATCTGCTCTGTTGATTCCCACATAAAGAGGGTCCTGGCCGCCATTTTAGAAAGTCATTCACACAAGCTGGACCAAAGCAACATCCACTAAAAAATCTTCCAAAACTACCTTGCACGATTTCCTCCTTACTCTCTCGATCCCCTCATCTTGCAGAGGCTTCAAACTCCCCGAGAGGGCCATGCAGAGTCTCAGGAATCTGAATAACTCGAAATGACAAATCTGGCCATTGAGCACTGAGAAGCAAAGCAAATGCTGCAATGCACGTGTTTTCACATTGGTGCAGGAGAATTCTCCAGGCCGAGAGCTACAGAAAAAGTCCGGCGGGAGTTGAAAGTGAACACATCTAAGTGGCTTTCCACTCCGATAGTATGCACCTAATTTTTCCATCAAAACTCTGAAGATTTGGGGATGGGAGGTGTGAGGGGTGGAGCAGCTCTGCAGAGAAAGTTCCCACCTGCTTCCCAATGAGCCCGAGGTCTCCCCTAAGTTACAGAAGACAGGGCCGAATTTTGCTCCCTGCCTCCCCTCGCCGGGTTTCTCAGCACAGCGTATGTAGTAAACACCCGGAGAGTGCTGGAAGCGCGCCTCCCCCAGCCCTGCCGAGGACAGCCCGAGCAGGTTATGAATGGCCTCACTCTTCCCAGCTCCGTTTCACACGCGGACACGCGCAGACGCGCGCTCCAGCGGTGAAGATTTAATACCCCGGTAACAGCAACCACCAACAGAATCAATGATCCTCCATTTAAAACAGCGCGGAGCGCTGCTGCCGCTGCTTCCATTTCCTCATCCGAGCAGCTCCAGAGCGAGCGACGCAATCTATTTTTCCCATGGTGACTCACTAATAGGGCGCTCCATAATTTCCTTCGCTCACTTGATAGTAAGAGGAATTAAAAGTGAACCAAACTTAGAACCTTCCAGGGTCCTGACGATCTGGCAAATCCTAATTTTCGAGGATAATCACACACTTGCTATGGTCCTCCTCAATTTACTCCAAGTGGAAGTCATTGTCGGTACCTTGCACGGGGAGGGGAGGCAATGAACATCTCACACACACGCGCACACACACACACACAAAATGCTGCTAAGAAGACTTATCAAGAACAACACTTCTTCCTGTATTTAACGGACTAAAATTGTTTAAATATTTTAGGGAGTTTTTTTTAAAGCGCCATCTCCGACCCTGAAATGGCTTTTGATAAAAGCATCTGCTGAGCGTTCTGGCTGGGAAGGAAACGCTGTGCTCGCAGGCTCCGGGGCGGTCGGGCCTGCGCGGGGGGCCGGAGGGGTCCGCGGCTGCAGCGCCCAGTGCCGGGGCGCCTTCCCCTGCGCGGCGGCTCCCCGCCGCCAGCACGCAGCGGCCAGCGCGCCGCCCCGGAGCCCGGGAGGGCTGGAGGCAGACCGGAGGCCACAGGGCCGACACCGGCGCCCCAACTTCATTCAGACCCCGGCCTCGCCCCGCGCCCGCAAAGACCAGGCAGGGCAAATCTGCGCCCGCCCTCTGCGTGGTCCGAGGGCCGGCGCTCGCCGGCGGGCGATCGCGGGATGGAGACGCGTCTTCCCGGCGGCGGCTCGCTCCCCAGCACCTACCAGGACTTCTGCTTTTGCGCCAGCTCTCCTCTCGCACAAAAGCCTCTCCGGGCCAGACATGACCCCGCGGCCCCGGGGCGCGAGTGGCGGAGCTGGCGCGGCCCGGGGCGATCGGCGGAGGGGGGACCCGGGTCCCGGTCCGCCCGCGGCCCGGCGCCGCTCAGTTCGGCCGCGCCGCCGAGGCGGGGGCGGCCGCTCGGAACCGGGGCAGCGGCGCGCAAGGACGCGACCCCACGGCGGCCTCGCCGAGCGGAGGCCCCCTCCCGGCGCCGGCTCGGCGGAGGCCGAGCGCAGCCGCCTCCTTGTCGGGAAGGGAGAGGACGGCAGCCGGCCGCTCCGCCGAGGCCCAGGCCCAACGCCGCGACGCGGGCAGAGCGGTGCCGGGCGGTCCGCGCGCTGCCCGCACCCGTCGGCGGGGCTGGCCCGGGTCCCCTCGCCAGCTCCGCGCGGGGAGGGGCGGGCAACGGGCCGGAGCGGGCAGCGGCGCCCGAGGAGAGAGCGCGGTCCCGGGCCTCGTGTCACTCACCGTTTGAAATGCTCGATGATCTTCTCTTCCCGCACATTCTCCGGCAAGTTGCCCACCCAGAGGTGCCTGGTTTCCCGGACCATGCTGGGCGGTGTGCCGGCGACCGCGGGTGCGGGTTCCCCCTCGCCGGCTTCGTACGCGCCCGTCAGCGCCGGGAGGCGGGCGCCGAGGCGGCGGCGGCGGCGGCTGCGGCGGTGGCGTCGGCAGCGGCGGCGGCTCCTCCGGCTCCCCCCCGTGCAGAGACCATCCCTCTCCCCCAGGTTCTGACTCTCGGGCCTCGCAGCTCGGCTCTGCCGCCACCACACACCCGAAGCCGACCCTCGCGCTCCGGCGGCGCATGCGCGCGGGCGGCGGCGGGCGGGGGAGCGGGGAGGAGGGGCGAGCGGGATCCGGGCGGCAGGGACTACGACGGAGCTGGCGCTGAGGCAGCCGGACGCTTCCCACCGGCGCGCGCGGCCCGCCTCCTTCGCCGCGGGCGCGCGCGCATCCGCCCGCCCGCCGAGTGAGACGCCGAGTTCCTCCCAGCCGGCGCGCAGGCGCGGGGGAGGGAGGAACGCTGGGCAGGGAAGAACGCTCGCGCGCTCGGTCCCGGTGCGCAGGCGCAGAGCGGAGCGGGGCGGAGGCCGCGGGGCGGGTGCTTACTCAGGCCCACGGTAACGTGCGTGCGGGGCCCGGCAGCCTCCAGCGCCGAATGTGCAAAGGGGGGGTGCTCCCAGGTGCACGCCTGGGGGCAGGAAAGAAAGGGGTTGGTTTTGACTCGGCTACCTGACAAGACGCGACCAAGGTCTTTCTCCGGGGAGAAGCCAAACCCTTCTCCAGTGCTCACCCTTTGGCTAGCTCCCGGCCATTTCCGGACACTTGGATCCCCGCCTGCTTGGGAAAGTGGTCAGGGCAAAGCCGCCTTTTAAACCGCCCTTTAAACCGCCCAGCTAAGCCATGACGACTTTGGAAACCTGTCCCTCCCAAGAACCATTAGCTAGTAACGTTAAGCAACATTATTTTATATAGGATCTTGCGAAACCTTTTGTAAGGTATCCTTGCTGCTCGGTCCCGTATGCTAGAGTGAGACGGTTACATGTCTCCTTAGGATCGTCCCCCTCAGAGGAGTCACTATAATTTAATATTTGAGTAGAGCAAGGGATTAGTCTTCAGGCTTTTCCAGGCCCAAGGACTTTTAAAGCCCAAAGTTGAACTTTCGTAAAAAGGCCAGTTTACAGAAAACCACAGGGAAAAACCCACAGAATTAAAACAACTATATTGAGTCCAGAAAAATGGAACAGTCTCAGTCAGCAACTTAATTTTCTTTTCCCTTTTTTAATCTACAGGAATAAAATTAGCTGTAGTGCTTCAAATACAGACCAGATTTTAGATACTCGGTTTCATTCACTCTCAAATAAAAACCAACTTATCAAACCATGCTATTTTACTTTGTTCCATAGAAGGTAAAGCTCCAAGTAGCTTTTTGTTTGTCGTATGAGTTTCTTTAATGACTATCAGATAGTATGAAACTGATAGTCACATCAACTTGTATTTGGTTTAATAGTCTATACTTAAACTTGATTTCAGCAGGTCTGATCATTTGAATTAATAGCTCTTTCTTCTCTTGGCACAGAAGGCGAAGCGAGCCCCCCTTACAAGTGAGAACAGTTGCAATGTGCATGCTCAGGGGCTGACCTTACCATCTATTGAAACGATTTTTGAAATTTTGCGAGTTACTTTAAAAGTCTAGATTATGAGCAGGTAATTCAACTGGTTTGCTTTCTGTATTATTTTCCTGACATATTTAAACTTTCCATTTCAACACTTTTTTAAACTTCACTTATTTCAGTAAGACAAAAACAAAGATTTAGAAAAGTTTTACAGCACCACAAAGGTGTTTTCATCTTAATTTAGTAAGTACCTTTCCAGAAGTTGATTGACCTTATGCAAATTAATCATTAATTAAAACGGAAATTTTTGTTCTTGAAAATATCAGGCAAGTTAATCCTCAGAAAGCATATCAGTTCACATTCAGACCAGGATTAGCCCAATGTAGGAGCAGCCATTTCCCTGTCACAATTACCACAAGTTGAGCCTCAGTCCAGCATGCCATTACCTCATTAGGTCATCATAAACGATTGCAGTTAGTAAGCACTAGCTGGTGTGCATTTTTCCATGAAGCATGAAGTTTAACATAAGCAGCCACAATTTGAAACACTTTAAGATAGGATGTAAATTACTCATTTAAACCCTAATAGGCTCTGAACTAGTGGACTCTCTTGGGAAAGACCAAAGTGTCATGATGAAGAACAGAAGAGACTCAGCTCAATTGCATTAAAACAGGCAACTGGCAAAGGAGGGGATTAGAGAAATAAAGAGCATATCTTTATTATATCTTGGATTCATGCCTCATTTAAAATCATGCTGAAAAAAAATTCAAGGGCCATAGGGGGGAGCCTTTTAGAAGAGCCACTAGGGGCCTCCTGGTGGTGCAAGGGGTTAAGGACCACATTATGAAGCATCTGAGCCACTGCAGCACGAGTTCAATTCCTGCCCAGGGAAGGAACCCACATGGCACAGCAGACCTCTCTCTCCTCTCTTACCCGCTGCTCCCCTCAGCAGTGTATTTCAGTCAATCTGCCTGTTCTGCTCCTCCACTCTGTTGTCTCTGGTGAATCCTCTCACCACCCCAAACCTCATACCCCTGGCCTATACCCAAATGTTTGTATGCATAAATAAATTAATTTTTTTAAAAAAGAGCAACTAGAATAAATTTTAAAAAGATTTATTTATTTATGCATACAAGAACTGGGATACAGGCCAGAGGTACAGGGAGTTAAAGGATTCACCAGAGACAGAGTGAAGTAGTGAAGAACTGTGGTAGACGACTACCAACATACACATTGTAAAGCAAAGTTGAGTTGAAATTTTCCCAAAGTCCTTTAGAAATCACAGAAAGACCAGAAGATTAGGAACAAATGTCAAATTAAGGTATTTTTCATTTTGCCAGAGATGTATCAAATGACTGAGATACATTATTTAACAATGTAAAGACAAGCAAAAGCCCATTAAACATCATCTACGTGTTTAAACATCATGAGTATGATAGAATCTCATACTCAGATTCTCTTTAAGTGTTAGTTTCATCGAAATAACTATTTTCATAATAGGTGTACCTAAAATAGCAGTCAAAGTATTCATTTCGGTTTCTAGTTTTCTTAAAATCTAATGTACATTTCTCAAAAGAGAATTCTCTGTTTATAAGATGTCAGCAGACATCAGCCTAAATAGACATGCAGATTTACTTATGAGTAAAACATTTTAAACATTTTCTGTTCAATCTTTTTTGTTCAATGTTTTAATGGATTCCTATGATGCCAAACAAAAAAAATTACTCTAATTTCAAGTAAGTAGATTTATCTGAAGGAAAATAGCTCACATAAAGATTATAGGTTCAAATGGACATTTCAGGTGGAAATCCTACCCAGATTTAAAGTAATATCCATGGTTCTTGCTAATTCTTTCAGCATCACAAACACCATGAACAATCACCTTGACCTGGAATATTGGAGGCTGCTGAAAAACACTGATGATACGAATGAGAAACATTAGAGTGTAAAGGAAACAGTCTGGATTGAGTCAAAATTTAAAGTTTTGAGGTTATCACTAGTTATATGACACAGGAAAATCAATTAATTCCTCAATGTGTCAATAACCTCATTTGCAAAATAAAGATAAAAATGTTTTCTAGCAGTGAACTCAGAAGTAGTATAAACATAGGGTGAACCTCAAAAAAGTACCCCTGAACCTTATATAATATTATAATACACATTACTTCAATAAAAAATATATTTTTTTTCTCTACCTAGTAAGAGTGATGCAAGTATCAAATGCGATAAATATGAAAGTACTTGGAAGTAATGTACCACAAAAATATCAATCATACTATGAAGTTGACTGCTTTCATATTAATATCAAATGTAACCATCCCATTGAAGTACAAAACACGCCATTAATAGTCTATAACATTTTCACCATTATAGTCAGATCCTGTGATCAAATCAATATGCAGGGGTAGCACATCAAGTACTCAGTTCCTTCAGGTTTTTTTTTTTTTTTTTTTTTGCTGACTCTATTGCAAAGCTCTTAATAACAACAAAAGTGATAAGTACATGCCCTTTGCACGGTCCCAAAGCAAGTGTTTGATGTTCTCAGTGCTTTCATTTTTATTGGCAAATGTTATCAGGAAACACTGGGAAAGCTTTTTTTCTGTCCTTGTTACAAATATTTAAAAAGGGCAAATTTCTTCATAAGCATTTATCTTGTATGCTTCCAACAGAAACGCCACTGACTGTTAATCTATTTTTTGATTTAACAATTAATAAGTGGTGCTCACTGAGAAAAATTAAAAATTAGGGTATGATCTCTCCTTTCATCTTTGATAAATAGATGGTAAAATGAATTCCTCATTTGGATATTAACGGTAATTCAGAAAGGTGACATTAAAGCAGAGTCATTTACAAAGGGAATTAAAATAGATGTTATTTTCACACTGTGAGGAGTTCCTTTATTTAGCATGCTAAACATGTTCAAAGAGTTCAGTCATGTGTAATGGAAGCTGAGTTGGGGAAAGCATGTGAGCCTCAGACTCAGGCTTTGAAAACTAACCTAACCAATAGAATAAATAAATTAATATCACCATTTAGACAGGAGGATAGACTACAGTAATTACCAGATATTTAACAAGATTCTAGTTACAAATAAAATCCTAAACTATAAAATTAAACTGCCTTATGAGAATACATATCATCAAAATATAAGCACTTGTCCCTAAAGGCATCATGTAAAAATATACTAACGAGTTATAAAAGGATCGAAGCCTGACAATATTAAAAAACTGCTTCTAGGGTCTCACCTGGAGGCGCAGTGGGTTAAGCAACGCACTATGAAGCAAACCGCAGCCACTGCAGCACAAGTTCAATCCCTGCTGCCGGCCAGGGTGGGACACCCACATGGTGCGGCAGACCTCTCCTGTTGTGCCCACTGCTCCCCTCAGCAGTGTACTTCTGTTGATCTGCCTGTTCTGCTCCCCGCTTTCTGTGATGAATCCTCTCACCCCCCACACCTCTGGCCTGTACCCCAGTGCTTGTATGCATAAATAAAAATAAATCTTTAAAAAAAACCTGCTTCTAGTATTGCAGTCATTTTTTTATAGTAAATAAAAGATATTACTATTGTATTCTCAAAGAATGATATCTTGCTCATTCTGAGGATCAAATGGTAAATGAGAGACCAGTCTTTTAGAGGACTGTTTTGATATAGGTAACTCATTCTAGTGAGTTATATGAATTATTTTATTCCAATCAGTTCAATACTATTAGCTAGCTAGTCCTCTAAAGCATTCATTCAGCAAGCATACACTTCACAATCTATTCAACCCCTTAGAACTATATTATTCCTGTTGCTTTTAATTTTCCAGGAATTATGATTGATTTAACTTTTTAAAAATATTTATTTTTAATTTATGCATACAAGAACTGGGTACAGGCTAGAGGTGCAGAAGGTGAGAGGATTCACCAGACAGAGTAGGGAGCAGAACAGATCGATCTACTGAAATGCATTGCTGAGGGGAGCAGCAGGCAAGACAGGAGAGGTCTGCTGCGCCATATGTGGGTCAGCTCCCAGGCCAGGATGGAACTGGCTGGTGATAGTTTCACAGTACTACAACTTAACCCCTGTGTAACCAGGCAGGCCTGGAATTTGAAGTTTTAAATGTTTTTATTCATCTTTATTTTCTAAGCTTTTCTTTGATTGCTTTTATAATTAATAAAAGCTACAATAGGGGCCCCCCTGGTGGTGTAAGGGGTTAAGCATTGCACTATGAAGCACCAGTAGCCACTGCAGCATAAGTTTGATCCCTGGCCAGGGAGGCAATCCACATGGTGCAGCAGACCTCTCCTGCCTTGCCAGCTGCTCCCCTCAGCAGTGTATTTCAGTCAATCTGCCTGTTCTCTACTCTGTCTCTGGTGAACCTTCTCACCCCTACACCTCTGGCCTGTACCCCAGTTCTTATATGCCCAAATAAATAAATCTTAAAAACAAACAAACAAAAACAAACAAGAAAAGCTATAATAAAATGACTTCTGAAAGTCATAATCTGGGTTACTTTAGTTAAGCGTTCTTCTAAAATGTTAACATTTGACTTAAATCAGGTCAACATATTTATGTTAACAGGTCCTGTGTGAACAAAATGTTATTTTTCTGTACGAATTTAGAGATTTCATGCAACCTTTAAAACTCTACTGCTAATTGTCAAGTGAAAAAAAAAAATTAGGGGCCTCCCTGGTGGCGCAAGGGGTTAAATACCACACTGTGAAGCATCTGCAGCCACTATAGTCCAAGTTTGATCCCCAGCCAGGGAGGTGACCCACATGGCACAGCATACCTCTCCTGCTGTGCCCGCTGCTCCCCTCAGCAGTGTGTTTCTGTTGATCTGTCTATTCTGTTCCCCACTCTGACTGGTGAATCCTCTTACCCTCCACACCTCTGGCCTGTGTACCACAGTTCTTGAAAGCATAAATAAATAAATATTTTTTTAAAAATTAACCTTTCACCATAAGTGATATACACTAGCCAAAACATTCCTTGTCTAGGAGATTGTAACCTGTAAATATCAGGAGGTAAACTGAATAAAAATAATGCTAATCAAGACTATTGGTTTAGAAAAATACTATCAAAGGGCACTTGATCAAACTGTAAAAACAATACCAAATATAATGTGTTTAGTAATTTGTTATATATATATATAATTTCAGCAGATTTAAGACTTTAAACCTGACTCTAGTTTGAAGTAGCCAAACAAAAACTGATTTAGTATTCATTGGGAAAACATGTTTCAAAAATGTTTCCATTTTAACTCAATCATTGCTATTTAGTAGCAATGTTTCTTTAACTCACATAACTGCCTCAGTACTTTGCATTAATCTACAGGATGGTAATGATTGTTGCTAATTTTATATAATCTATAATTAGATACTTGAAACCTTCTGGCTTAAAATGAAACCACACTAGTTAAAGAGTAGGTAGAACATGGTGCATTTTTTAAAAAACTATATATATGCTGGGAATTATTTTTAAAGCTTTAGAAGTTAAATTTCAGTATTTCGATAGAAAAATTTATTTTTTTCATGTCATATACATGAAAGTCCTGGGAACCTTACACTTCAATTTATAAAGTACTTTGAAAAGAGAGAATGCCTCAGCATAACTCTTTGACAGTGCTGGATTAATGACTTTTCTTGGGCCTTTCTGGTGGCACAAGGGGTTAAGTCGCAGCACTATGAGGCTATCGCAGCCACTGCAGCAGCCACCGCAGCATGAGTTCGATCCAGACCTCCTGCCTTGCCCATTGCTCCCCTCACCAGTGTATTTCAGTCCACCTGCCTGTTCTGCCCCCACACTGTCCCCGGTGAATCCACTCAGTCCGCCCACCTCTGACCTGTGCCCCAGTTCTTGTATTCATAATAAATACATTTTTAAAAAATAAAATAAAATGGCTTTTCTAAGAAAACATAAGCGGCAGGAGTCATAATTAAAGAGTTCACTGTATACTATTTAAGCTGTTGTGAAGAGGGTGGTGGGATGAACTCATAAAGGGGGATTTGTTTTCTCCACCGCCACGAGATAATTTAAATACACGTTAGCATAAACCTTTTACTTAAAAAAATATTCACCAAAAAAAGTGTCTTTAAAGCAGGATATTTTGTCCTTACAGCTTTCAAATTATATTTTTTCTCCTCTAGAGCTGTTTCAGGAGATTCTAATTATTGGACAGCACACAAGAACTTCGATGTTATGGCTACTTAAGAAATATACATACTCAAAAATTCCTTCCCCTTCTCTAGTGTTATCCATACCGTAGGAACTTTGATTTTAAAGACTCATTAACCATAATTTGTTAAGACAGAATCTATAACAGAAATAATAGAAATTCACAGGCTCTGGATTTTTTGTTTATTTGTTATATCGTTCCGGTTAGGAATCTGATATCAACTCAGAATTCCCACCAGGAAGAAAGATCTCCCTTTGTTAGAACCAACTGAGTGGCTCCGCCCAGAGCGATGACCTGGTCTGACCTCGGACTCTGTGTGGTTGACCGTGTACTTGCACCTGCGGGCAAGTTAATAACGCCAGAGAACTTCAGGGTCAAAATGCAACTCCAGCCTATAAAATGTCAGGCTGCAACCGCCTAGTCAGTAGTTAAGGAACCTCCATGTGCTTTCCTCGCGAAGGAGCTCGCTCTTTTAAAACTCACACCTAGGAGGATCTGAAAGTGCCTGACACGCTGGGGGACATAAAAAGACTAGTACTCCACCAGGGAAAGGAAGGTGGTTCCAAAGGAAGGTTGGCAAGGAGACAAAGCTCAGAATGGGGAAGGAGCAAGCCCTCCACGCCCCTCCCAGGGAATCTTTAACCTGATGGATTGAAAAAACGCGGTTGGATATAAGTGGATTACACGGTAAGGTAAAAACATTTTGGGGTGGGGAGGTTGTTTTTTTGTTGTGTTTTTAAGAACACGCAACCCTGGCAATAATTTCCACCACACTCCTAAGGGAAGAGGGAAAGGGGAAAAGAAAAAGAAAAGGCACCTTAAGGACGAGTAAATGCGGTTACTATGGTTACCACTCTCCCGGCTCAATTCTGCAAAGGGAGATCGAGCTGTACGTCAAGGCCTTTTCTTTGTCTGCAGCCACACGGAGGACAAACCCAGCAGCCAGCCCGCCAGCCCGAGCAGAGGCGAGTGTCGAGGACCCAGGGCAGCGTTCCAAATCAGAGACACCTTTCTTTTGGCTTAGTGAGCAAGAATTGCAGGCAGCGCCCGCTTGAAAGCCAGCCCAGGCATCACCCGGCCCTGGGGGCAGGGCTGACACCCCGATTTGGAGAAGGCTCCACACCGCCCGAGTCACCGAATCCAGCCAGAAGCCATTCCAAACATGGCTAGGGCAGGAGGAAGGGACCGACCCATTCAGCCGTCAGACACAAAGGGGAGGCTAATGTCCAGGAAGCCCGCGGCACAGAATTAATAACACCTCAAAAGGCCATGTTTCCGCGAGTGGGAGTTGAGGAAATAGTGAGTAGGGCACGATCAAGAGGCTCCGACGCACTTCACATCAAAGGCGCCAGCAACGGCAGCGCGGAAAGAACGGCGCGGTAAAGAGGCCCCAGTGCGCAGGCGCGCAGAGCCACGCCTCCAGCGCTTCGAGCCTGCTCCTCCCCCCCTGCTCTCGAAGGCCAGCAGTGCTGCCTCAAGGCGCTTGCGCAATGACGGAACGTTGGGGGAGGGGAAAGAACCCATTCCTTTCATTGTGCGAGAACCACCCGCCCCGTCTCTCCTGGCGCGGGCGCGCGCACGCGCACGCACCCACCACTCTCACGCCGGGCTGGCCGCTCAGTCAGCTGCGCATGCTCCGGGAGGGAGGCGGTGGAGAGCTTGCGGCTCTTTGCTGAGTTCCCTGAGAAGTTTCTGGAAAGACGGAACTCCAGGGAAGTTGGGGGGTGGGGAGCGCAGAAAGAGACCGTTCGAGCGAAAGAAAGCAAAAGCCCTAAGCACGCTCCCGTTGCCGTGCCTCCACCTGTCAAGCTACGGCCAAAGCAGAGCCCAAGCCCACCGAAACCCTCAGGCCGGGGGAAAGCCTGGGAGCTGCGGCAGCCGCGCTCTTCCCAGAGCCCAGGCCCCGCGTCCCCTTCCCACCGAGAGAAGAGGAAGGGCCGCGCCGCGAGAGCGGTGACGGGCCTGGGGTGCTCACTGGCTGTTGAAGCCGGTTCCGCCCTGCGGGGCGACTGCGCTCGTGGGGCACCGCGGCTCTTCGCTGCGCAGATACGGGCTCAGGCTTGAGTCTGAGGGGCCACGTGCCTACGAATTTTGGGCCCGGGGCTCATTAACCCTTCTCCGTTCTCCCTATAGGGGCCGGGCGTCTGAACCCCCTTTCCTGGCAACCCGGAGCTAAATCTACATGGGTGGGGACCCGAGGAAAGGGTGCTCCCTTCCCGTTCCCAGGCCGCAGGGCAGCCTGCCGAGCAGGTGTGCGATGCTCGGCCCCGGCTGTTTACTCCAAAGTGCCGCCTGCAGAGGGGCACGTTGAAGGGGGGCACGGGCACAAAGGCGCCGCGTGGACCTCCGAAGACGGGCGGGGCGGCGTGGGAAGGCCGCGTTGTGGCGGTGGGGCCGCCGAGGGGCCACCAGGAGGAAGCGGGGCCGACTGGGCCGTGCGGGGCCGAGGCCGCGGCGCCTTTCATTCCGCCGCCAGCGCCCGCTTGCACCCGGCTCGGCTGCCATTTTGTGGCGCCGCCGCCATTTGGCGCGGCCGCCGGGGGCGGGGCGCGCGCCCCCGCGGTGCTGGGGTGGGGGCGGGGCTGCGAACGAGCGGGCGGAGGCCGTGCGTCCTCTTTGTTCTTCGCCTCTGGGCTGGCGGCTGGGACTCGGCTGGGGCTCAGGCCGCCCCAGAGCCGCGCCGTGCGAGAGCGCGGCGTGTGAACCCCGCGAAGCGGCCTAGAGGCGCGCACAAACTCCCGAGTCTCTTCTGCCCTCTACGCCCTTCCAAAGTGGGATTTCTCACCCCACCCTGGCTGTGTGAAAGGAACACATTTTATGAGGCGGTGCTCCGAGCTCCACCGTGGGAAGCTGTAATTGCACCCTGAGAATGGAGGCGCTTTCTGGGGCCCTGTGCTGGCGGGGGTAGCAGACGCGTTTGACTGCCAAGCCTTGACCCAGAATGGCGCTCCGCAAACAGATCAAACTGCGGAACGGGTAGAGTCAACAAAGGTGCCAAACAGCCGTGTAACCGAGAGGCCTGTCTCTTTAAAAAAAAAAAAAAAGTCCCCTTTGAAGCGCTGTCGGCCGTCGGAACCAGACGTCGCTGCTCATTGGCTGGCTCTAAGCACGCACTGCGCAACTATTTTCAGATAAGGTTTTATGACCCATTATTTATATCTGAGCCATAAACTGGAACAATGGAATATCTTATTTCTGTCTGTTGAGAATATCTTCCTTTAACTTATTTAAGTCCCTCATGAGTATGGAAATAACATTTTGATGTAATAAAATCTCATGTGCCTTCCACCTTGGTTGCAAATCCCGAAACAGCTATTGTTTTTCGAATTTCAAGGGAACTATTTCAATGTGAAGCTATAGCGTTTTAATGTTCACTTTGTGTCTCGAATCAACAAAGCCAGGAAATTCAAGAGGAATGCTGCTAAATTTGTCTTCCAGCCTAGTTTTTTGTGCAAGGTATATTGTTTGTTTTTCTTCCTAGTAGCATGAGACCTTAACCAAGCCTGCTTTTTCTGGTTCAAGTTCCTTGGTGTCCCAACTACCGTAGAGTTTTGTTTTGCTCTTCTTACTATGTGTAATTACAGTGGGTTGGTTATCTGTTTAATAAGGGGGTTAAACACATAATAGGATGAAAAGGTAAAAACTATTTGTTGAGGGGACATTATCAGGATGTGGTGGCTTCCAGATGAAACATCTGAGGAATACTGTTCCGTTCTACATTTTGTTTTCGTTCCAATATGACTAAAAACTGCATAGAATTTTGGTTTTCTAAAATCATATTTTGAGATTCTTTCAAGCGCAATACTGGGCATTCCTTTGGTGGTAAGACCTTCTGCTGTTTTGGCCTGCACAACCAAAATTAAATAGTATGAAACTATTAGTTTTATTGGGATATTAAGCTTTACTATCCTAATAATGCAGGCAAAATAGTGTGCCCTTAATTAGCCAAGCAGCTGAAATTCAGAGAATAATGCCACACCCCTTCCGTTATTTTGCACAGAAATAAAAGATCGTTCAATTCTTATTCCTGGAATTTGTTCTTACTTATAAAACGTACTGATTTCTCATAATTGACAATCACATTTAACACAAAAAGCACACCATTTTTGTACAAAAATATTTACAATTTATATTAAGAGCAGGTGGTATTTTACAGATTACAACCAAAACTATATATTTGCAAAACAGTTGAACAGAAATTCAGTAATAACCCTCCTCCGCCATCCTAATGTTGACCTCTAAACATCTGCCAATTTTCTAAGCCAAAAAGCCCACACACTATTAACTCGGTGGGCTTTAAACATGCAGAGAATTACTTTCAAATAAACAGATTCTGAATTCCCAGATTCTCATGATCTGCAGAGGGAGTGAAAATACTTTAGTATTTATAGTCCTAGATCTCATTTCAGTTTGTCAAGCCAGGCAGGACTAGCGAATTCCAGGACTATCAATCTATTGTTCCTGTTGTTTCTGTTTCTTATTCTAAAAGGGAGGTTCTGAATTAATTTGTCCTTTTTTGTGTTGCCAGAAGTAGATGGTAACCAAAATGTTTCATTGTACCCAGACTGGGAAGACAATCAGTTCAGAGTATAAATGTTATGTGCTAGGACCTTTTGGTTCACACTTTTGGCTTTGTTTGTGTTTGGTGAACTTTGTAACTTTTCCAGACAACATAGAGACATACTAAGTAACCATTGTTCCAAGAAAGTTGGACTTTTCATTCCAAACTCCAGTACAAGAGGGAATTTAAAACAGTAATAGTAACTTTTTCCTGATAAAGATTAATGAGCTCCTTTAGAGACCTTAGTAATATGGGAAGTCCTTCAAAATATTCTTGGCAGTAGTTAAACACTCCCACATGCTCTAATAGTCTTAGGCCCTTTGAGGCAAAACATTCAGTGCTTCAGAAGCATTGGAATTCAAAAAACAAATCCTTGCAACTGACAGAAGTTTCCTAGAAAATTAAGTACATCTATAAAAATAAAAATTACTCGGGGGTCCTCCCCAGTGGCGCAGTGGGTTAAGCAATGCACTACGAAGCAAACCGCAGCCACTGCAGCACAAGTTCCATCCCTGCTGCTGGCCAGGGAGGGGACCCACATGGCACAGCAGGAAAGGTCTCCTCAGCAGTGTGTTTCGGTTGATATTCCTGTTCTGGTCCCCACTCTGTCTCTGGTGAATCATCTCACCACCCCGCACCTCTGGTTTGTACCCCAGTTTTTGTATGCATAAATAAAATAAATATTTAAAAAATAATAAATAATAAAAAAATAAAAATTACTCTTGGAATAAACCAACATTATTTTGTCCTACCAGAACACAAATGGTTATTTGTAAGGATTCTATCCTGACAATTGTACAGCTTATTACAAAATCTACAGATTTATGCATTTGTTATCATGGTTTAGTTTCAGTCAGTCTGCCTGTTCTGCTCCCCACTCCGTCTCTGGTGAATTCTCTCACCCACGCACCTCTGGCCTGCACTCCAGCTCTTGTGTGCATAAATAAATAAATCTTTAAAAAAAAAAGACTTCTAAATGTCAAGGTCTTTATCAATTTAGTAAATAATTTTTGAGCACCAGCCATGTGCCAGATCTTGTTAGGATGTATCACTGAGTCACACGGGCCCTGTTTTCATGGCGCTTTCCAGTTGAGTAGGAGTCAAGGCCAGCGTTAGGGAGAGGGTAAGAAATAACAAGAAAAAAGAAAGGTGAAAATAAGGATAATAAGATGAAATTTGGGGTGATCAGAAGATGACAACTGAAGACATGAAGGAACTAATGGAACGAGCCATCTGGGTATCTAGGGAAGAGGTTCCAGGGAGAAGGAACAGCAAGTGCATAGGAGCAAACACAGCCAGGAAATCAGTATGGCTGACAGATAATGAGCAAAGGGGAGTGCAGGAGATGATGGATGTCAAAGAGGTAAGATGGGAGGCAGATCTATAGATGTGAGTCAAAGAGGAACCCAAGGTTTTTTGCTGTGTGTTTTTTAAAGATTTTATTTATGCATTTAAAGCTGTGCTATAGGCCAGAGGAGTGGGAGGTGAGAGGATTCACCAGAGACAGAGTGGGGAGCAGAGCAGGTAGATGAACTGAAACACACTGCTGAGGGGAGCAGTGGGCGAGGCAGGAGAGGTCTGCTGCGCCACGTGGGTCCCCTCCCTGGCTGGGGATCGAACTCGCGCTGCTGTGCCTCAGATGCTTCACAGTGCGGCGCTCAACCTGCTGCGCCACCAGGGAGGCCCAGAACCCAAGGTTTTTGACCTGAGTTTTTGACTAGAAAGATCAGGTTGCAATCAGTGAAACAGGGATATGCCATACAGTAGTTTTGCAGAGAGATATCCAGAGTTCAGTTTGGAACATGTTCAGTTTGATGTATTAGATATTCAAAAAGAGACTTGAGTTAGGCTGCTGAGATCAATCAAATCCAGGAGAAAGTTCTGAAGATACATTTTTTATATTGTATGTTTTTTCTTTTTTAAGATTAATTTTTTTTTTAATTTATGCATTCAAGAACTGGGGTACAGACCAAAGCCATGGGGGTGGGGAGGTGAGAGGATCCACCAGAGACAGAGTAGGGAGCAGAACAGGCAGACTGACTGAGATACACTGCTGAGGGGAGCAGCAGGAGAGGTCTGCTGTGCTATGTGGGTTGCTGCTGGGCATTGAACTTGTGCTGCAGATAGTTTCATAGTGCTGAGATTAAAACCCTCGAACCACCAGGGAGGCCCTCTTTGTTTTATTTTATTTTTTTAGGGATGGGGTAGGTTATAATTTCCAAAGTAAATACAGTTTTGGATTTTGGATTCAATTTCCTAGGTAATAACGCAATTTTAAATATATTGTCTCTGCTGATGAGTTCTTAATATATTGCAAGTACACCAGACTATGCAGTCCCATGATTAATTTATATGGTTCTCACATGTCATAGGATTGATCTGGACCAAAGTTCTGCCTGATTTAAAATAAGAAAAAAAAATTCCCACTCAGCACATTTCCAACTTCTTAGCATTCCAAAGACTAAATTATGTAATACACATGATTGCTGGAGCTTGCAACTTCCTATAAGCTGAGGTTTCATTCCTAGGAAAAACCTTCATCTTTTTTCCAGGTGAAATACCTGCAAGGAGAAGTGGTCCACCCAGGCCATCATTTTCAGTTTTTCATCATTATCTTCAGCACTTAGATATTATATAATTAGCTGAGGTCATACCAGGGGATTCAGTAGGGGCAATTTAGGATTAAATTTAGGAATTAGATATGAGGAACTCATTTCAATTCCCTTAAGTGTTTTTAAGTGTTGCACTGTGGGGATGCTTCATTAGGCTATCAGCCTAGTTCCTGCTATTATTACCCAGCACCAGGCCTTTTAGCATTACTTGGAAAAATTGCTCAGTTTTCAGAAAGTCTCAAAGTCACGCTCAGACTGAGGAAAGATATTTGCTGAGCAATACATCTCAGTCCCCTTCCAGGTAAAGCCAGGAGTGCCTTATATGGTTTTCTCATTATTAGCATTCTTTCTCTTTTATTGAAGTAGTTTTGCATTATAGCACCATGGAAGCTTCTGGTACGCATTATTGAAAATGAACATGTGTCAGATCTCCCTGGTGGCCAGGGGTTAAGTTTCAGCACTATCACTATGGCCTCAGTTCGATCCCCGGCCAGGGAGCTGACCCACATGGCCCAGCAGACCTCCCCTGTCCCACCCGCTGCTCCCCTCAGCAGTGTATTTCAATAGATCCACCTGTTCTGCTTTCCACTCCGTCTCTGGCGACCCCTATCACCCTCCACACCTCTGGTCCACACCCCAGCTCTTCTACACACACAAAAAAGAGTCAACATGCATCCTACTCATTAAGTTCACCACTGAAAGTCCACCCTGCCTCCTACCACGTCCCCCATCCTCTCCTTCTCCACCCTCCCTTCCCCTTCCCTGTAGGCAACTACCAATCAGTCTTATAGTCCAAAAGTTTGTTTTCGAACCATTTTTTGGGTTTTATTTTCCATATGTTTTTCTGATCAGCCGCACCAGATTTCTTCTGGGTGTGATTATGTGTCATGGAGCTAACCAGTCCGCCTCGGGGGTTTACTCATTCACAGTGCAATTTCTCTGTCTTCTGATGTGATCTGCCCATACACGTTTCCTGTGGCCCGGTTCTGGGTCACAGTGAAAGATTATGTCACTTGCTGAACATCCTCCCCGCCCCCACCCGCGGCCTCAATAAACAGCAGTAGCGACACCCACGAAACACTCTGCCCTCCCCGCCAGCCCATCTGCTTCTGCACAGGGCACCTTTTAATCTGGAGGCACTCAAAGCCATCGCAAACATTAATTACACGTCATAAATACCTCACTGATACTAGACTACAAGCCCCAGTTGCCCCATTTTATGATTAGACACCCCCCAAATGAAGAGAGGGAAGCTCTTCTTCAGCCCACTCAGAATGAGAACAGATCTGGGGCACAGCAGAGCTCGCCTCCCTGGAGGGGGCCCTCGGGCTCCGGGGGAACTCATGCCTCTGTTTCCCCCAGTGCTCGGAAAGGAGGTATTTTTTATGAGTGGGTGCTTGTCTCTTACCTTTCTTTTGCTGCTAATGGCTCTCGTGTTCTATTAGATTTTTTGTGCTTGAATTCACCTTTGGCAACGTGTCAGGAAAAAAAGGAAAGTGGTTTGCATTTGCACCAGGAGTGGCATCAAGAGCGTTTCTGGCCGCTGCTGGCTCATGAGCTTTGCGTGCAGGACGACATACTGACTCTATTTCGGGCATCTCCTCACTAGGTGCCTGGGAGTCGTCCTGGGCCGGTGCTGCCCCCTGGAGGCGGCGGATGCCATGGCCCAGCCTAAGCCCAGGTCAGGCCTGCATGTGTGAATGAGCAGGGACCTGTGGGAGAGCCAGGTGACCGTGGTCACGGCGACCTGTAGGTGTCCTTGCCTTTGTGGGACAGAGCACCACAGGGAACCACAGAATTCTGAAATCGACCGACCCTGACTGGCAGTGACATACCCACCCTTCCCCAGTGCCGAGCTGCCGGTCCGAGCCTTCCAACCTCAGTTGCCCCGGTTCCGAAGGCTGACCTGCTCAGCCACCCCTGCCCTGGCGTCAGCTCCCAGGCGCTACCTCGGCGGGGAAGCCCACTTCCTCACCGCCCCGGAAAACAGCCCCGTTTGCTCTTTGAACGGCAATTCACGCGCAGTGCTTGTTCCTGCCTGTGGGCCTGTCTCTGCGGCTCCTCTACCAATCACTCACCCTCAGGCTTGCACAAGGCAGGCTCACTGACAGCCACCAGCTCTCCTTGCAGCTAGGGAACACGCCTCTACCCAAAGCCTATGCTTTCCCTGGCATTATTTTCCTTCCACGTATTTATTTCTACCTGCAACCTCCTATTCACTTGTTTGTGTCCTCTGCTCTTCCTGGGATATAAATTCCAATGACTTGTAGACTGTTTGGCAGTGGGTCTTCAGAAAAACGAATCTTCTTTTTTTAAAAAAGATTTTATTTATGCATACAAGAGCTGGGGTACAGGCCAGCGGCGTGGGGGGTGAGAGGAGTCACCAGAGACAGAGTAGGGAGCAGAACAGACAGATCCACTGAAACACACTGCTGAGGGGAGCAGCTGGCAAGGCAGGAGAGGTCTGCTGCACCATGTGGGGTCACTTCCCTGGCCGGCGCTCAACCCCTTGTGACACCAGGGAGGACCTACACCAATTTTTAAAATTACCCATTTGTTAGATGTTCCACCAGTCAGAATAGTAGGAAAAACAAAAAATAGTCAAAGCAGTTCAAATAGAAGTAGGGCTTAGGTAGGCAGTTGACTGCAAATGGGTTGAAGGGCTGGAAGGCCTCCCTGGTGGTGTAAGGGGTTAAGTCGCAGCACTATGAAGCTAGCTGCAGCTACTGCAGCACGAGTTCGATCCCCAGCCAGGGAGCTGACCTACATGGAGCAGCAGACCGCTCCTGTCTCACCCGCTGCTCCCCTCAGCAGTGTACTTCAGTAGATCTGCCTGTTCTGCCCCACTCTGTCTCTGGTGAGTCCTCTCACAACCCCCCTACCTCTGGCCTGCACCCCAGCTCTTGTATGCATAAATAAATAACTAAATCTTAAACAAACAAACAAAAAAGGTGGATGGAGTCCCGGAGCCCACGCTTCTCATGAGGCTGAGGGTCACCCGTGGGTCAGGTTCCTCCTTACTCCAGGGGATCACTACCCCCCAACAAAGAACAGCCTATCCTGTTGCCCATAGAACCAGCCAGTTTCAGCTTGAAGAGGAAGTCACTTAGCTGCTACCAAGACAGTATTTCAAAATTTCTTCTGGATGAAATTCTGACAGGTTTTATCAGCTGGCGATGGACTCAGCAAATGGTGGTGGAGTTGAAGTCCAGCCTTGGCTAATAGGGTCCTTCACCACTTCCCACAGATGTCTTTTCCTTCCTCCCTCCATCCTACCCTCCACTCCAGTCCCATCTCCAAGTGTCTTCTCCTCCCTTCCCCACCAGTCTCTGGGTCTTGGAGTGTCACTCATTTCGGTCTTTCTTCTTGCTCCTATTGCTCATGTCTTACCCCCACTCCCAGCTAGAGGGGACACCCCTCGAGGGCAGGAGCTCTTCTGGGATGAACCCTCCTGTAGGGTCAGAGAACGATCAGGTCTTTCCACCCTCCCACCACTGTGATGATGGACACCTGCGGTGCTGCGAGCATTCCAGGGTGAGCATGCACAGGTGGGCGCACCTGAGTTGGACACGGGCGTAAATGGGCGGCGTCATGAGGACGCCAGAACTGTGAGGACCAACCAACAGAACTGACAGTACTGACGAGCTGCAGCAGCAGAGAGAGAAAAGAAAGCAGCCGAGAGGGTGAGACGTGCTGGGGGCTGGGAGGCCTGCCAGCCTCCTGGCCCCCCGGCATCCCTGCCTGCCATGTACCTGGCCACCTCTACTAAATAAAGCATGAAAAGCCACCGAGGGCTCCAAGACTCTCCTTCCTTGACCCGTCTGCCCGGAACCATCCCGAACCTTGCTCCTGTGCCGCCCCTTTCCTGCCGTTACACCTCCTCTACATCAAACCCCTTTACAATGGCTCTGAAAACGTGGGGTTTGGTCTTCTGCATTCTGCCAGGCCTGGGACTCTCCTTCCTCTGGCTCGCTGGAGGAAGAGGAAGGTGCTCCACAGGAGGCCGTTGGAGGTGCTGCTTCCTGACAGAGACTGAGTCAGCCTCGGCTGGGTGTGGGCCAGAGGAGGGAGAACACTGAGGAGGGAACAGCTCTCTGGCTACAGCTGTTGGGGATGCTTCCAGCAAGCTGTGTCCAGGCTGCAACTCGCACGCCGGGATCCAGGCCTTGCTCAGTGCTACTCAGGGCAAGTGAATTACACAGCATCAACCGGGAGCTCTGTTTCCTCCCTTAGGAAAGGCCGCAGGGGGTACTTGCGGGGTGATATTTACATTGTGGCTGGACAGACGTCCAGAGAGCTGCCATTTAGAGCACGCAGCCCACAATGTTCTTCAATCCTTCAGCTCATTAGAAGGTTTTGATGGGGCCTCCCAGGTGGCGCAGCAGATTGAGCGCCGCCCTGTGAAGCATCCACTGTACAGCAGCGCGTTCGATCCCCAGCCAGGGAGGGGACCCACATGGCGCAGCAGACCTCTCCTGCCTCGCCCGCCATCCCCTCAGGAGTGGATTTCAGTTCATCTACCTGTCCTGCTCCCTGCTCTGTCTCTGGTGAAGCCTCTCACCTCGCACAACTCTGGCCTGTACCCCAGCTCTTGTGTGCATAAATAAATAAATTTTTTTTTTTAAAATAAAGGTTTTGGGGCCTCCCTGGTGGCGCAGTGGGTTAAGCAACACACTATGAAGCAAACCACACCCACTGCAGCACGAGTTTGATCCCTGCCGCAGGCCAGGGAGGGGACCCACATGGTGCAGCGACCTCTCCTGCTGTGCCCGCTGCTCCCCTCAGCAGTGTACTTCCCTTGATCTGCCTGTTCTGCTCCTGCTCTCTGTGGTGAATCCTCTCACCCCCCCACACCTCTGGCCTGTACCCCAGTGCTTGTATGCATAAATAAATAAATCTTTAAAAAAAAAAAAAAGGTTTTGATGGCGGCAGCACTATCTGACTTTATTAAGTTCAGGGAGACGGACGGAGCCAGGCCCAAGCGCAGTCTTCAGGGTTCCAACAGCCCACTGCTGTGTTTTCACTAAACTGGATGCCAGTCCGAAGACCTGGCTGCTCTGAGCCAGGCTCCCTCTGAGGCTCAAAGGCTGACTCTGGCCCCAGGGAAAAGACCAGAGTCACCAACCGGGAGGGCGCAGATTCCTCTGGGCCAGGAACCCAGGACAGACGGCGGAGCACCCACACCTCCCAGTCTTCCCTTCCAGGCCCGCCCTGCCCTGTCCTTTAGGGGTAAATAGAGTCCTTAAGTTCTCCCCAGCCCCGATGCCGGGAACACCCACCTGTGTCAAGACCAGCTCCGGGGCCTCCCTGGTGGCGCAGTGGGTTAAGCAACGCACTGTGAGGCAAACCGCAGCCGCTGCAGCACGAGTTCGATCCCTGCTGCCGGCCAGAGAGGGGACCCACATGGTGCGGCAGACCTCTCCTGCCTCACCTGCTGCTCCCCTCAGCAGTGTGTTTCAGTCAGTCTGCCTGTTCTGCTCCCCGCTCTGTCTCTGGTGGATCCTCTCACCTCCCGTGACTCTGGCCTGTACCCCAGTGCTTGTATGCATGAATAAATAAATCTTTAAAAAAAAAAAAAAAAGACCAGCTCCGTGTCCCACAGGTGTGGCCTCCTGGGTGGCTGGATTTCAGGGGCTACCTGATGATGATTGGCCTCCTCCCCCCCGCACCCCAGTACCTCACCCATGGCTCTCGAAGCCTGTAGGTGCCTATTGGAACTGTTTTTTCCTGCTTTAAGTGTGATCCCTGTTAAATTTTAAAACTGCCTGTAGAATGAGATGTTAAAAATCAGAAATCTGGGTGACTTTCAGAATTGTCCTGAGAGCAGTGTTTTTTTGTTATTTATTTATATTCTTAAAGATTCATTTTATTTAGTTTATGCATACAAGAGCTGGGGTGCAGGCTACAGGTGCGGGTGGGGGAGGGTTTGTGGATTCACCAGAGACAGAGTGGGGAGTGGAACAGGCAGGTCTACTGAAATACACTGCTGAGGGGAGCATCGGGGTGACAGGAGAGGTCTGCTGCAGCATGTGGGTCCCCTCCCTGGCCGGGGATCCAACTTGTGCTGCAGTGGCTGCAGACAGCTTCGTAGTGCTGTGACTTAACCCCTTATGCCACCAGGGAGGCCCTGATGACTAACCTTTTAAAAACATTTTTATTATCACTAAAGATATACATGGTCACAGTAAAATGTCAGAATGAAACAATTAGAAAATAGAAGCCCACACCTAACCTCCAGTCCTAAACCTTGAGATAGCCTGTGCTCTTACAGACTTTTTCCCTATCTGTCTACAAACCCTTTAAGACAAAAACGGAACTATTCTATGTGGATTGTTCTCTTGCCATCTCAAAATATTGAGGCTCATTTATTCAGCCCTACTGTGTGCACAGGTGCTAGGGCCCCAGCAATGTCCTTGCCCTCAAAGAATTGACATTCTAGTAGCAGAGACAGACGGCAGATGAGAAACAGCTAGTAACAAAACCCGAGAGATGACAGGAGATGAAACTGAACAGGAAGTTTGCGTGGTGTGAACTCAGTTGTGATGCCATGGTATGCGATGAGTTTTGGATTTTCTCAGTTATAAAAGATGCCGCAAGAAACCAAGTTGGCGTGTCTGCCGGAGCAGATCTGAGCTAGGGCTGAGACACCCTGCACCCCTCCTGCGACCAGCCCTGTAGCCAGAGCCAGGGTGGAACAGTGGCCCGGTGAACACCAGGACTCAGGAACAGGGAGAGGGGAGTGGAGAAGGGGCCTTGGGAGAACAAACTTCACTTCTGCCCCTGGCCTGTCCTCTCTGAAACTCCCCATTTTTGAAAGGAAAGGGGGCCGCCTGAGCTCAAGGGTTAGCAGCAGGATAAGCTGGTGGTGCACTTCCTCCTCACATTCTTCCTCCTCACATTCTTCGGGGAACAGACACACTTTGTGCTTTCATTCAACTACTCATCAAAGAACTGGACGGATCCTCCCCACGTGCATCCAATAGGGCCAGATCTCCCCAGTGAGTAAATAGGGCAGTCTGTACGGGGCCCTTGTTCCTTGCTCTAAGTATGGGGTCTGAGGGCAGCAGCACTTGGCCCTTGTTAGCATGGCAGATTTCTTTAATCAGATTTCTTTTTCTTAATTTTTTAAGATTTTATTTATTTTGGACCTCCTTCGTGGTACAGCAGGTTGAGTGCCACACTGTGAAGCATCCGCGGCACAGCAGCAGCGTGAGTTCGATCCCCGGCCAGGGAGGGGACCCACATGGCACAGCAGACCTCTCCTGCCTCGCCCGCTGCTCCCCTCAGTGGTGTGTTTCGGTCAGTCTGCCTGTTCTGCTCCCCATTCTGTCTCTGGTGAATCCTCTCACCCCCCGTACCTCTGGCCTGTACCCCATATCTTGTATGCATAAATAAATATATTTTTAAAAAATATTCATTTATGCATACAAGAGCTGGGGTACAGGCCATAGTAGCAGGAGGTAAGAGGATTCACCAGAGACAGAGTGTGGAGCAGAACAGGCAGACTGACCGAAACACACTGCTGAGGGGAGCAATGGGTGGGCAGCAGATCTGCTGCGCCATGTGGGTCCCCTCCCTGACTGGGGATCGAACTCAGGCCATTGCTATGATAGCTCTGAAACTTAACTCCTAGGCCCCCAGGGCGGGTCCTGAGATCCTCAGATTTATGTTCATTCACACTTTCCTTTGAAAAGCAAGGGTTTGGGAGGAAGATTAATGCTGGCTTGAATATCTCTTTGACTTCATTAGGAATTGGACAGGGTGTGACCTAAAACATTCTTCTGGGTTGAAGTTGGCCTTGTTGCCCAGGCTACTGCTGTTATCATGTTTATCCTTTAAGGGAGAGACTCACAGACCCATTTGTTTCCTTAGTCTGTTTCTCCAACCAGGTGTGGGAAGCCAGAGGCCTCAGGATCTGAGTTGTCAGGGCTGGGAGGGGCCTGAATGTCCTCCTTCCCATCGGCCCCAGGCCGCTGCCCTGCCCATTCCTACCCCACCCCACCTCGCAGGTGAGGCCCTGGGAAGGGCAGCTACTTGCTCCAAGTCACACATCAGCCTGTGGTGGCCTCGGCCTGGCTCCCAGCGTAGCTCAGATCTTAGTACATTGTTTTATTCTGTGGATTTGGTGCCTCGTTTAGTAAACTGAATTAGGAAAAAGCACCGCACCATGAAGCATCTGCAGCCACTGCAGCACGAGTTTGATACCCTGCCAGGGAGGGGACACACATGGTGCAGCAGACCTCTCCTGCCTCCCCGCTGCTCCCCTCGGCAGTGTGTTTCAGTTGATCTGCCTGTTCTGCTCCCCGCTCTGTCTCTGGTGGATCCTCTTATCCCCCACACACCTCTGGTCTGTACCCCAGTTCTTCTATGCATAAATAAATAAATCTTTTTTTTTAAAAAAGAAATGTCCAGAATAGGCAACCCCATGGAAACTAAAAGTCAGCTCATGCTCGCCAAGGGCGGTCAGAAAACCGGGCGTGTCTGTTCATGGGGTGGGGTTTCTTTGGGGGGATGAACATGTTCTGAAATTAGATCGCGGTGCCTGCTGTGTAGCTCTGAATGTCCCCAACCTATTAGTTGAAAAAAAAAAAAAAAAGGCACCAAAAATTTAAAGGGTGAATTTTGTGGTCTGAATTATAGTTCAATAAAACTGTAATTAAAAAAAAGGGAGAGGGCCTCCCTGGTGGCGCAGTGGGTTAAGCAACAGCACTATGAAGCAAACTGCAGCCACTGCAGCACCAGTTCGATCCCTGCTGCCGGCCAGTGGGGGGACCCACAAGGTGCGGCAGACCTCTCCTGCTGTGCCCACTGCTGTCCTCAGCAGTGTACTTCTGTTGATCTGCCTGTTCTGCTCCCCGCTCTCTGTGGTGAATCCTCTCACCCCCTCCCCACACCTCTGGCCTGTACCCCAGCTCTTGTGTGCATAAATAAATAAATCTTTAAAAAAAAAAACAAAAAAGGGAGAAAGTAAAATATCCTTTAAGTCGCCCAGCCCAGCCCCAGCAGCCACGGCTCCCCCTGTTAGGGCTCACGGAGGGCTGCCCCGTGCCTGCTGGCTGAGCGCTCGCGTGGTGCACGGACAGAGCCCCAAGAGCAGCCCAGCAGCTAACATCTAAGTGCTGCACTGATGCCTGCACCTCTCGCGTGTCCGCTGAATGACCTCTGACCCAGCACCCCAGCTCCAGCAACTCAGGGAGCCCGCCTCCTGCTCGCTGGGTAGCCCCTGCTTTCCTGGCCGCCTGCCTGCCCCTTGCCTCCTCTGCAGCCTCACCTGACAAGCCCCAACCTGCCTGCCTGCCCCACCTCCCCGCTGCTCCCTGCCTCCCCCCCTAGCTGAAAGGGGGCTGGAGAGAAATCACGAGTCATGACACCCCTGAGGTGCTGTGGGGTGTCGAGCCAATTGCTGCCCCCATGACTGCCCCCACCTCCCTATATGGGCACAGGAGGGCCCCACCTCCCAGCTGAGACGGCTGGTGGTGGGGGTGGCCCTGGGAGTTATCATCTCTGTGCTCAGGCCCGGGGCTCCCTGTGAGGGGTCTCCCAGGAGACCACCCTGCCCCAGCTGGGCTGCCCCAGATTCCTGGTCACAGGGGTCATCCTCCCAGACAAAGGAGGGCAGCGGCGGGCCTGGCTGAGCTGGTGGGAGGAGGCCAGGCGGATGGATGGCCCACGTGGTGGTGTGGAAGGGCAGACGGCTGCTCTCAGGATCCAGCTGTGCCACCCCCCAGAAGCGAGGTCAAAGCTCAGCGGAAGGAGGGGGTGTGAGCCCAGCCCCCTAGGTCCATGCATCTGTCTGGGGCAAGTCACAGGCCCCACACCATGGGAAGCTCCCCACCGGACCGGCTGGTCCGCCCCGCCCCAGCCGCCTGCTGGCAGCTCTGGCCTGGATCTGGAACCCGGCACCCTCCGCTCCATCAGGTGTCACTGGGGCGGGGCCTGCGGGTCCGCCTGCCTTGACCAGCAGGTCTTGAAAGACGGTGGAGACGGTGGGGAGGTGGGGGCAGGAGAGCCCTGGCCTGGGCAGCTGGGCCTGGCAGCTGCTGGTCCAGGGCCGGACTCCTGCCCTGCCAGTTCCTCAGCTCCGGACTTTACCCGGGCTGGGTTCTGGCCTCTCCCTGTGGGCCCCGGGAAGGTCCTGAGCCCCTGAGGAGTGCCACTTGCCGCCTGAGGCTGGACCTCCCCCAGAACCGGCAGCAGCAGCCCAGAGTCTCCCCAACAGAGCCGCACCTGGCCGTCCCCACCCTGCTTTTGCAGTGTGGAGGTCGCTCTCGGGGAACCCCGTGTGCAGCGTGTGCCCCTGCAGAGGGTCCCCTTTCCTGGTCACTGAGCTCCAGCCTGATGCCTGCGTTCGACTGAGTGAACAAGTGAACAGTGAAGTGGCTGTCTCCTTCCTGCAGGCTGGTGTCTTTGCTGGTTCCGCCACCTGGGGCTACCCCGGCTGTGCCCTGCCCAGGAGGGGGCCGGTGGGTGGGGTGCTGATTTTCATGGGAGGTTTCAGCTGGGCTCCCAGCCAGGCCGCAGCCCCAAGCTGCCCAGCCCCGGATGTCCACAAGCCCCAAACGGAGCTTCCTTGCTTCCCTGCCTCTCCCAGACTGCCTGGGGCTACTGCTCCTCAGGCTTCTGTCTCACCCCAGAGGTCTCTCCAGGGCCGGCAGGTGACCTTAAAGGGGGAGGCTCTGGACTCCTTGGCTGCGTTCTGTTTCCCAGACCCCTGGCTCTGTTTGCAGAGAGGGACAAAAATGCCTGAGCTAGGACAGAGGTCACCGGACCTCCCTCTGACCGCAGCCCCTGACTGGCCGCTGTCTTGGGGCTTCTGGGTGGGTCTGTGCCCCAGGCTTGTCCCCATCTCAGCACTTCCGGGTGCCACAGGCTACCTGGATCTGGGGACCCCGGCCCCAGAACCCCGTTTACACCGGCTGTGTGCCCAGTCCCGGGAACAACCAGGAATCCACAGGAACCGTGGCCTCCCCGTCCTCTCCTCCAGCAGTGGCCCCTCACTCCTTTCTAGATATTTCTCTCCTCCCAGCCCATCACATCCCCACTTGCTGGAAAGTATCCACTGACTTCCTGGAGCCCTCCTGGCCCAGTGTCGGTGACAGGCAGGTGCCCTGGGGCCCGAGGCCTTGCCCAAAGCCCTTCACTTTGTCTTCATGAGACACTTCATTTTGGAGTAATTTTACATTTACAGGAAAGTCACAGCGATGACACAGCGAGTCTCGCCCTTCACCAGTTTCTCTTTTGTCAACATCTTACGTAACGGCGGCACATTCATCAAAACCAGGAAACCACCTTAGTGCATGACTGGTCACCAAACCCCAGACTTGACTCAACTTCACCAGTTTTTCCACCAACGTCCTTTTTTCCGTTTCAGGGTCCAGTCCAGGGAACCATAGAGCATTTAATCACATGCTCCTGCATCCCTTTAAATGTGATGATGAAGTAGCATGATCTCCGTTTTACAGATGAAGGAATAGGAGATTCAGAAAGACAAGCCACTTGCCCGTCACATCGCAGGAGCCGGCAGTGGGGTGAGGAGCGGCCTTGACTGTGCCGTTCAAGGTCAGGGGCGTGAGCTGGAGCCTTAGGTTCCTGGAGGAGGAGACCCCAGGTAATGACCTGCAGGCAGGAGTGAGGACTGACGGTGCATCCGGGCATCTCCCCGCTCACAGGGTAACTGCTGCCAGCATCACCACCGCCTGGCAGCCCAGATCTCGTTCATCCCAAGGTCTCCGTTAAGGATGAAGCTGAGACAAGCTCCCGCCACTCACCCTCTGGGCAGCTGCAGTGGGGGGAGGACAGGCTGGACAGACAGACCTGACGTTGGCCAGGGCCTACGGACTGGGAGCTGGACACCTCCGTGTACTCCCGCGGGGCCCCTCCCCATGCGTCCCTGGGCAAGTCACAGCATCTCCCTGAGCCTCAATTCCCTCCCCTGTAAAACGGGGGCATGAAGAGGTGTTGGGTCAGAGCCCAGGATGCAGCCCCACTGACCCGCTCCCAGTGGTGAGTGTGGGTGTCCTCTGAACCCCTGAGGGAGAAGGGCAGGCGGGTCACCCAGTCAGGCAGGCCTGGTCCCAGTTCCACGGGGCCCCTGTCTGGGTGGGGCCCTGGGCAGGTTCCCCAGCCCTGCAGAAGATCAGCTTCCAGCCAGAGGTAACCAGTCACCCCCACCTCTGCAGCCTCGCCCCGAACAGGAATGCAGGAAATAAAAGGTTTCCGCTGCTCTTCCCTAAAGAGGGTGTGCTAGGGAGCTGCTGAGGGGCTTCCCCGGAGGGGGAGGCCAGGCCTTGTCAAAACCTTGTCAAGCGCCCACCAGACCACCCGCCTGGAGAGGTTCTGGATGGTGCCGGCAGCCTCCGCTGCTCAGCGCTCTCACCCAGGGCGCCGGCACCCCCTGACCTGAGGGAGTGTGGACACCCAAGGGAGCGTGGACACCTGAGGGAGGAAGTTCTAGAGATACTTTTCAGGATTAAGAAGTGAAAACAGGACCTCCCTGGTGGTGCAAGGGATTCAGCACCACACTATGAAGCCTCTGTAGCCACTGCAGCATGAGTTCGATCCCTGACCAGGAAGGGACCCACAGGGCACAGCAGACCTCTCCTGCCTCACCCGCTGCTCCCCTCAGCAGTGTGTTTCAGTGGATCTGCCTGTTCTGCTCCTCATTCTGTATTTGCTGATTCCTCTCACCCCCTACACCTCTGGCCTGTACCCCAGCTATTATGTGCATAAATAAATCTTAAAAAAAAGTGAAAACGACTCCTGCATAGAAATATAATGACCGTGTGTTCGACACTTTGCTTAACTCATAGGGAAGTGGGTAAATGTCAGCGCCTGCTCAAGCAAACTCACACGTGTAGGTCAGGGATGTTGAGATATGAATGTGCAAATAAAGGTGAGCCTGGATTTCCAAAGGAGGCGAGGGGGAACCTCTACCAGACAGGAGGAGTGGTGTAATTACCTACAGTCCAGAGTTGAACATGTCGCCAAGGCAGTGAAAGTCTGGAGCCCTGCAGCCGAGAGGCTGTGCTCCACGTGGACATGTGGTCTTTCAAAGAAAATCTGGAATACTTTTCTGCACGAGGAAGAACACAGGTAGGTTCAGGCCACAGCCTCTCACCTGGTGACCCCTCTGGAGATGTGTGTGACTCACACACTACGAACGCAAAGTCCTTCCTGAATGAGTCAGGGGGACGGCATCTTGCGGCAAACAAGAGGCCTGCAGCCTAAAATCTGCAGCCCTTAAGCTGGATTTTGGCATTTGTGGTATAGGACGGATTCTGGAACATTCTAGAGTGTGTTTGTGACCTGGGTCTGCAGTTTTCACTGAATCTGATTTTTTTGCTTGTTTAAAGATTATTTATGCCTACAAGAACTGAGGTACAAACTAGAGAAGAGGGGGTGAGAGGAGTCACCAGAGATAGTGAGGAGCAAAGTAGGCAAGTCTGCTGAAATAGACTGCTGAGGGGAGCCGCAGGTGAGACAGGAGAGGTCTGGCCAGGATCGAACTCGCGCTGCAGCGGCTGTGGATGCTTCACAGTCCTGCGACTTAACCCGCTGCGCCACCAGGGAAGCCCCTTTCACTGAACCTGACTGATGCTGGTTCTGTTGGCGGCCCTGGGCTGTTCTCCATCTCTCTGATGTGCAGCTCCCTGGCCTTAGAATTGGGAAATTAATAATCTACTTCAAGGATTACTTTATTAACAAGTAGCTATTTGCTTAGGAATGTATTTTTTTTTTCTTTTTAAAGATTTATTTATGCATACAGTGCACTGGGGTACAGGCAAGACATGTGGGGGTTGAGAGGATTCACCAGAGACAGAATGGGGAGCAGAACAGGCAAACTGACTGAAACACACCATTGAGAGGAGCAGCGGGCAAGGCAGGAGAGGTCTGCTGCACCATGTGGGTCCCCTCCCTGGCTGGAGGCAGGGATCGAACTCGTGCTGCAGCAGTGGCTGCGGTTTGCTTCATGGTGCCTTGCTTAACCCACAGCGCCACCAGGGAGGCCCCTAGGAATGTATTTTGAATTGATAAAACCATTTCTTTGGAAATGGCCTGATGTCCCTGGGATTCTTCCTTAGCCCCGCCTCCTGCCCCACCTGCACCCTGCGTGTCCTTTCCTGCTCACTGTTAAAGCCTCCTTTCCATCCCGTTGAGCTGGCAGAACTGGGAGCAGCATTTGCTGGAAAGGGCGGCTCATGTGGGTTGGAGTTTATACCTCAGAGCACCTGGGTGTGACCCTGGGGAGAGAGTGACAAGCAGAAAGGCTCAGGGTTCCCCAGCAGTGCCACAGGGTCTTACTCAGCAGAGGGTCCAGGGTCTGGACTTACAGGGTAGCAGCCTGCGAGCTAGGAGTTTGGACCAATGAGGAATTCGACCTCCTGATAGCACCTGTGTTACGTCGCTCACTTTCTACTTTTCAAATTAGTTTTCTTCTCTCATCTTCACTGCATCCACGTGCAGTGACTAGGCAGGAATTTTTCCCAGCTTGCATCTGGAGAAGGCCAGGACTTCAAGTGTGGGAACCCCAGGCAGGCCCAGTTCGCTGGCCCATGCTGCCCTCTAGTGGCCGTACATAGCACCTGCCTTCAGGAAGCCCAGGGCCCCAGCCGGGTCGCTCCAGGTTGGCACAAAGCAAGGGCGTCCTGCCCAGGACCGCACGCCCCCAGAGAACACAGCTCCCCTCTCAGGACCGACGGCACTTTATCATAGCCTCCCCCATCACCTTTTGTGTACACACACTCGTATATGCGTATATATGGCAAAGGTGTACATACATTTAATTGTATAATTGTGAACTTAGCTGTGATAAAATAATTGTAACAGAAAATGTGCCTCGTAACCGTTTTAAGTGTAGCTCAGTGGCATTTAAAGCACTCACCCTGGGGCCTCCCTGGTGGCGCAGTGGGTTAAGCAACAACCTATGAAGCAAACCGCAGCCACTGCAGCACGAGTTTGATCCCTGCTGCCGGCCAGGGAGGGGACCCACATGGCGCAGCAAACCTCTCCTGCCTCGCCCGCTGCTCCCCTCAGCAGTGTGTTTCAGTCCATCTGCCTGTTCTGCTCCCCACTCTGTCTGGTGAATCCTCTCACCTCCCACACCTCTGGCCTGTACCCCAGCTCTTGTATGCATAAATAAATATACCTTAAAAAAGAAAAATAAAGCACTCACCCTGCTGTAAGCCCCTCCCCTACTCATCTCCAAAACCCTCATCATGCAAACTGTTCGCAGCACACAGCTGCCGGTCCCCCTCCCCAGCCACTAGGAGCCGAGCGCCTGCTGCCTTCAGTCTCTGAATCTGCTGCAAGCGCCTGTTGTAAGCGGAGTCACACAGCAGCGCGCTTTTGCGACCGGCTTACTTCACAGTGCAGAAATCTCCCCAGAAGTACCCCCCATAGAGTGATTTGTAAATATGCAGCCCTAGAGAAAGGCAACACCCCCCCCCAATTTCAAACCTGACAGCCCCTCCAAACACAGCCAACTAGAAATAGGCTGG
The DNA here is from genome assembly GCA_019455555.1 of Galemys pyrenaicus. Classification (NCBI taxonomy): domain Eukaryota; kingdom Metazoa; phylum Chordata; class Mammalia; order Eulipotyphla; family Talpidae; genus Galemys; species Galemys pyrenaicus. The sequence goes on along the minus strand of JAGFMF010012255.1, from coordinate 7,213,859 downwards.
CGCAGAGGAATAACATGAGGTTACATTGTCATGAAATGAAAACCCAACCAGACTTGGCACTGAGAGACCAGCCAGGGACAGACAACCCGGGCTCTGGCCTGCAGCTCAGATCCCCAGCACAGCTTCTTGGGGCCCGCTGCAAAAATGCCGAGCTGCCCTGGCCCAGGCAGTGCTGCGGCTTCCCTGCGACCACAGCTGTGGAGCCGCCTGGACAGAGAGGCCTGAGCTTCTCCTCACAAGACTTGGCTGAGTCTGTCTCCTGACGGGCATCAAACGCCACACGTGAGCCTGCAAGTCCCCCCAACACCCACCTACTGTGGGGCCCTGCGGCGTCCCTACGGTGGGTCCCCAGCTGCGGGGGTGGGGGTGGGGGAGGGGCTGGCGGAACCCACCCCTGCCCGGCTGGTCTCTGAGCGCAGGGCGGCACAGAACCTGGGGCGTGTGGGCACAGGCGCTGTCAGAGCCTCAGCTGCGGTTCCCACCTTCGCAGCCTGCGAGCTCGGTGGCCCACACTCGCCTTGCTCCCAGCTTACTGACGGAGTCCGGGCGAGGATGGACTGAGGTTGGACGGCGCGTCCAGGCCCCTGAGAAGCTCAGCGCCCCCCGCCCCCCCTTCCCCTGCACGGGCCAGCTCCCAGGAGGTGCTGGTGGGGTGCGGAGGGCACATCCAGGTGAGGGCGTGGACTCCGCCGATGGCTGCGCTGGCCCTGGAGGTCCTTCGGGGCGCAGAGTCCACCGCGCACCTGCTCCCCGCCCCCTCGGGGCGCGCGTGGGCGGGCGGGGGGCTGCGTCCTTCACTTGCCGAGCTGAGCCCCTTTCGAGGGAAGGCGGTGCGGGCACAGTGAACAGGGGCCCAGCAGACATTTCCACGGCACCGACGGAAGGCCGGCGCTCGCCTCGGTGAGACCAGACACGCAGACGAGCCCCAAGAGGTACGCGTCCACTTTTACATCAGGAAAAGCGTCGCTAGCGTGCGGGCGGGCACGGCGCAGACGCCAGCGGGGAGTGAGGAAACGGCGTGTTGGCGGGAAACACCGAAGGGCACAGGCGATGCTTGGTGGAGCACAAGTGGGGGCGCTCTGTGAGCACCTGGGGCGTGGGGGCTCTGCCGGAAGCTGCGTCCTGCTCAGAAAGTCGTAAGGGGCCTCACAGGGAATCTCCCTGGTGCTGGCACCCCGGGCCCCTCACAGGAGCCTGTGGCTCAGAAGACGACCCCGGGAGGACAGGACACCATGGACCTGCTCAGGCCCACCATGACCCTGTTCAGCAATTACCAAGCCACAGAAGTGGTTTTCCTTAAAAGGAAAGAAACCTGCAGGGACCCACGGAGGAAGCAGTGGTCAGAAGCAGCCTGGGCTGGATGGCCTGAATGGGGCTTGGGGGATGAGCTGGGGGCTGCGGGAACCCCACCCCAGCACTCCATGGAGGAGTGTGTGGTCAAGGTTGCAGGCAGCACCCCTAAATCTGCAACACCTGCCCCCCAGCATACTGCAGGCACTTAGGCCCTGCGCAAAGTGCCTGGACGCAGGCGGTCAACCCCTCCACCTCTGTCTGCCCCTGCCATTGGGGTCCGCGCCCGGGCTGACCCCACGTCAGTAGGGCCTGGAAGCGGGACCTCCACAGCAGGCCACCCCCAGTCCTGTCGTGCGGGAAACGAGATGTTTCCTGTCAGGGTCCCCTCTCCAAGATACCCAAGGAACGTGTCCCATCATTTGAGCCTCCGTGTTTTAAAAAAGCACTTTTTAAGGGAAGTGGGAGTTTCTCCCTCCAACAGCTCAGTCCTGTGAGTCAGGTTGGCCTCAGCGCCTCCTCCTGGCCCCCGAAAGTCACTTGGGCTGGGGCCCAAGGCCCTGGAGGCTCACCCCAACTCAACCCTGGAAGCGGGGGTTAAGTGCGCCAGAGCTCGGAGGAGGGAATTCTTGGCATGACAGCCGCGGTGCAGAAGCTTCCAGAGCCCAGAGGGCAGGGGTCTGAGGTGATGTCTCCACGAGCACCTTGAGCGGGAGGAGGTGGCGCTGGCTGCCTGGTGGTGCCGCAGGCTGGTTCCCAGGCGGCGCGGAGGGCAGGCGGCAGGAGCAGGTCAGGGAGGGAGACCAAGTCGGGGAAAGGTCCTGTTGGGGCTGCAGGGGGCTTGCGGCCCCCAGGCCTGGGGTGCGCTCAGCAGCACCCTGCGGCGCTCCGCTTCACGTGGCAAGGCTTGCAGAAGAGCCGGTTGTTCAGCGGGTAGCAGCCCTGGTCCGTGGGCTCGACAGACAGGAGGACGCTGCAGTCCTGCGGGAACAAGGCGGTGAGGGCCACCAGGCCTGCGCCCCGCCGCCCGCCCTTGGGGGCTCACCCAGCGCCAGCCGATGGGACTAAGTGAATCAACAAGCTCCCCAAGGACGAGGCGCCTTCCCATTCCCCCAACACACTTGGCCAGGGCTGCATCAGGGAAGGACATCCGGGCAACAAGGCCCACGGGTGTGAGCCGGGGGGGCAGAGTCAGCCAGAGGTGGACTGGGGGCCCCTAGTGAAAGGAGGCCCCAGGGGTCTTGGGAATGGCTAGAAGGACCTTAACAATTACCCAAATCCCTTTGGAACGAAGCCCCCAGGGAGGTGCAAGTCAAAACCACAATGAGCATCATCTTACGCCCCTGAGAATGGCAGGACTGGAGCAATCCACAAGAGCTGGGGAGGCCTGGAGCAGGGGGAGCACTAACACATTGCCGGTGGGATGGGCACTGGTGCCGCCATTTTGGAAAGAGATCTGGCACCGCCTTAGAAAACTAAAAATGCAAACCCCATGTGACCCGGCAACCCCACTCGGGTCTGTCTGAAAAACAGGGAGGGAGTGACAGAGGGAGAAGGGAGGGGAGCTCCCCAAGGCAGGAACCCCTCCACTGCTGGATCCAGCTTAGACCACAGCACTCGGCAGGCACGAGATGGTCCTGAGCCCTGCTTGTCAAACAGCTCGGGAAACCGAGGTGGGGAGAGGGGCAGGGCTTGCCCCAGGCCATGCAGCTGGATCCCCAGCTGGAGCAGCATCAGATCTCCAGGCTCCTCTGCTCACACAACTTAGAGTCTGGCACAAACTACTGAAGAATATTTCCAGTTTTTCAAATCACCAAAGGATTTCATGAGGAAATGGGGATTCGGGGCCCAAACTGCTGCAGGCCTGAGCCGTGCACACGTTGCAGGTAATAATTAACTCCAGAGAGTGTTCAGAGCATGGCTGGCAGCTGCACTGATCAGGCCAGAGGGCTGGTCCCCAGAGAGACAGCTCTGGGGTCCTGATGCCAACCTGACCCAGGCAGGCCAGCTGTGAGGGCGCCCTCTTCTGTCTCTTCCTTGCAACTGCACCGCAGGTGTCTGTGGGGCACTGGAGTATTCCTAAGCCTTTCATTTAGCATGCTGTCAGCCAGACTGAAAGTTCTGCAAGGACACATGACCGCTCCTAAATTAGAACCAAGTGAGGAAACGCCTCAACTACCACCCAGGCACACAGTTGGCAAAGGAGCTGAGGACGGGGGCAAGAAGTTAGCCTTACAAGGAAGGGTTGGGACATTTTTCAGCCTCAGTTTTCTCATCACAAATGGAGGCAACAAGTCCATCTTGCAAAACCTTCATGAGGATTAGATAAGGAGCAGTACAGCTGATCCTTAAGAAACAAAGGCTTGGGCTGTATGGGGGGCTGATATGCAGATTTTCCAATAAGCAGACCGCAACAACTTATGGTCGGTAAACACTGTATAGTCCATAAATACGCTTTCTCTTCCTTCTGATTTTCTTAATTTGTCTCTATAGCTTGCCTTTTATTTTGTACATAAAAGACCTGGTTAGAGCTGACCCACAGGGCGCAGCAGACCTCTCCTGCCTCGCCTGCTGCTCCCCTCAGCAGTATATTTCAGTAGATTCATCTGTTCCACTCCCTGCTCTGTCTCTGGTGGATCCTCCACCCTCCGCACCTCTGTTCTGTACCCCAGTTCTTGTATGCATAAAATAAATATTTAAAAAAATCTCTGACTATAAAAGTATTGTTACCCTGCCAGCAATGGGAATAATAACATGGACCACAAAGCAAGCTGTATCCTCACCCAGAAACCTGTTTCCCTTCCTAGAGAAACAGCACCCCAACCTGTTCCAGGCCTCTGGGGTCCAGAGCCTGACCTCCTGAAATGCGACTGCTGCACTGCAGCCTGGGCGGGCCCAGCTAGCTGACCAAGGACAAGCCTGGGCGCTGATGTGCTCACAGCCAGGCTGACTGCCAGGGGCCCCACTGGCAGGGAGACCTTCCAGAACTTGAACTTCATCATTATTTATTTATGCACACAAGACCTGGGGTACAGGCCAGAGGTGTGGGGTGAGAGGATCCACCAGAGACAGAGTGGGGAACAGAACAGGCTGATTAACTAAAGCACACTGTTGAGGGGAGCAGAGGGGAGGCAGGAGAGGTCTGCTGGCCGGCGGCAGGGATTGAACTCGTGCTGCAGCAGTGGCTGCGGTTTGCCTCAGTGCGTTGCTCAACCCATTGTGCCACCAGGGAGGCCCCTCATCATTGTTCTTTTAAAGCTGCCTTATCAGCTGGACCTTGAACCACAGGCACCAAGGACAACATAATTATGAAGCAATTTGGCTTTACTATCATCCTCCCTCAGAGAAATGGATCCCTTGGTCCCACCCAACTGCTTGAGTCAAGGTTTAGAATTACTGATTAGCTGATTCAGAGATTATTTCCTAGATTCCTCACTTTTAGGTGACACCCATAAACGCTGCTACCTTGGTTGCCAGCGCAAGCTAAGACCAACATCGGTGACATGGGGGTGGGCGTGCCCGGAAAAGCAGGGGTTCCTTGATCACTGCCTTCTTCACCCAAAGCGACCTTTTCCGTCTTGGGCTCTGCTCCCGGCCCAGGGGGTGTCAATCAAAGCTACTGGCCAGTGACTGGCCCAGAAGGGGCCAATCAGAGACCTTCTTGGGGTTTCTATGGGACACCTGGATGGGGTTGCCAAGCCCGAACGCTGTGAAACCTGGGCACGCACCGGCCCATCTCCTCACAGAGGATGCCAGTCCTTGGCAGGAGAGGGAGGCAGGCGCACAAAAAGGGGCCCATCCCCAACCATCCCCATCAGCCTTCGCACGAGACTCCCTCCCCCGGCTTCCGGAGCTGGTCTGGAGCCGGGCACGTCAACACCATTAAATGCTTGCCGCTCCACTCACCTCACACCTGTAGCAGTTTTCATGGAAGTTTCTCCCCATGCACTCGATCTTGAAGGCATCCTTCCCGTCCCGGGGGATGATGGGGCTCTCACAGATGCTGCACACAGGGGCGAATTTCCTAGAGGACAGGAGCTCACACTTAGGGGCGTCCGAGCTGACTCTGCTCGGGCTGCCCCAGGTTAATCTCCCGGAGTTATTTCAGCCCTGCGGCCCTGGGGCTGCACCTGGAGCTTCAACCACAAAAGTCTGTTTCTTCTTGGCCGGGGGGAGTGGAGAGACTGTTGTGATTAGGCCCGGCTTCCCAGGGTATAATTAGCAGGAGGCAAGGAAGTGACTGGGGGATGTTAGAATTTGCAAAGGCAGAGAAATCGTGTGTGTTCCGTGTGTGTGTGGGGGGGGGGGTTCTATCCTGTGCTACCTCACCGCTTTCTCTGCTTCCCTCTCCTTTTCAGTGGGCACATCTGTCTCTCCACTTGGGCAGTGAGCGGGTCCCGGGAGAGGACTGAATCTCTTGGGTTTACCTGGAACTGCTGCTTCAGGTGCCCTGGCTGTGAGGGGCGGGAGGGTGGGCTGGGGCTCTAAAGGGGAGGCCTCAAAGTCAGTCTGATGGAGCTTGAATAGAATCTTCCACATTTATCAGCCAGGAGACCGAGCTGCTTGTGGGCTCCCACAGGGGGAGAACAGCGTCCTCCAGAGGACCTGTCTCTGCAGTGAGGAGGCACTGGCCTGACCAAGGGCAGTTCCCGCACAGACATGCAGGCAGGTGGGCTGTCCAGTTCGGGCTGTTGCAAGAAGACCTGGCCCCTGCAGGCGCAGAGCCTGCAGGAAAGCTGCAGCCCAGCACCCAGAGGCGGCTCCTCTTTCTGCCGGGGCCCCAGCCCGTCCTCCCCACCCCGCCTCCAGCGCACGGCCCTCAGGTACCTGTAGAAGTCGTCGAGGCAGTACACCTGATTCTGGCTGTCCAGGGCAAAGCTCTCATCCCCGATACATCGGGCGCAGGCGACACACGTGAAGCAGGGGGGGTGGAAGGCCTGGCCCAGGGCCCTGATGATGTGCTCCTGGACCACCGCGCCACATCTGCCGCATTTCTCCAGGGTGTCCTGGGACGGAGGCCACTGCCTCAGAGCTATGCCATGGGAGCGCCGGCTCCAAGCCGCCACGGGCGTCTGACAAGCCACCCACGGGTGCCCAGTGGGGATGCAGAGTGGGGCCCCCAGTCATGCATCTGGCCTGTAGCAATTATCCCCAAGCTCCAAATTTCAAAGTTCAATCTATCAGAATCGATGCAGCTGTGTTACGTGCAGGCCGCCAGGTGTAACCAATTTATGAGGACAGGGGCGGCCCACACCCAAGCCCACACCCACCAAAGACCACACCACACCCCCGGGAGTTAGTGCCTCCAACACCTTGGCATCTAAACTAGCTCTCTCTGGTGGCAGGCGGGACCCCAGCTGACCCAGTCGCCTGACAGATCATGGCTCTACGTTCCTGCCCAGGGTGCAAGGCCATGGCAGGCGGCAAGGCCAGCAGGTGGGGGGCAAGCGGAGTGTGAGGCCTCGTAGCGAGCCAGGTCCTCATCCCTGACCCTCGGGCTGCCTTCAGCAGCAAGGGACTTTGCAGGGGTGATGGGGTTAAGGCTGTGTGGACAGGGAAAGAGGCTGGGTTTATTTGGGTGGCCCTGCGTGCCCCAACACATGCCCGTATCAGAGGGAGGAGAGGGAGACTTGACAGAGAGACGAGACACTGAAGCAAGATGCTAAGCTGCAGACCGAAGACGGACAAGGAGCCAAGGAACGTGAGAGGGAGGCTTCAGGGCTGGAAGAGGCGAGGAAGTGGACCCCGCGAGACTGAGCCGGGAGCAGCGCCACGTTTTGACGCAGTGAAACCAATGTCTGGTTCTGGCCTTTAGCGCACTAGGAGGATAAATGCATATGCTTGGAAGGCCCCGGCAGACACGGGAGGCTGACGGCTGCGAAGCCCGCTCCTTCCCTTCTGAGCGCCCTCAGCCTCTGTGTCTGTAAAGTGGGCCCATCGTGCCTGCCTCCCAGGACGGCAGGGGGAATGGCATCCCATGGCACCTTCCCGGGCCCCGCAGGGGTCACCTGGTAGCAGGGCTCACAGAGGGGCCGCCCGTCCTTCTGGTAGAAGCTCTGCCCGGCCAGCTGGCAGCGGCAGGAGCGGCACGTGAAGCACTGGGCATGGTACTGCCTCTTCATGGCCTCCACCGCCAGCTCTCGGGGCGACACGGTCTTGTGGCAGAAGGCACAGATGTCTGGGGTGAAGACACAGCTGTAACCGCCCAGCCTGGGGTACCATGCCCAGCCACCACCCAGCGTGCGCCGAGAGCCGGGTCTCCGCCCGGGACCCCCGCGGCTGGGAGTGTGTGGCCTTCTTGCATGGGGGGGAAGACCAGAGGGGGACGTTAAAAAAGAATGTGAACTGTGAACAGCCCCTGAAAAGCTAAAATCAAGGGGTGCAGAGTCAGACAACTGGATTGCCATCTACAAAATAATGAAGGAAGCCTCCATGCTAGATGCTGCTGAACCGTATTTGCTATAGCAAATAAGAGGCCACCCTGGTGGCGCAAGGGGTTGAGGTGCAGCACTACGAAGCTGTCTGCAGCCACTGCAGCACGAGTTCGATCCCCAGCCAGGGAGGTGACCCATATGGCGTGGCAGACTCTTCCTGTCTCACCTGCTGCTCCCCTTAACAGTGTATTTCAGTGTATCCATCTGTTCTGCCCCCCACTCTGCTTCTGGTGACTCCTCTCACCCCCCACACCTCTGGCCTGTACCCCAGTTCTTCTATGCATAGATAAATAAATCTTAAAAAAAAAAAGTCACCTAAGTACTGTCCATAGGCCACAGGTTAAATGCACACAGTCGGGCCTCCCTGGTGGCGCAGTGGGTTAGGCAACGCACTATGAAGCAAACCGCAGCCACTGCAGCACGAGTTCGATCCCTGCTGCCGGCCGGGGAGGGGACCCACATGGCACAGCAGACCTCTCCTGCTGTGCCAGCTGCTCCCCTCAGCAGTGTACTTCTGTTGATCTGCCTGTTCTGCTCCCCACTCTCTGTGGTGAATCCTCTCACCCCACATACCTCTGGCTTGTATGCATAAATAAAAAAAATCTTTAAAAATAAGTAAATAAACACACTGTTCTTATGGAGTACTATGCAGCTGTGAAAAATAAGGAGCCACTACATGCTCCGATGTGGGATGAACTGTGAGGTGTATGGAGGAAAGGAGGCAAAGTACGGAGCAGCACAGGGTCTGTTACTACTGGCAGGAAAACTGAGCGGTGGGACATTTGCTTCCATATACATAAAACATCTTTGGAAGCTATGCAAGCCCTTAACTACCGAGGTCCCATACAGGGACGGGGCAGAAGGGAGATATTGCCTGCATATCCTTTTATCCATTTCCTTTGGTACCTTGTGAAGATGTCATGTATTTAAAAAATTAAATAGAAAAAAAAAGTTCAGGGTGTTTTTGCTATCACAGCAAACTCTGTGATTTAATTCAAGTGGACTTTAGTTATAAAGGACAAAGGTTAACACAAACAAAACCGACATACCACGATATGGCCCGTCACTGAGCTGGGAGTTGGGGCAGACACCCGTGGTCGCTGCTCGCCCAGGTCCCACCTCTGGAAGCCCCTGACAGTCACTGTGGCCATCCCCACCCAGGGAGGAGCACCCCAGACTCCTGCAGCCCCAGGTCCATACCTGTCGATGCTTCTCTCTCAGGGAGGCTCACGGGCTCTTCGGGGGGAGGGGGCAGCTCCTCCTCTGTAGGCCGGAGATGACTGGGCCGAGGCTGAAGAGGCAGCCCCTCCACCAGGGACTGTGGAGACACGGGGGAGGGTGCAGGAGTCACCCAGCCGGACCCCACAGCGCCCTCTCAGTACCCGCAATTAGCCCCGTGGTACAGAGGAGGGAACTGAGCCCAGATAAGCAAGAAACTGTCACAAATGAGCCAGTGGGGAGGTCAGCTGAGCCCAGTTCCTTTCCCTGGGTGCACTGAACCAGTCAAAGCTACTTCTACCCTTTCCAAGGGCTCGCTGGAGTCGGCCTCCGAAAAGGGCAGAGTATTCAAAGTGAGCTTCCAGGGCCTCCCTGGTGGCACAGCGGGTTGAGCACAGCACTGTGAAGCATCCATAGCACAGCAGCACAGGTTCGATCCCCAGCCAGGGAGGGGACTCACATGGTGCAGCAGACCTCTCCTGCCTCGCCCGCTGCTCCTCTCAGCAGTGTATTTCGATTGATCTGCCTGTTCTGCTCCCCACTCTGTCTCTGGTGAATCCTCTTACCCCCACACCTTTGGCCTGTACCCCAGCTCTAGTGTGCATAAATAAATAAAATCTTAAAAAAGAAAAGAGGGGCCTCCCCGGTGGCGCAGTGGGTTAAGCAACGCGCACCATGAAGCAAACCGCAGCCGCTGCAGCACGAGTTCAATCCCTGCCGCTGGCCAGGGAGGGGACCCACATGGGGCAACAGACCTCTCCTGCCTCGCCTGCTGTTCCCCTCAGCAGTGTGTTTCAGTCAGTCTTCCTGTTCTGCTCCCCACTCTGTCTGGTGAATCTCCTCATCTCCTACGACTCTGGCCTGTACCCCAGCTCTTGTATGCATAAATAAATGTTTGGGGAAAAAAAAAAAAGAAAACTTCATGTTTAAAAAAAAAAAATACCACAAAGTGAGCTTCCAGGAACTCGGACATGGGAAGCGTCTTCTCAGGGCTGAGAGGGCACTGAGGCCACGACGTGGCATCCCTTCTCTGGGAACCTTGAGAAGCCCCTAATTTTTACCACCCTCAAAGAGCTCTGACTAGGGACTGCCCCCAGCAGGAGAGTGGACAGCCTCCGGGTGGGGTCTCCGAAAGCCCGGTCGACCAGGCTCCCCCTCCCACGTCCTGCTCCTTCAGGGCCCGGCAGTACCTGTGGTGGGGGCGGGGGTGGGAGCAGGTGCAGCTGCTCGAAGTCCAAAACGAGGGCTGCTCCCATCGGGGCAGGGGGCTCCTCAGGGGGGGGAGGCAGGTGTGCCGGAGGGGGTGGGGGTGGAGGTGGGAGGAGGTCCAGGTCTGGGATCACCTCCTGGCTCTCTGGGGCGGGAGTCGGGGGAGCACATCCTGCAACCAGAGCGGAGAGAGGGCTGGTCGGGGTCTCTGCAGGGGCACGGAGGACCCGCTGACCTGCAAGGCTGTACAGCATGGTGGTTAAGGGCTCAGGTCCGGGGGCCACCCAGATCCAGAATCCACTTCTACCTCCCGCTGGCTTGGTGTGTATCCTTAGGCAAGAGACTTAACCTCTCTGAGCCTCAGTTTGTTCAGCTGGAGACATTTCGATCGCTTAGGGTGGCCGTACAGGTAGGTGAGATGATACGGGTAAGAGCTCAGCACGGTGGCTGGCACAGGGCACAGACACAGAAACAGTCACCGTGAGTGCCCTCCCTGCCCGGGTCCTACCAGAACACCCGAAATCTCTGCTGGCAGGATCTGGGAATACAGGGCAGGCACCCCAAAGCGCTGGTTCTGAGTGGCTCCCGGACCAGCAGCCGTACCTAGGAGCGTGTAAGAAATGCACTGTGTGGGGGCCTCCCTGGTGGTGCAAAGAGTTAAGCACCGCACTATGAAGCAGCTGCAGCCGCTGCAGCATGACTTCGATCCCTGGCCAGGGAGATGACCCACATGGCTCAGCAGACCCCTCCTGCCTCGCCTGCTGCTCCCCTCAGCAGTGGATTTCAATCCGCCTGTTCTGCTCCCCACTCTGTCTCCGGTGAATCCTTTCACTCTCCCACCTCTGGCCTGCACCCCAGCTCTTGTATGCATAAATCAATAAACCTTTTAAAAAATCTGAAACTTGAAACCAAACAAACCAGACCCAACAGCAGGCCCAGCCACACATGCAGGAACCCACACAGTCATTTCCATCGTTAGCGTGGCTCAGCCCCTGCAGCTGGGGTCCACGGAGGGTGAGGAGGGTGAGGGGTAGTGGCCGGCTCCCTCTGCTACTCAGTGTGAGATTTTGGGGGAACTCTGCTAAGGGTGGAGCTGGGTGGGGATCACTCAGCTCTGGCCTCAGGCCCAGGCTCTTCTGATCCAGGAGCACGAGTGCAACTCCTATTCCTCCAGGCTGTCCTCACCAACTAGGGGCTGCCCAGCTCCCCACAGGAAGCAACTGGGGGTCAGAGAAGCAGTAGTGGGGGGCTGTGAACGTCCGGAAAAATTTTTTTTTTACAAGATTTTATTTATGCATACAAGAGCTGGGATCCAGACCAGAGCTTCGAGGGTTGAGAGGATCCACCAGACACAAAGAGGGGAGCAGAGCAGGCAGCTTGACTGAAGTACACTGCTGAGGGGAGCAGCAGCAAGGCGAGAAAGGTCTGCTGTGCCATGTGGGTCACTTCCCTGGTTGGGGATTGAACTCGCACTGCTGGGGCTGAGGATGCTTTACAGGGCTGCATCCTAACCCCTTGTGCCACTGGGGAGGCCCCAATGCCCGGAAAATTCTACCAGCCATCACAAGGGAGCGCTATTAATAGCACCTTGGGAAGAAGGCATAGGGTCCCAGGCAGGCGCAGTGCTGCTAATTCTCGGGCACCTCCCTTCGGTTTCTCGGTCATTTGAAAAAGGGAATGAATACCTTCCTGTCTCCCAAGGGCAGAAGGGACAGTACAGAGAAGGTTGTTCGAGCCCTGTGGGCATGCCACGGAATAATCTGGGAGGCTTGGACAATTGCAGATGGCTGGAGGGCTGGGGTGGGCTTTCCAAATTTGGGGTGAGGGGATGCTGCTGGCCCAGAGCAGCTCACTTTTGAGAACTACTGCCACAGCAGTCCTTACCATTAGAACAGTGGGGCGGGGAGGCAGAGCAGCAGTATACCTGGGAAAGTGTAAAATTCGAATTCTCCAGCCCCACCTCCACCCTGCTGAGTCACACACACCAGGTGGGGCTGGTGAAGGAGCAAGCCCCCAGGGGCTGCTGATGCAGCTAAGGGTGAGGGCACAGCTGCACAGGCTGATGTGAGTCAGAAGTCAGGAGCGGCTATGCTGAGGCCTCTCCTGGGACCTGTCTTGGGTTCTAGATAACAGGCCACCAAGGTGGCAGGTCCCCGCCAGGACAGAGGGGCTTGCAAGCCTGGGGCAGCTGTGCAGAGAGGCAGGGGGCTGAGCTGAAGCAGGGGACATGGGTTTGGAGGCCGAGTGCAGTTTCTTAAAGAGAAGCCAAAAATGGCTCTCCCTGGTGGTGTAAGGGGTTCAGCACTGTGAAGCTACCTGCAGCCACCGCAGCACGAGTTCGATCCTGGCCAGGGAACTGACCCACATGGCGCAGCAGACCACTCCCGCCTCACCCGCTGCTCCCCTCAGCATGCATTCCAGTCTATCCGCCTGTTCTGCTCCCCTGTCTCTGATGGATCCTCACCTCTCAACATCTCTGGCCTGTACCCCAGTTCTTGTCTGCATAAATAAATAAATCTTAAAAAAAACTACAATAAACACATTTAAAAAGAGAGAGAGAGAAACCAAAAGAAAAATCGGACTCGTGAGAAAAATGGTGTGACGCGAAATGCACCCAAGATCTGAGGGCTCAGAGAACGAGGGGAAAGGGGGACGCCAGGAGAAAGGGCTAAAGGAACGACAGGGGTTCCTGTGGGCCAAGTGCTGCGAGGCGCGAGGTGACAGCCTGCCCTGGATGGCTGGAGCAGCGAGGGGCCCCCGGGATTGCGAGTCCTGTGGCCCGTCCAGACCCCCACGCACCTGCCCTCCTAGAACTCAGCCCGGCCGGGCCTCAAAGTTCCGCTCTCAGCGTGAGTTCGCCGAGTTGGTTAACAAAATGGCGCCCGCCTTTGCGAGGCCACCCCCTCCCCGGGAATGTCTGGTTTTGTTTCCACGCTGCCAGAATCTTCCGCCAGTGATTCCAGCAACCTACACCGATGTCCTGGAGAGGCTGGCATCTAAGCTACTGTTCTGGGCTCCTCTCAGCCGGGGGCCGTGGTGTTTCTCAGGCACTGGATGACGTGTGACGCGTGGGTTTTGGTCACGGGGTCCTGGGTGTCCACACGGCTGTGTTCTTGGGACGTGTGGTTAGGAGGGAGAGGTCACTTTAGGGCCTTGTGTCTTAGATTACATGAATATCCACGTGTTCCCCCAACTGCACAGCGGGCCCCTCCTGACCTCCTGGAACTGGCATTTCCTATTGGTCTCCAGTGGTTTCCCTGGTGATGGACGGCAGGGAAGGCAGCCCCAGCCTGGCTCTGGGACCGCGGGACATCTGATAGGCACCCAGGACTCTGGGGAGTCTCAGCTTCCATCCCGGGCCGTCCACTCACCCCAGCGTCTCAGTGCCCCCCATTGTTCCAGCTGGTGCCCTGTTCGGCCATGAGCCCCGCCCCGCCCCAGGGCCCTGGGCTGTCACCCGTCCTCCTTCCACCCAACCCAACAGTTGAGACTTTCCAGGGGAGCAGCAGGGAGAGAGGACTGGAAGGTTCTCCGTCACCATGGCAATGGGGTCAGCCCAGCCCAAGCACACGGCGAAGGAAAAGTCACTTATGGAGCAGCCGTTCCATGATGGACGCAGCCAAATTTCCATTTTCCAGAAGAGGAAACCAAGGCCCAGAGGGAGGAAACAGTCTGCCTGCAGCCACACAGCAAGTGAATGTCAGGGACCAAGAGAATGAAGCCACCTTCCAGGCCCCTCAACTTCCGAGACTCACTCCTGCCCCAGGGCCTTTGCACTGCTGCTTCCACTGCTCTTCGGGATCCACCTCCCCCAGCCCCACCAGCTCCATCCTCTATTCAGGTCTTAGCCACACTGAAATGTCACCTCCTGGGAGAAGTCCCTCAGGAAGAGTTGTCCCTCCACCTCTTGGCCATGTTTATTCCTCTCTGGCACTGCATATTATGTTGCATGTCACACCTTCATTATCTATCCCCCCAGGGTGTAAATTTCATACAGGCTGAAAATCTTGTCTCTTTTCACGTCTCCTGTGTCTGGCCCAGATTAACAACAGGTGGCACATTTCATCTTTTGAAGGACAGACACTGGAAGGAAACACTCACATGTACACCAACACCAAGCTCACAACAACCGTCGCAGCAAGGTCCTCTCTTAGTCCTATTTTACAGGTTAGGAAACTGAGAAGTGGCTGCCACGGTCGGTCGCAAAGCCCAGAGGAGGCGGAGCCCGAACCAAAGCAGGCCCAGCGTTCCCTGCCCTTTCCTCCCCGCCGGGGCTGAGAACCTGGGCCTGCTTCTCAGGGCTCGGCCCCCTACTTCCCCCACCTGTCCCGCCTTCTTACCTCCATTGGAGAGCTGGGGTGGTGGGGCTGGCCCTGCAGGGGGCTTCCAGGGGCCAGGCCTGCCTGCTGAGCTGGCCCCGGGGGCTTTCCCTGGGGCAGGAGGCTCCCAGGGGCGGCCGGGCCGGGCCTCGCTAGCTGCCCGTCTCACTTCGGCCACTGCCTCATGTCGACGTGGGGGGGCCAGGGTGATGAAGACAGACGAGGCCACCCTCTTCTCAGGCTTCGCGGCCATCGCCTTGGCTTCTGCTGGGGCTGCGGGCAGAGGGGGGCTCAGGGCACCAGGTACACCCCACCTGGGCATGCAGACACACCTTCAGGGGCGCCAGGAGACTTGGCTGAGCAGTCCCACCTTGCCCCTCCCCGAGCTGCGCACAGGGGAGCAAAGGGCAGCACAGGCCTGCTCGACTCCCAGTGATTCATTCTCTTCCTCCTGGAGGCCCAGGAAGGAGCGGTCTCTCTAGCTCCCCTCCCCCAGTACAGCTGACTGCAGGGCTACCTGGCCCACCCAGCTGCCACACCCGAGTTACCTCTCTGACCGGATGCTGGGAGCTCAGATCCCGGGGTCAGGCCAGCTCAGCTGTGGGAGGGAAACAGGAAGAGCTGGCAGAGCCTCCGACTGGACTCCGGAGGCAGCGGGACAGGACCACCAGCGCGACTACCGCGCCCGCACTGGCCGAAGCACTTGCTGCCCTTAACCCAGACGTCCTCCGTCACTGCCAGGGGATGGGCACTGGACATCACCCCATCCTACAGACGAGGGAACTGGGCTCAGAGCAGTCGAGTCACGTGCTCAGGGTCATCCCGCAGGGAGCACAGCTGGGGTGTGAACCTGGCTCCTCTGCACCAGCCCAGCCACAGCCGGATCCTTTCTCCCCCATCAGCCTCCACATCCAACCACGTCTTGATGCTATTGCCCACATCTCTGTCCTAATCTCCAAAAGCACAATCCGGGCTCAAGCACAGAGGGCGGGGGGAGCCCTGGCAAGCTCCGATGCTGTCTCCTACCTTATCCCCGGAGTGATCTTTCTAGAGCATACAGGCGTTTCTCTTCTACTCAAGACCCTTCCATGGCGCCCTACTCCCTACCTACCTATCAAGATCAAGTTCAAAGAAAGGTCCCTGGCCTCACTCACCCGTTTTGGAATGACTTGTCTTGGAATGACTTCACCACCTGTTTTTCCTCTCCAGCTCAATCATGACCTCCTCCAGGAAGTCTCCCCTGATTCCTGACCCTCTCGGGGGAGCAGCTGTCTGCTTCCACAGGGCGATGAGAGCCATCGCCAGACATGCTGGCTCACCACCACGTCGCCCCGCCCCCCGCCCCGCCACCCCCCGCCCAACCCCAGCGACCTCATGTGCCTTCTGCTGAATCTGCCGTGGGTGAGCCCAGTCTAGCTCCCAAGCCAGTCTCAAAGCATGGGCCGGGTCAGGGCACCCCAGGGCACGTAGACCACACGCAGCTCAGTAGTCTGCCCAGCTCACCCAGGGCTTGTGCAGAGGTGAAAACAAAGCCCTTTTTAAATTTTAGGCCCCAGCTGGGCCCCTCTGACAGGACCGCAAAGCCCAGCCCGCAGGTTTGTGGGGGACAAATAGGGATGTAGTGAATGAACATCAACAAGTGGGGCTTGGGAAAGGGGAGAAGAGCCCCAAGGGGCCCTCATGGTGGACTTGGAACTTGGAGCTCCCAGTCCTCCCTCCAGATCTCAAAGTCCCCTGGCAGCGCGGGCTCTCTTGGTGACTGATGGAGAATAAAAACAGGACAGGGGCCTCTGTGGTGGCACAAGGGGACAAGCACGGCACGATGAAGCTATCCGCAGCCACTGCAGCACGAGTTCGATCCCCAGCCAGGGAGGGAAACCCATGTGGCGCAGCAGACCTCTCCTGCCTCGCCCGCTGCTCCCCTCAGCAGTGTGTTTCAGTAGACCTGCCTGTTCTTTTTTTTTTTTTCTTTTCTTTTTTTAAAGATTTATTTATGCAATCAAGAGCTGGTTGCAGGTCAGAGGTGTAGGGAGTGAGAGGATTCAACAGAGACAGAGCGGGGAGCAGAACAGGAAGACTGACTGAAACATACTGCTGAGGGGAGCAGCAGGCAAGGCAGGGGAGGTCTGCTGCGCCATGTGGGTCAGCTCTGCAATGCTTCACAGTGCGGTACTTAACCCCTTGTGCCACCAGGGAGGCCCAGATCTGCCTGTTCTGCTCCCCACTCTGTCTCTGGTGACTCCTCTCACCCCTTACACCTCTGGCCTGTACCCCAGCTCTTGAATACATAAATCTTAAAAAAAAAAAAAGACAATCTATGCTTGTAAGTTCCTCTAACATGGTTTATGCGTGGTTACGGCACAGCTCAGTCTGATAGAACAGCTTGGAAGTGGACAGCCGACACATGAAGGTAGTCTGCAGGGCTCAAATACTTGTCTCTTGTCTCTGGCCTGGGAAGCGAACGCGCTCCTACTGGCTGTCATACCTTACCCTTTACCCGTTGTTTGCTACAAGTTTAAGAATCTATTTTTGTAAATGACTTTCTGAGTGCGAGGAGTGTGTCTGAGCTGTCAATGTACGAAAGGACAATGCAGCCGCCACTGGCACCAGCTGGCAGAAGCCATGGTTCCCTTCTCAAAACTCCCTGAACTCCCAGCACAGCCTGCTAAGCCCCTGCTCAGCCCTGGGCGGCCCCAAAAGAGTGGAGGGACTTTTCTGGCGTCCAGGGCAGATTGCAGGGTCCACAGAACACCATCTGACCTGGCCAGGCCGGGTGTCCTGGTACCTGAGCCCCCACTTCCTCCCTGCATGGCCCTGGGGGCTCAAATCCTCAGGCCTGTTCTCTCCCCAAATGTTCTAATCTGGGCCAATTACCCTGTGGTCAGCACAGAGACAGCTGGGGGCTGCGCTCTCACCTCCCCAGCCCGCTCCTACCCCCACCCCAGCCGGCTCTGACCGCCAGCTGCCGCTCTGGTAGTTACCCCGCCAGCTTCTCGCAAATGTCTAGGGTCAGCGACGCAGCAGCACGGAGGCCAGATGTCCACAGCTGGACGCCCTCCCCGCCCCCAGCCTCCCTCCCAGCGGTTCCTGCCGGGACTTCAGGCCCCGCGGGAAAGGGAGCCTGGGCTGCCCTCTGGCCAGTGGAGCTCCAGGTCACCCCGAGTCGGTATCTGTGAGAAAGTTCCCGGGACTGCGCCTGGGACCCTCCGCCCCCTCCTTCCTTCCCCCCGGGGTGATCTGAGATCCAGTTGGGTAAGCAGAGAAAGTGGGAACAAAGGGAAGGAAAGTCATTTCCTGTCAAGAGGAAGGAAGGAGGCCGAGCTCCCGCTCCCACCCAGCCGGGTTTCAGGCAGCAGTCTGGGGCAGGGGACGCGGCGGAGGGGCGGAACGGGGAGGGGCGCGGACGCCCCGGGCTCGCAGCCGTGTCCCCACCCACTGCCCCCCTTCCTAGTCTTCCTGGCCCTCCCAAACAGCAGCACCTTGGAACTACCTCCAAGTCTTGTTCTTTATACGCCAGCGGAGCGGTCTCCACTGGGGTTCAAAGTTAAACTTCGCTGGAGACGGGGTGGAAGGAGACCTCGCCCCCCAGCAGCCTGGGGGGTTCTCTCTCCTCTCTTGCCCCGGGGAGGTGGGCGGGCACAGGAGCCCGCTCACCTGGGCACCGCCTCCTCCCGTGGGTGACCCAAGCAGGTCGCTGCCCTGTCGGCTTCAGGCGGTTCCCCGAGTGGGACTAATGGTCAACCCCGAAGGCGGGCCGGGCCCTTAGAATTGGCACCAAGGTTCGGGGACCGGCGGGCCAGGGAGGACCCGGACTCAGGTCCACCTCGTGGAGAGCAGGAACCCGGGTGCTGCCCAGCCCGAGGTCCTCAGAAGTCCAGGGCACCCCTCGGGGGCCCCAGCGCTATCCCTTTCCAGCCCCCCAAGGGGACTTAAGGCCCCGGGACCCCGCCTGACCCGGGCTGGGTGAAAAGGCCCCGGAGCTCCGGGAAGCCCCGCGCCGTCCTGCAGGCCGCCGAGCCGGGCTGCGGGCCGGGGCTGTGGGGCGCCGCCGGGTGCGCTGGTGCGACCCGGGTGCGGGAGCGGTCCTCTTTGTGGGGCGCCCTGCCCACCTTCTGCCCGGCGGCCGCGCCCCGGCGGGCACGCGAACCGCACTCCCGGGCTGCCCTGCCTGCTCCGGGACGGCCCGAGCGCAGCGGCCGAAGGCGGCGCCCCCTTCCCGCCGGCCCCCTCCGGCTGCGCCCGGGCTGGGACCCCGGCTGGGGGCGGGGAGGGCTCCGGCCCGGCCTGCCCCGGCTGTCACCCCGCGGTAGCCGGGTGCGGGACGCGCGATCCGGACCCTCCCCGCCCCGGGCCCGCTTACCTGAGTCTCCCGCGCCCCCGGCGGCTCCCGACGGACGCCCGGGCGAGCCGAGCCCGAGCAGCGCGGCGCTCCCGCCCCCTCCGCCCTCCCCGCCCCTCGGCTCCCTCCGCCCCGCCACCCCGGCCGCCTTACCATAAAAGGTGAAGCTCGGGGGAGGGGGCCGGGATTCCGCCGGCGGAAGCCGCCCCTACCTGCCCCCCCACCTGCCCGGCCGCGCCCCGCGCCGCCCCCTCCCGCTCCCTTTGTTCCCTCGACCACTCCTCCTTCCCCTCCGCCGGCCTGAGTGGGGCGGCCTCGCGGCTGCCCACCCTCCCCGCCCCTGGTGCACCCCAGTGGTCGTCGCCCTTCCCCTCCCCTAGGTCACCTGGGTCGGTGGCCCCCCTGACCTGGTTTGGCCCGGGATCTCTCTAGGTCCAGGTGGACCCCCATTCCAAGGTCACTCACTGACCTGTCACCCTGGCGGTCACTCCATACCCCTGAGCCTCAGTTTCTTCCTCTGGGAAATGGGGGCTGGTCAGCCTGCTAAGAAAGGGTGAAAACAGCAAGGAGTGCAGGCAGCAGGCAGTGGTCAGCTGACGCTGGGCTCCAGGCTCTGCGGGATTCTACTGTCCAGACCCTCAAGCCTCTGTAGGTGGCTCCTGAAGACAGACGCGGCCAGCTGGCCTGGTGGGCAGGGCCTGGCCAGCAGTCAGGTCACTGTCTCCACAGCAGTTTTCCATGACCCCTTCCCATGGTCACCTGAGAGCCCCCATCCCCAAGCTGGAGGGGGTGGGAAGAAGCGTCTCCTCCTGGGGCAGGACATGGAGCGGGCATGGGCCTCTGGGTCCCTGGAGGCCTGGGAGCATTACTGGGAAAAGGAATCTGGGTCTGATTCGGAGGCAGACAGATTGTTCTTTTGATTAAAGCGCAGTGGGGAGGCGCTGGACCCAGCTCCATCTGGGGGAACCAGGGATGGTCTGGCTCTCCCCTTGGGCCCAAAACTACAGTTGCCCCAGCCAGGATGGGGCTGCTTCTGCGGGGCTCACGCTCCTGGGGATTGTGAGGGGGCTGCCTGGACCCCCCCATACCCTCCTCCTCCTCTCCCTCTCTCCCCAGCTTCCCTAAATCCCTCACCCACTTTGTCACCCCTTTTTTCATTTTATCCTCATACTCACTTAGCAATAACCACACCAGTCGTAACAGCAGCTGCCATTTCTGGGGGCGTCCTACAGAGGGGATGGGGGTCCTGGCCTAAGACCAGGGCTGATTATTCCGGCTTCCCAGACAAGAGGCTGAGACCCCGAGAAGTTCAAGTCACACAAGGGGCAAGTGGCAGAGCTGGATTCACAGATCCACGAGAGGGGACAGACGTTCTCGAAAGCTCTACTGGGCCGAGGGAGACTAGATCTGGGCTGACTGGGCCTGGGGTCAGGCTCATTCCTGCTTGGCTGCCTTGGGGCAGTGGCGTTGGCCTCCCCAGGAGGAAGGAGGGAACTGCTGACCACAAGAATGGACAGGCCCTGAAGGAGGAAGGTGCCCTGGATCTTTTTAAATTACTTAAAACAGGTAAAGGGCCCTCCCTGGTGGCGTAAGGGGTTACGGCGCAGCACTGTGACGCATCAGCAGCCACCCCGGCCAGGGAGGGACCCACGTGGCCCAGCAGACTTCTCCTGCTGTGCCCGCTGCTCCCCTCAGAAGTGTGTTTCAGTAGATCCACCTGTTCTGCTCCCCGCTCTGTCTCTGGTGACTCCTCTTACCCCCTACACCTCTGGCCTGTACCCCAGTTCTTGTGTGCATAAAAAAATCCTTAACAAAAACAAAACATGAAAATGGAATCGCCGTTCCCACCTTCTTGATATCCCCAAGCCACCTCACTGCACCCCTGGGTGGGGCCATGAGACACCAAATCACCATTGTGGGTTCTTGTCCAGGTCCCTCGGACACAGTCTAGGGCCCCGGCCTGGCGCGCGTTCTGAGTTAAGGCTGGCTTGGGGGGTGCGGTTAAGGGGAACTGAGGAACAGCTGTCACCACCCACCTGGCATCCGCACCTCTGGCCACCTCGGTCACCTCTGTCGCTGCTCCTGGGTGAAGGGCAGCGTCCTGGTCCAGGGTCTCCTGCCCCAGCCAGGTGTCAGTGTCACCTCAGCAGGCGCCAAACTTCCTGCAATGGAAACCCAGGAAGTGCACCGGTGAGAACACACGCCCTTTGTCTGCCAGCTCAGAGGCCTGGCTCCCCTCCTCCAGCCTCAGACCAGCCTCACACCAGCTTTCTTCCAAGACAATGCACAGAGAGGCTTGCACTTTTATGAGGGTCGTGGCTGCTGAGACCCTGAGTGGCAGAGAAGGTTTGGGGGCAGTTCCAGGACAGTGGGGCCCTTTGCTGCTGCCCAGCCTGCGGCAGAGTATGGCACCTATTGCCCACATGGTGGCGCAGGTCCAGCAGACGCAGGTGGGCACCTACTGTGTGCTAGGCATGCGCTGTGGAGCCCATAGGAATCGAGGCAAGCATGATCAGTCCATGTCCCCAGGGAGCTTATAGGGGGGATATCGACACTCATGCTGCTGCCACGTCACCACTGCCCAGCAGCCCAGATCTTGTCCACTCCGAGGTCCTTGTTGAGGGTTATGCTGAGTCCAGCCCCTGCCACTCACCCTCTGGGCACCTGCAATGCGGAGAGGATAGGCTGGACAGGCTTGACATTGGCCGGGACCTAAGGATTGGGAGCTGGCTCCCTGCCGTGTAGTCTTCTGGATGTGTGGCTGCCTGAAATCGAGGGGAGAGGTGGGGCTCACCTCTCAGCAAGCAGCTTCAGAAGACTGAGCCCCAGCTCTGCTTCTGCCCCTTCCCTCTATCCTCCCTCTATCCCTCTATGCCTGCTTGGAGTCAGGTCCTGAGCACCTACTGTGTAGGGTCCTATCTAGGGGGCTGGTAACCAATTTCTATTTGGGGACCATTACACCCACTCTTAGTTCCTAGTTACGAATATTTGGAAAGGAGCATCATTTCCCTAGGTCTACAGAATGCATGCTTGGCACCATTTTCCCATCATTTGCATGACCACAGAGGATAGGAGAGCAAAGATGATAGAGATTTAATCACTGAAATTGCTGGATCCAGCCATGCCTGAAGTCCTCCCTCTGGACCTTTGAACCAATGCATTATTTTTCTTCTAAAGACTTAGTTTATTTGTTTATGCATACAAGAACTGTGGTCTAGACCAGAGGTGCGGTGGGTGAGAGGATATACTATGGACAGAGTGGGGAGCAGAACAGGCAGATCTACTGAAACACACTGCTGAGGGGAGCAGTGGACAAGACAGGAGAGGTCTGCTGTGCCATGTGTGTCAGCTTCCCGGCCAGGATCGAACTTGTGCTGCAGTGGCCGGCAATAGCTTGATGGTAATGAGACTTTAACCCCTGCCCAGCCCACGACTGGCCCCATGTGGACATTCAGTGAGAACTGGTGAATGAGTGAAGAGGGGGAGGAAGTCAGGGCACCCAGAAAAGCCAGAGTGCGTGCTGAAGAGTTCACCCCGATTCCAGCCGCCCAAGCAGTCGCCACCCCCTCTAGGCAGGGCCTGGGGCTCTGGCGTCCCAGCCCTGGGAAGGGGTCGGGGTTCTGGCTCCCCTGGCATCTGTGGGAACAAGCCCAGCGTAGTGCCTTGCTCCAGACCACAGCGGCCCCACTTCCCGCGTCTACTCAGCTGCAGCCTGTTTCTTTGTTTGCATGGAGCTTTGCTCACTGCCTCATCAGGGTGACCTCATCTTATACCCTTGTCAGGCTTTTCGCAAAAATAAAGTGATAGATAAGAAAAGAATCCCATTCCAGCCCACGTGGCCCAATTTTTGTTTGGAAAACCGTCCCAGTGCCCATAAAAAGGAAAGGACCAGCAGGTCCGATCCCCTCCCAGCCCGGTCCCCAGGTCCAAGGAGCGGGGGGAGGGGCGGGGGGGGGTGGCAGGAGACTGAGGCACGTTCCAGCAAAAACAACGGGCTGGGGTGGGAACCCGATGCCCAGCCTGGGCCTGAGGAGGGGCTGGCCCTGTGCCCACCGCACTGAGCCGCTTCCTCCCAGACGGGGCGTGTTTCCTGCCCGAGCTCACGCAGCTCACGCCCAGGCGGGGGGCCTGGCCCCATGCTGGGAGAAAGGTGCCATAGGCCATTCCCCCAGCTCAGCCCCCAAGGTGAAGAGGCCCCTCTTAGGGGTCAGCGGCCAGCGGTCACGCTCAAGCTGTACATCAGGTGGCCAGTCCTGATGGGGTGAGTCAGACGACCCACTCAGCGTTGGTCCAACTGCCCCTGCATCCGGGCTGGGCACCAGGGCATCCTCTGGCAGCTCCAAGCAGTGGCCTTCCGCGAGTGGGGGGACCAGTCTGAGCCTTGAATGCTGTAAGTCCCTTCTGCAGGCCTCAGCTCGGTGGCCACTCCAGGGCAACTTGACTCACAAGCCCTTGGAAGCCCCCCGACTGGGGACCTCCTTTGCTCTGTGGGCCCTTCCCGGGAAGAGTCCCCATACTGGGGTCCTCAGTCCCCATGGAACCAACGTCCTGTGGGCCGGATGCCTGGGCCAGAGGAACATGGCTGGGGCCTCAGGCTACCCTGCCCCAAAGGGGCCAGGCACCGCCTTCCAGAACCACCAGCAATGGACCCGCATGCTTGTCATGCCCACCTCCGCTAGTTTCCTGGGCCCAGTTCCTCAACAAGAAGAGGGAGCAGGGAGCATGCAAAGCACTATAACTCTGAGGGTCAGGCCACCTGCATTCAAATCCGGACTTTGCAGAATTCTAACGGGCAATGTGTTCTTGCCAAGCAAGTTATTCACCTCTCTGAATCTCAGCTATTCAATCTGCAAAATGAGATAGTATTACCTGCCTCAGGGGCCTCCCTGGTGGTGCAGTGGGTTAAGCAATGCTCTATGAAGCAAACCTCAACCACTGCAGCATGAGTTCGATCCCTGCCGCCAGCCAGGGAGCTGACCCACATGGCGTAGCAGACCTCTCCTGCCTTGCCTGCTGCTCCCCTCAACAGTGGCTTTCAGTGGGTCTGCCTGTTCTGCTCCCTGCTCTGTCTCTGGTGAATCTTCTCAACCCCTCCATCTCTGGCCTGTACCCCAGCTCTTGTGTGCATAAATAAATAAATCTTAAAAAAAAAATTACCTGCCTATTGAGGTGAGTGGAGGTCTAAGTCAAAATGAAATAATAAAAATGCCCAGCACATGGCAACCACCCAGCACATGATAGTTGTTCCCTGACAGGTGCAGAGGGGAGCAGCAGCCGCTCTGGGCACACAGCAGGACGCAGCAGAGCCGATTCCCCGACTGTGCCCCGCAGGGGACACAGGCTGAGTGGGGCCCAGACAGGCGAGATCCGCACAGCCAGGGCCTGGGGGCTCAGGAGCCCTCTCGAGTCCTTTCCGGTCTCGCGGTCCCTGCAGCTGTTTCTCAGCCTAGACACGGGCACCATCCACCCAAGACTGCAAAGGGCTGCCCCGCAGCCCGCCCTCCCATCCCTGTCACCCCTCAGTCACTGCAGGGACCCCCTTTCTCTGTGCAAAGGAGCCTTGCCCCCAGGAGCCCAGCCAGGACACCTGCCCCACTCAGCCACACCACAGGGGCTGTGCGGCCTCAGGAAGCGCCTCCTTCCCTCCATGGGCTCATGACTTTAAGCCCGGGTTGCAAATCCTTTTTATTGTTCGTGAGGCGGGCAAGAGAGGCTGGGCCAGGGGACGCCGCGCACGAGGACGTGGTTCTCCCCACTCCCTTCGCCCTCCTAGCAGGCAGGCCTGGGTCTCGAGCCAGCGCCTGCCCGAGGACAAGAGGTTTTCCAGCGGTCTTTAGGTGCATGACCCCTCCCGGGGCCCCCAGGCCGGTGGGGCCAGCCCTGCCACTCCGTTTTCAGCCGTATCCTGGAGCTTGAGTCCTCAAGTGAACCCGGGTGGCCTGAGACAGGTGTCAAGTCTTGCCAAGCAGGTCAGGAGGGGGCTGCTTGCTGGGGCTGGGCAGGTGCTGAGGGCTGGGGCTGGGCAGGTGCTGAGGGCTGGGGCTGGCGTGAAACAGCTGCTGCAGGCCTCTGGGTCAGGAAATCCTGAGGGAAGGCGGGAGGACAGGATGCAGAACACCACCCGACCCCCATGCCCTGGCACGAGGGAGTCTCAGGCCTCCTGTCATCCGGGACCTGACTCCCACCTGAGGCCTCTGGGGCACGGGCTCCACGGAGCGGAGCATGGACGGGTGGAGGTGCCCCTCGAGCGCCCCATCTAGTGACCCCAGGCATAGTGGGGACGAGGGGGACAGAGCTGGGAGAGGGGGTTCCATCTCCCATCGACCCCGCCCCACCAGGGAGGCTGCCCCAGCTCTTTGTCCAGCAGCTGTGGAGGCCCCCAGGGCTGACTGGACAGGGCTCCAGTGTCGGGACCCAGGGCGGGGGCCCACCTGCATCTGGCAGAGGTCGGTCAGGGTGCGGACGCCCACCAGGCACCACAGCTCGCCCAGCAGAGAGACAAGGACACCCAGGAGGTCCAGCCAGCTGCCCACGGTCAGAAGCAGCACGAAGAGGCCCCCCATTCGCACCAGCACCGTCTGGACCTGGCCCTGCAGCCCGGGGTGCAGCCGCTGCTCCTCTGGAAGAGGGGGGCCTGTCACCACCTCCCAGCACACCCAGCCCCCACCTGGCCTCCCCTGGGTGAGCCCACCCCTCCATCCCTCGCTCCTCCCGCACCAGCCTGCCTGCCATGTGTCCAGGCTTCCCGCACCCCTCTGAGCCACGAGGCAGCCCCTGGCCCTTTCAGCTGCGCGGACTCCCAGCTGAGCCCTCTGCCACCCCACTGAGCCCGGCCCAGCCGCCTTCCCCTGGGCTCCTGGCCTCTGTACGTAACCCCTGCTCAGCGGCGCGCGACCTTCTAAACAGCAACGAGGCGAAACCATTCCTCTGCCTGCGACCCTCCTGCACTTGCCACCGCGTTGGGAGCAGACTCCGAACGCCTTACCTGGTGGTCCCGGGCCCTGCCGGCATCCCCTGCTCTAGCCTCAAGCCTTCTCTGACCTGCGGCCCTGCTCAGCCCTCCCAGCCAGCCCGGACTTCCTGTTCATGTAGCGCAGCCCAGCTCATTTCCACCTCAGGGCCTTTGCACCTGCTCTGCCTGGCTGCACTTCTCATCCTGCCTCCTCTGCCCCAGCCCCACCCTGCAGCCAGGTGAGGCAGCCCAACTCAGCCCTCCTAAAACCCTGCATCAGCTTCTCACTGCCCCGCCGCCGGCTGACTAGGGCCCCTCTGAACCCCTCCCTGGGCCCCTGGGCGCCAGGCTCTCAGCTGCTCGACGCTGCTACGCGCTCTCTCACCTCTGGGCTCTGCACCATGGTTCCCTCTTTCGGGATCTTCTTCTCCCCCCTCACCTCTGTCAGGGCTACGTCTTGCTCCCTTCTGGGTCCCGGGCAGGCCTCCCCAGGGCACCTGATGCACCCGCCCCTTCTCCAGGCTGCCTGGCCACAGCCGGTGCTTGGCGCTCAGCGCACTCCCGTTCGGGGCAGGGGGACCTGCCCCCCGGGCTGCTGGTAGCGGGATGCGACTGCCCAAGGATGAGCCTCCCGCATTGCCCACGGCCCTCACCCTGCATGTAGATGATCAGCAGGGTGTAGCAGATGGTGAGCGGCGTCCAGAAGCGCACGGCCTCCGAGGTGCTCAGGAAGTCCCGGTTGATGAGGGCCACCGCCGCCAGGTCCCCCACGACAAAGGCCACGGCCAGGGCATGGCCCAGCAGCCGGGGCAGCTGGTCGCCGCCGGCCAGCAGGCCCAGGCAGACGCCGCAGTAGTGCTGGGCGCTGTGCAGCTCGTAGAGGCGGCAGACGTGGCGGTGCAGGCGCCGGGCACAGCCGCTGAGCAGTGCGGCCAGCAGCAGCGCCAGCAGCAGGCTGAGGGTGCTGTGCGGGGCGCCCTCTTGCAGGAAGCTCAGGCCGCAGGTCAGCCCGCAGCCCAGCGAGAACTGGCACAGCAGGTATAGCTGCAGCCTCTCGGTGCCCCTGGAGCCCTGGGGGAGATAGCGGAAGGGGCAGTGATGGGCCCAGCCTCCCCCACCCAGGCAGCTGAGAGGGCGGGAGCTCTGGCCCTGGGGGCTGGGGCCTGAAGGAAACTTGGGGCTCCTTCCCCAGAGGGATGGCCTTCTGGCAAACCCCAAAGCTCGCACTGCTCTTGGCGTCCTTGTGACCCGGACCGCAGGCTCGGGAGGGGCCGGCGGGGCTCAGACCCCACTCCACCCCAGCTGTTCCCACCTGAATGGAGCCCCAGCACAGCGTGACCCCGGGGTGAGGCTGAGCTGATGCAGCGGCCTGGCACCTGGAGCCTCGTACCCCAGAACTGTTTCTAGCACCTTCTTGGGCCATCACAGCCCACGCAAGCCACCTGCACTCCCCTCGCCATCTCACAGGAGGGGTGCTGTGAGGGGACTGGCTTCCTGAGGGCTGGGTGGGAGCGACACCGGCCTCTCACCTTGTCCAGGGAGAGCAGCATGGAGACAGCCCTGAGGGAGAACTCGAGCACCACCAGGGCAGCCACCCGGGCCCCCACTGTGGTCAGGATCAGGGCCAGCCCTGCCAGGTGCACGGTCTCCAGGGAGGCCCACTGGGCCCGCAGCCGCTCCTTTTCAAGCCACCTTTTTGGGTTGCTGTGGGGGCAAGAGTGGGTGTGGGCAGAGGAGCAGCCTCGGGGGGCCCAGGGCTCCCATTGCACTCTGAAGCAGGGCTGGTCTCCTGCCCCTCCATCTCCCCCTCAGAGGCCAGGGCCTGAGAAGGGGCCAGGAGTGGGCAGGCGAGGTGGGCACTTACTTGGCACAGCCCACGAAGAAGTAGACCTTCAGGAGGCTGTTGAGAACGGACACTCCACAGGCCGCGACGAGGCCTGCGCGGGTGGGGGGTGCCGCGGTGGGTTAGGGAGCGAGCAGCCGGGTGCGAGCCCCAAGGGGGTGGGGTCCCACCTCAGGGCCAGCGCACCAGGGGCGGGGCTGACGCAGCGCAGGGCGGGGGCTCACCTTGCAGGAGGGCGTCCAGGAGGTCGGAGCCCCACTGGAGGGAGGGGAGGCTGGGGACCCAGGAGGGGAGGGCCGGCAGGGAGAACATGGCTGCCGGATCCTGCCCCAGCCCCAGCCGGGTCCACATGGGAGACAAACGTCACCGGGCAAAGGTGTCCGAGGAGGGAGGGAGGGAGGGGCCGGGAGGGGTCAAAAGACCAGGGAGGGGAGAGAAGCCCAGCCGGGGTAAGGGGCACTGGGAGCCAATTCCTGGCGGCCGCCCCTGCCTTGGGGTGTCTCAGGACGGGTCTGGTCCCTGCCCCGTCGCGGGCGCTCTCCTCACATCGGGTCTTGCCACACGCCGCCTCCCTGAGCCCCCAGCGCTGTCGTCTGCGGTCCCCACCCTAGGCCAGGCTCCGCTCAGCCCAAGGCCTGGAAGGGGGTCTGTCGGTAGGCTCTGCGCTCGCTGGGGTTGACGGGGCGCTGGGCTCCCACAGCCTGAGGCCGGGATCCCTCACCGCCCCCCACCCTCCCCGCCCCCCTCCCCCGCCCCGACAGCGGCCTCCACCTCGCTGTCCACTAGGTGGCGGCCCGGCCCGGCCAGGGCCGGTGGGGCTGGTGGTGACACCCAGTTCTCTGGGCTCCTCCTTTCCGAATAGAGAGGGAGCCAAAGGTGGGGGACAGACCTCAGCAGAGGGGAGTCACTGAGTAAACAAAGTAGAAAGCTTTATTGGCGGTTTGGTGGGGCGCCCGTGGGCGGCAGCCTAGGGAGTGTGGCGAGGAGGTGGTTCTGGCGCCCCGGGCCTCCTCTGGAGCGCAGCGGTCAGTGTGGTCAGTGTGGGCCCGGGCCGGACCACGGAGTGTGGGATGCCCTGTGGCTCTGCCCCGCCCCGCTCCTCCTGCCCCGCTCCTCCTGCCCCGCCCCTCCCCTCCCCTCCCCTCCCCTCCCCGGGGCTCTCTAGAGCTGCCTTTCAGCGTGGTTGAGAGGCGCCGCCCACCGGCCCCTGTTGTGGGCTGAGCCGTGTCCCCGCACAAGCGCTACCCGCCTCCCAGCACCCAGAGGTGCTGTATTTGGAGGCCAGGTCTTTAAGGAGGAGCTTAGCTCCCGCGCCCGCCGGGGTGGAACCCCACAGACCGCGTGCTCGCAAGTGCCGCCAGGCCCTGGGGACAGACACGGAGCAGGGTCACTGTGGGCACGGGCCTGGCTGGCACCACTGGGGTGCCCGGGCTTCTGCGGGCACATCAGGAAGGAACGTACAGATTAGACACCGAGGGGCGACGGGGGACGCGGAGAAGCCGCCGAGAGAGGGCGCAGAAGCAGCACTGAGCCGGCCGCCTCACCCGCAGCACCGAGGGGCTTTGCGCTGTCAGAGCCGCCCGCCGGCGGGACTTTGTACTGCACCCGCCCGGCAGCCTAACGTGGGGTCCCCACCGTGCACCCCAGCTGCCGCCCGCAGCCACCCTGGGATGGACAGAGCCCTCAGGGCCACTCCGGCCGCGGCGGCTGGCGCAGTGGCCTTGCCGAGGGCGCAGGTCGGGTGGGCTGAGCGGCCCTCCTGCCCCCGCCCTGCCTGGCGAGGCTGGGGCTCTGGTGCGGGCATGTCGCCTGCCGGAGCCCCAGTTCCTCCTCGGTGGAGGGGGCTGGCCCTGGGCTCGCGCACGGCCGGGAGCAGGTGTCTGAACGCTGAGTCGGGCTCCGGGGTAAAACAGCCCAGGACAGAGGAAGGAAGACTGGAGAACAGAGGCCATGGCGCGCAGGCAAAGCGCTGGCTCTGGGGCTGCGGTTGCCGGATGACCCACTCTCTGCCCGGGCCTGCAGCAGGGCCCAGGTCTGGTCGGTGCTGGGGCGCCCATCCCTCCCGGACTGGGCCGCAGCTTCCCGTGGAGACCTGGCTGTGGGGTGTGTGGGTGCAGCAGGTGCCTAGGGGCCCTGGCGCCGGCCCCGCCCGACCAGGCTCTGGAGCTCGTCCCAGAACAGCATGCTGAGGGTGGTGTGGGGGCCCAGGCGCAGGAAGGCCGGGCCCAGGCCCTTGTAGAGCGCCAGGGGGCCCTCCTGCCGCCACATCTTTACCAGGCAGTCGGCCAGGCCCTGGTACAGCTGGCCCTGGGGACAGGCATGGAGCAGGGTCACCGTGGGGGCACCGGGCCCTGGCTGGCACCACTGGGGTGTCGGGCTTCTGCGGGCACATCAGGAAGGAACGCACCGCTCACCACCGCCCCAAAGTGGGCAAGTTACAAAGTGGGCCTTTTAGGCTTGACGTTACAAAGGGCCCTCTTCCTGCAGGCAGCCATGGCCCATGCCAGGGGCTTCTGTTTGGCTGGTGGCACAGAGCACCCTTTGTCCCTGGCCCAGCCTTCCCCATGGCCACGCATGAGGTTGTGCAGTCAGGCCTGGGTCCCACGCAGGCGCCTCCATTTACCTGCCGGGCAACCCCAGGCAAGCCCTGGAGCCCGTCTCCCCTGGGGAGCAGCGGAATCTGCACGTGATAGTGCCTCCTGGGCGCACGCCTGGGGCGGCAAACAAGCAGAACTCATGGGCTTGCACCCCGCCATGTGCCTGCACGTCCCTGGCTCTGTGTCGGGCGCTCCCCACCCCTGCCCGTCCATCCCTGCTCACCCTGCCGGCTCCGTCCACCGGCTGGTTGTACAGCCGGGTGCTGACCACGTCGAAGGGGGTCATGGCGGCGGCCACGGCGACGCTGCTGATCATGCCTCCGGCCAGGGCCACCAGCCAGCTGTCCTCCGGGAGCCACTGCGGGCACCGTACGGGCGTGACCCCGGAGGCCGCCTCTGTCCACCCGCCTTCCCAGTACTGGGGGGCTGAGAGTGGGGACAGAGCAGACGGGAACCCACCAGCCGTTTCCCAGCCCATCACTCGTGAGGGCAGAGCCAGGGGTCCCATCACCCACTGGAACTTCCTCATGTGGGGGTCCAGTCGAGTATATCAGGGGGAATGTGGGCCCAAAGAGAGGGGCAGGGGTCTCCCTGGTGGTGCAGGGGTTAAGCTATGGGAGGGGACCCACATGGCGCAGCAGACCTCTCCTGCCTCCCCGCTGCTCCCCTCAGCAGTGTGTTTCCGGGGATCTGCATGTTCTGCTCCCCGCTCTGTCTCTGGTGACTCCTCCCACCCCTGCACCTCTGGCCTGTACCCCAGGTCTTGTGTGCATAAATAAATAAACCATTAAAAAAGAGGGACAAAGGAGGCCGTGGCCCTCTTCACTCCTGTGCCTGTGAGGGGCACAGGGCCCGGCCCTCACCTGCTGCTCCTGTACCCAGGCCTTGGCAGAGGCGAAGGTGGCCAGCTGGGCGGCTGAGCCAACCATGACTCGAGGCACGGCCCCACCCACGCCCCGCCACAGCCCTGCCAGGCCCTGCTGCCGCCAGATGGTCTCCAAGGCGTCCAGGATGCTCTGTGGGGGAGAGCGGGGTCACAGGGCAGCCCCTGCCAGCTCCGAAGCCCGCCCAGCCCCCCCCAGGCACCCTGGGCCCCGCAGGATGACCCACCTGGTGCTGGTGCTGGTGCCCGATGGCCATCGCAGCCACTGTCTGGGCCTGCAGCTGTGTTTTGACCTGGAAGAGCAGAGGGGCAGGGGCCCGAGACATGGTCTCAGAGCCCGGATGAGCAGAGCCCGCGGGGGCACCCCTCCCGGTCCCGACGGCCCCACCCACGAGTCCCCATCGCCTCAGCCCAGGAAAGGTGGAGAGGGCTGAGGTGAGCCCCCTCCGGGAGGGGGCTGGGGCCACATCCCAGTGTGACCTGGGCGTGTCATTAGACCTTCCAGGGGCAGCTTCTCGCCCTTCTCAAGGGACAGGGTGATGCCTTAGGACTTCTGACTGAGGGGCGGGGCAAGCTCAGCAGAAACCTGTATTCTGGTCCAGGCCGCAGGCAAGACAGGACCCCCGGGCTTGAGGCAGCACTCCTGCCCCCTCCCCAGCTCAGCACCAGCAGGGCAGGGGCCCCAGGGGGCGAGGGCCAGCCCAGGTCCTGCTGCGCTGTACTAAGGTGCAGATTCTAGGTCTGGATCTGGTTCTAGGGAGCAGCCCCACCCAGCCTGCCACCCCCTCCGCCCGGCCAGGGAGGCCCTGGACCCCCCGGGCCCCGGGGAGCTGGGCCACAGGGTGGTGGAGGACGGAGAGAGGGCACTTACCAGGTAAGCGGGGCTCCCCACAAAGGCCCCCAGTGCCCCCGCCACAGCGCCCGCGACCACGGTGCCGCCTGGCTGCTGGGTGAGGCCCGCCTGGCACGCCAGGCTGTAGAGTAGAAGTGGACGCCGTTCATGAGGCCCTGGTAGAGGAGGCTGGCCGCCAGCCCCTTCTGCAGGCCAAGCAGCCCATCCGCACGGGCCCCAGCGGCTAGGGAGGCCACCAGGCCCCGGTAGGGCTGCGGGTAGGTGCCCCGGGCCTGCAGCTCTCCCTGCAGCTGCAGCCGCGTCTTCACCACCTCCAAGGGGTTGGTGAAGACACAAGCCAGGCAGCAGGCTGCGGCGCCCAGCACCAGGTCCACTGCGGGGGCCACCACCTCCGCGGCCTCAGAGCCAGGCGCTGGCCGAGTGGGGCTCAGAGGCATGTCACAGTCCTGGGGTGGTGCTGCTTACACCGTCTGCGCCCCCACAGCGCCAAAGAGCTGGGAATGGAGGGGGCCATGTCTGGAGAGCGGGGTTCGGGCGGGGCAGGCCCGCAGCTCTAGGCTGTCTGTCCCTGGTCCCTGGTCTGGTCCGCTCAGGAGTTCACCTGCTCCGCCGCAAGCCCAGGACACGCCCCCTCCAGCGCGGACCAATCCCAGCGGCCTCTGTCCTCCACGCCTCCCAGCTGGCAGGGCGGGGCTGGACCCTGGGATCTGGGGGAAAGGTCACCTGGGCCAGGGAGCGCCAGTCGGCCGGTTGCCCCCTCCTGCCCTCCGGCCCCCCTTCTCCGGCGCAGAGGCAGGGGCCCCTGTGGGCTCCGGCTCAGCTGGCCCTGCAGCGCGGGGCCTGGGCAACTGCTCCAGCGGTGCGCCCTGCCCCCGCCCCGCCTGCGTCAGCGCATCCCCTTGCTGGCCTCCCTTGTTGGCCTCCCGCCACCCGCAGGCTGACCCAGGCGTCATCTCTCTCGGGGCCTCAGTCTCTCCACTTGCAAAATGGGGCTAAGATACCTCCCTCGGACGGTGTTTGGAGACTCAGAGGGGCGCAGAGCTTGGGGCAGTGAACCCCCCTGCCTCTGGCTCCTTTCTCCCCATCGCTGCCCCCAAGACTCCAGGGCCTCTGGTGGGCAGGACACAGAATAGTGAGGACTGTCGCGTCCCAAGGAGTGGCCTCCTGGTCCTGCTCACGCCCTAGGTGAGGGTGCGCCCCAGCCCCACCCCTCTTCTTCCAGGTGGCCCCTGCTGAGCCCCGAGGACAGGCCCTGGCACGGAAACGGCCCCCTTGCCTGGTGAGGTGGGCCTGGGCACCACTGGTCGATGCCCGTCTGTTCCGGCGGGGACCAGCCCCTGCTACCCACAGTGGCCTCTCCCCAGGGCAGCTCCCTCCTGCCAGGGTCAGCCCACATTGCCCAAACGCTCACTGAAGCAGAGGCAGAGCCACGCTGCCCGGAGACTGCCCAGGCAGGCTCCACACCCCCTCCGCGAGCACTCCCCTCCCCCCACGAGCACCCCCCTCTTCCCGCGTGGGTGTGAGGCCCTGCAAGTGCCGGCGGGCCTGCCGGAGGGCTGTGCTTGCCCAGCCCGGCTGCTTCGGCCCTCTCTGGCCCGTGCGCGGGGGCAGCTCAAGAAGAGGCCTGAGGGAGAGATGGACTCGCCTGGGCTTATCCTGGTGCTGGCTGGCGGCTGCCCTTCTCCTGGCCACAGCAGGAAGCAGGAGGGAGGGCAGAGTTCAAGCCGAGGAGCAGCTCCCAGCGCCCAAGTGCCTCACACAGCAGGTGCCGTGCGGCCGGGAGCAGCCGGAGGAAGAACGTGTGTGGAAGGAGAGGAGAGGCGAGGGGCCGAGAGGGAGGGCGCCCCAGACCTCCACCCTGGTCAGAAAGTGTCAGCGACGCGTCTCGGCAATATAACAGATCTATTTTATTTAAAAAACAATGCCCAGATTACCCGACCCTTTCCCCTGGACAAAGCTCTCGGCAAGGCCCAGACCTGGCCAGCAGGGCCGTCAGGCGGCGCCAGGAGGGCGCCAGGCTGTGGGCTGCCCCTCTCCACGTCCCCTCCTCCCCTGGCTCCCAGCTGGGGAGATGGCCACCCCGGGTCTGCAGGCACCCACGTCAGGAGGGTGGGTGCGGGGGTTGTGGACATGCAGGGTCGCCTGGCGGCCGCCCCCCACCCCCACAGGCAGCAGTGCCCTGGGTGGGGCCAGCGATGAGAAGCATGCACTGAGGCCGTGCTCCCGCCTCCCGCTCCCTGCACGGCCCGTGACGTGATGTTCAGCAACGGGTGGCAGCCGGGGCGTGGGCTCTGGCCCCAAGGGCAGGAGGAGGACCTGCCCTCCCGCCCTCTGCCCCTAAGCGCAGGCCTTGCAGGTGCGCAGCTGCAGCCGGACGCACCCCGGAAGAGGCTGTGCACAGAGCCCACAGGGCTCAGACCCTCTCCCAGCTCCGGCCGCCACCTGTCAGCAGATGCTGGGGCGCCCTGCCCTGGCCTGGGGGGCCGTCTCCACCCTCACGCCCCTCGGTGGCGCTGCTGCTGAGCTGCGCGAGGCCACACGTCTCCTCTCCCGCCCCAGCCCCAGCCTCTGAGTCCCTGCCGGGACCTCCGCGTCAGCACCAGGGGTCCCGGGAGGCCCTGCCGCGGCACAGGCTGTCACTCCGCTGCCAGGCGCTGTGGATGAGGCTCAGGGCGTCCTCAAACTTCTTGGTGGAGGCCTCCTGGATGGCCTTCTGGGGGAGGTCCACCTGGGGGGGCGCAGAGAGGCCGTGAAGGCGCCACCAGGGCCCCTGACCCCTGGAGCGGGGGGCACAGAGGCCCGTCCACAGTGTAGCCTCACCCAGAACTACGCAAGGCTGCTCTCCAAGGAGGGGTTCGAGGGGACAGGGTGACGCCCGAGCCTCCCTTCATGCGGGTCCCATTCTCAGCGGGCCCTGGGAGCAGCCAGTTACAGCGCGATACCACTGCCTGTCGAGCGCCCCCCCCCCCCAGCGGAGCCCCAGCGTCCGGTGCAGCCCCACAGCCTCGGGCGCCTCCTCGGTCTACTCTGAGCGGGCTCAGGCAGGCAGAGTCCTGCCTTGGGTCCCAACGCCGGCGTCTGTCCTGGACTGCCGCGCGGCCCCTGGCCCCTGGCCCCTGCCTCTGTGCTGGGCAGGGCCTGGGCCTGGCTGCAGGGCCCTCGCCGGGGAACGGGCTGGGCCGTGGGGTACCTGGTAGATGGTTTTCCACCCAGAGTTCAGTGCAGACAGGAACCTGTCCAGTTCAGAGGTGCAGCTCAAGTAGATGACCCAGGGCGGGAGGGGCTGCTGGCCATCCTGGGAGAACTCCTGGGGAGAGCCGTCCGTGAGCAGGGCGCTCCTGCCCTCAGCCCTGCCGCCAGGCCCACCCGGCTCACCAACACGCAGTACTCCTTGCCAGGCTCGGCGGCGACGGCGCTGATGTCGGCCAGCCTGGCTGTGCCCAGCGAGCGGAAGAAGCTGGTCTGGCAATCTTCGTGGCACGTGAAGAGGCGGTCCTCGGTGATGACCAGGCAGCAGGGGATGCAGGGGCTGGGGGCGACCCCCTGGGGGATGACCTGAGGGCACAGGAGAGGGAGGGGCTGGAGCTCCCAGGGCCCTGCGCTAGTCCTCCTGCTCCAGGGCCCGGCTCGGCCCCCCGCCTGGGGCTGCAGCGGGGAGACGGCGACGGCGACAGTCTGGGCCACCGGCGGCTCCTGGGCTGTCCCGAGGTCCCGCTGGTCCTCACCGGGAGCTCCACGGTGGCTCTGGGAAGGGCCCGGGGTCCCGGCGGGGCGGGCGGCGGAGGCAGGTGCTCACCCCTTTGGACACGGCCTGGCAGAGCAGCTGCATCCAGTCGGCCATCTCGGCCTCGCTGTCGGCGCTCAGCTCCAGGCAGGGCCGGTCGGCCAGGATGACCTGGAAGGCGTGGGGCCGGTCCGTGGTGCTGGCTCTCCGGCAGCCACCGCACTGCTCCCCCCTGGGCCAGAGGAGGAGGGTGAACCGGAGGGCGGAGCAGGCGTGGGAGGGGCCTGGCCTGCCCAATCTGCGGTCCCAGAAGGCGTGCGACCCCTCTGGCCCTGGGGGACTGACGCTGCTGGCCGCCCGCCCTTCCTGCGGATGTCTGTCACTCCAGCCACCACACCCTCCGCGCCCTAGAACCTGGCCCGGTGAGGGGCCAGGAGGCCCGGGGCTCAGACCCTCAGACCTGGCCTTGGGACCGCGCATGATCGTTCACGCCCCTCGTGGGCCTGAGCTTTCCTTCAGGGACGCTGTGTCCATCTCACACAGGGCCGGGGGCCTCCCGGGACCCCCTCTCCCCGCACGGACCCTTCCAGTCGAGGTGTCGCGTTTGCGTCCCTGAGAGGGAGTCTCCCCACCCTGCAGCGCCCCGAGCTCGGCAGGCCCAGGGTCAGGGCCCCGGGGGGGGCTGCGGCAGGGGCAGGCTGAACACAGAGGGACAGCAGCTCAAGCAGGGAACAGGAGCCCGGGCCCGGGGTTGCAGCTCCAGGCAGTGAGGCCAGGTTCCGGCGCCTGTCTGTGCCCATCCTGGGACACTCACCCCATGTTCACCGAGAGCAGGGGGGTAACGTCGGTGCGGTTGGGGTACTGGTAGAGGATCCCGTTGCTGCAGGGAGACCACATGGCAGGGGTCAGAGCCCAGCTCCCGGGGTCCCCCACAAGCTGGGGTGTGGCGCCTCAGGGACCTGTCTGCCGTGGAAGGGGGTGAAGAGGCAGAGGGAAGAAGGGTGGTGGGCAGCACGGGCCCCGATGCACCCCAACCCGGGTCTTCACCTGAGGCCCCAGAGGTGGTGGGCTTCCAGAGAAGCCTGTGCCCCAGGGAAGTCCACCGCACAGCCCCGCAGAGGAGGGAGGCACCCCCTCGGCCTGTCCCAGCACCCGCCTCGGGGAGGGCCCTGCCGGGGCCCGAGGCTCAGCGGGCTGGCAGGGCCTGCGCCAGGATGGGGGCACCCACCTGAGCACCACGAAGCAGGCCTTCCAGTGCTCCCTGCCCAGGTAGGAGGTGCCCGCCTTGTAGTGCAGCACGCCTTCTTTGGTGATGGCGCCCTCGGGGGGCGAGCAGTGGCAGGGGGCGGGGCCCAGGCACTCGTCCGTGGGGTCCTCCCAGTGCACGAGCCCGTAGAAGCACACGGTGACGGCGGTCGCCTGGGGGCGAGCGGCAGAGGGGCGAGGTCCAGGCGGGCTCATGGGCAGCTGCCCCGGAGAGGCTGTACAGCAAGGCCACCCGGCAGGGAGGGCAGGCGTGGGCGGCGGCGTCCCCCTCCCGGGGCGTCCGTTTGCTTCTGGGACCCCAGGGCCAGGCTGGCACCTCTAAGACGACACCCTCGCTGCTCGCCAGGTCTCACCTCACACTTAGACTCCTGCGCCACGAACTTGGCGAGGGCCAGCTTCTCCATGGTGGCGTCGGTCAGGATGCTGGGGTACGGGGGCTCCCGGCAGCCTTTGATCATGGCCGACTTCAAAGAAGCCAGGAAGAACCTGCCCAGGGAGTGGGGTGCTGTCAGAAACACCGGGGTGGGGGTGCGCCACCCCTCCCCTGGACAGGGCACAGGCCCGAGCGCTCGCTGGCGGGTCAGGAAAACGAGGCGAGACCCGGCTGGACCAGACACAGCAGAGGGTGGGCGACGGTGCAGCAGCGGGCCAGGGCGCCGGGGAAGCCCCGACCCTCCCCGCGGCGAGGCAGGTGGCTCGTCTCATGGGTGGTCACGGGGAGGAAGTCTGGGCTGGCCCTCCGTGAGGCCCTGGCCTGCAGGGGCCTGGCGCTTTCTTCCCCGTGGTAACTCCCACCAGCCCCTCTGCAGGTCACGCGGGCCCGAGGCCATCGGAGCGGCCCTCCAGAGCTGACAGGTCGGTCCACACCTGCCGCTCTCCCCAGACTGCGGGTCACCGAGGCAACACACCGGTCTCCCCCTCTTGCACCCCACCCTCCACCCAAGGCGGGCAGATGCCACAGGGGAGCCACTCACTCGGCCAAGGTCAGGTCGGCCGTGTCCAGCAGAAACTGCTTCCTGCGGTTGGTGCACACCAGCCTCACGGTCTGCTGGTTGAGCCCCACCTACGAAGGCACACCGTCATGTGGGGAGGAAGCAGCGGGCGGCCCGGGGCTGGCCGGAGCAGGATGCACATGGGCGGCCACAGGGCAGAGCCGAGGTCTGGGGCCCGGTAGGAGGTGGTGAAGAGGTGCCTCGAGCCGGGTCCTGGGGCCCGGCGTCACGCACAGAAGCTGCTCCAAGGGAGAAGCCGGGGCCCGACCCCAGGGGCCAAGGCCGGGGCTCTGCAGCTCTGAGGGGGCCCCACCCGGGGCACACCCCACCCATAGAGCCCACACTCACCGACACGTAGTCGAGCTCATTGTAAGAGATGGCCTCTTCCACCAGGTAGGGCTTCTCTGTAGCCCCTGCGAGGAGACCCCAGCACCTGTTACCCCCAGAGGCCTCTTCCCTCCTCTGCCCCATCGCCTAAGACAGGACGCCTCTCACAAGGGACTGATCCTCACCCTGTGATCTGAGAGCACAGAGTAGGGACATGACGTGGGGGCTCTGCGGGGAGGCCCCAGGCTCTGTCTTGGGGCTTCAGGCCACCCATTCGTGGAATGCATTTTCACCAGCTCAGGAAGCTGAGCCCTTGGGTGGGGCGGGAGCTGGGGCGAGGGGGGTCAGCCTCAGCCTCCGGGCAGTGCCCGGCCTAGCCGGGGCAGCAGGCACCTTTCCGCAGCAGGTAGACGTAGCAGTCCGTGAGCAGCACGTACAGCAGCTGCAGGTTTCCCTCCATGTGCCCCGTGCTCATCCGGATCATCTGAGGGGCCGAAGCACAGAGTGGTCAGGCACTGTGGCTCTGCCCCGCCTGGCAGCACGCCTCCCTTTCGGACGGCCTGGTGGCCCAGCCCGCCTCGCCTCGCCGTGCTGGCTCTGGCTCATTCCTAGGTTTCTAGAACTTACTTTGAAGAGCTGTTCTTCATTTTCTCGAAACACATGGATCATCAGCAGGAGTAAGTGATTGTTGTCTACTCTGTGAGGACAAGTGTGGGGGGGACGGCAAGGTGTCAGGCTAAGCCAGGAGTGGGAAAGGAGATACAAGCACAGAGAAGTGATACAGGCACAGAGAGGAGATACAGGCACAGAGAGGTGATACAGGCAAAGGGAGGACATACAGGCATACAGAGGAGATATAGGCACAGAGTGGTGATACAGGCACAGAGAGGTGATACAGGCACAGAGAGAAGATACAGGTACAGAGTGGTGATACAGGCACAGAGAGGTGATACAGGCACAGAGAGGTAAAACAGGGATACAGAGGCAGCCCAGTTGTAGTGGTTGTAGCTACACCAGAAGCCAAAGTGAGGGAAGGGAAGGTCATGTCCCTTCTTACCTCCCAGCCCAGGATAGGGAACTGAGCTTTTTTAACTTGGGGGACTGAAGCTCAGTGCCCCCACTTCAAGGACCAGAAGCGTGCCTCAGCACCTGCTGCAGAGAGCCGCGCTCACCTGAACTCTGCTGGGTGGGTCATCTCAGAAGGGCTCCCCTGGCCCTCATCCACTCCAGAGTCCTCAGCGCTGCTCGGACAGGGGCTGGGCTGGTCTCGCTTGAGTTGGCAAAGAGCCTCCTGGGTCCCTGGCTCTGGGTCAGGCAGAGGCTCCTCCCCGGCCAGGGGCAATGGGGGCTCTGGTTCCTGGGTCTCTGGCTCTTGGGCCTCCCCGGGCGTGTCCTCTAGGAGCCGAGGTGCCTGTCCCCCCGCTCCTCCTGCTCCTCCCTCCTCTTCTTGGCCAGCAGTCGCAGGGCTACCAGGAACATGCGGCGGTTGGCCAGGCCCTGCAGGGTCATGGTTGCCGCCACCTGATGCAGCAGTGCTTGGACTCTCGACGGTAAAGCGGTAGAAGTCCATTGGGGCTGGGCGCCCCTGGCTAAGGTCGCTAGTGGGCGGCTTCTCCGGGGCATCCCCGGGAGAGCCAGTCCGAAAGGACTGGTCTGGCGGCTCGACGTGGGCACGCCACGTGCTGGGGTCCAGCTGCCCGTTGAGCTGGTCAATGACCTTACTCAGGGGCTGCCCTAAGCGCTCCATGGACGTGTCCTTCATTTCGGGGATAAGCAGGCTGGGCTCAGCACGTTCGCTGCTCTCGGCCGTGCTGCCGGGCTCCTCTCCCTCCTCCTGGGGGGACGCGAAGGCAGCATCTGGGGAGCCCTGCCCACGGCCCGGGCTGCGGACAAGGCTGTTGCCGCCCGCCTGCCTGGCACAGCAGTGCCGGCTGGACGGGCGGAGGGGACTTGCTTCCTCGTCTGACCCGGCCTTCTTCTTCTTGCCGGCCTTCTTCTTCTTGGTGACCCTGGGCAGCAGAGGGAGAGGGTTAACCTCCGAGCACACGGCGCCGGCGAAGGTACACGGGCCGGCCCAGAGGGGGTCCGGCCATGGGCCCTTGGAGGGCACAACCCAAGCCAGGCAGAGGCTCTGGCCTGGGTGCACCAGCAGCCCCGAGGGGTCCCCACTGCTGGCAGAGACAGGGATCAGCACTTAGAGGCACAGAAGGCAGCGCCAGCGGCACCCCGAGCAGGTCCCACGCCACGGCCGGTTAGACCCACAGCCCACTGGACCCAGCCCTTGGGATGTGGGAACGCGCAGAGCTGACCTCACTTCCCACCAAGTGTCGTCGTGGGTAGTTTAGCCAGAAATACACTCAGAGCTTGCTGGACGCAGACCCCTGGCTCCTGCTGCCTGGCTCGCAGCTGGCCAGTGTGGGCCTGGGGCTGAGCCCCTCAAGCCGC
The DNA here is from genome assembly GCA_019455555.1 of Galemys pyrenaicus. NCBI lineage: Eukaryota > Metazoa > Chordata > Mammalia > Eulipotyphla > Talpidae > Galemys > Galemys pyrenaicus. The sequence continues at coordinate 7,173,168 of JAGFMF010012255.1, read as the reverse complement.
TCAGAGCCCCCAGTGGCCTGTGGGAGTGGAACTGCTGACTCCAGTCACGGGGGAGCACCCCCAGACCAGCAAGGCCCCGAGGTCCGCCGCGCACACGGCGCCGCCTCCTGTGCAGGCTGAGTGTCCAGCGCGGGAGCCGGGGGCGGAGGGGCCGGGGGACAGAGGCCCTGGGCCAGGTTTCCCAACTTGTGCCAGCGAGTTTCACTTCCTGCTCCCTTCTATGCCTCTGTCCACACGCTGAAGTCACTTTCTTTCGATGAGTCACGCCGAACTAGAATGAGCGTGACCTCGGACAGCGTGGGTTAAGGCCCAGGAGCCGCTGGGAGAGGCGCGGGGTCCGCGGTGCGTCCTGGTCCTGGAGACTCAGGCAGGTGCGCCGCGGCCGGGCGGCCCGGGAGCCACGGGGTCTCCTGCCTGTGCCACTGCCCTCTCCCTTCCCTCTCGCTCGAAGAAATGCAGCGGGGCTGGGAGCTTTAGTTTCCAGGAAGCTGCTCGCCTGCCCTCGGGGGCCCAGGCCGTATAGACAGAAAGTGCTGCGCGGGTGCACAGGACCCCGGAGGCTCGGCCACCGCCCTCGGGCCCTCCCTGCTGACCTGATGACTTCAAGCTCTGTGCAGGTGTCCGGCAGGTCCGGGGCCTGGGGCGCCCCCCTCTCCTGAGAGGTGGTGTGCACGGGGGTGGTGTCAGAGGAGGACGCGGCCTCGGCCTGGTCTTCGTTGAAGGGGTTGTGGCGCTGCGTGGGGCTCTTGGTGGAGGCCTTGCTGCTGGTCAGGTCCGAGGCCGTGGAGCGGGGGCCGCTGACCGTGTCCGTGAAGTCTCCGTCTGAGAGGACAGGAAGCGCGGCCCCGATCAGACGCCCCCGTGGCCCGGCCCCAAGGACGCTGGTCTCGGGAGGGGGGCGAGCCCCTCCCAGGGCTCTCTGGTGGGGTGGCTGTTCCTGAGGGGGCCTAGTCCGACAGGCGTGGGCTGTATGCCCCCAGGCGGACTGGGGGTGGCGGCACCGACGCTGCGGGGCCCGGGAGCTCACGGCAAGTGACTGCACTTGAGGTGAGCGTCCCCAGGCAGCAGCCTCCAGAACGAAGCACCCGTAAAGGGGCTGGCAGGAGGAGGCGGCCGCACACCCTTAGACCCTCGGCACCCAGCCAGCCGCAAGAAGGGCACGTGGCGGCTTTTGCAGCACCACGTGGCGCCGGCAGGGCTCGGACCCTAAATCCTCGGACGTGCTCCCGTAGGGCGGATAAGAAGAAACAAGAAACGGGTCAGAGGAAAGGAGGGGCGCAGAACAGGGCAGGGTGAGAGGAGGAGCGGGGAGCCACAGGGTGGGGAGCCTGGTGGCAGAGCGGGCGAGATACAAAGGGGAAGGGAGGTGCTGAGTGGCTGCCCCAGCAGGTGTCTCGGGGCCCTGTGGTGGCGGCTTCTCCTCCCGACACCCCAGGACACTGCGGGGCGACCCTTGAGAGGGGTGCAGAGCTCAGTTTCATTCAAGCCTCAGTTTTCCACGGTCCCATCTGTCCCATGCCCAAGGGGGCTCCCGCTGGGGTGGGGCAGAGACGCTGCCTTCCAGAGGGGAGCAGCTGACCCACACACCCCGGGTCCCCGGCACAGGACCCGGGAGGAGGGAGCTCAGGGGCTTCTGGGTGGCAGGGGCAGCCCCCAGCCGTGAGCGAGGCCGGCTGTCGGGCCACCTGCTGAAGGCTAATGCAGGGGACGAAGCAGGTTCATGCCCTGTGGCCACCTGCACACACCTTGCTGGCCATTACCTGCCAGAGATGACGTGGTGAACGTGCCTCCTACCCTCACCCTGGGGGCCACTGCTGTCCGCCTCTTGGCGGGTCTTAGAAGCCACGCAGCCACCTGTGAGGCAGCACGCACCTGTCTGCTAAAGCACCGTCGCTTCACACAAGGCCAAGGAGGGGCCAGAAGCAACTGCCAGCTCTACCGGGAGAAGAGCAGCGAGACGGGGCTGTCTGCAGGTGCCCGGGCCTAAGTTCTCAGGTGCAGAGGACCCTGCCCTTATTCAGAGGCCCCAGGAGACAGTCCCGGAGGAGCCCCGAGGCGAGGCGCGCACCCCTGGACGAGGGTGTGGGTGTGGGATACCCCCAGATCTACTGGGGAGCTGCCACAGGGAGGCTGCCCGAGTCCCCACGGGTTCCAAGTTTGGAGCTGCCCTCCAATCCCGTGCTCTCAGAAGACGACGCCTGCAGGGTGACCTGTCAGCAGGCGCCAGGAGAGCTTGAGTTTTGGGGAGCTGGAGGAAAGGAAAGGTGAGGACTGCGGGGAGAAGCCTCCCCCGGCCCGGCCCGGCCGGCCCGAGCGAGCGGTTAGTTCCCAGGCCACAGGAAGCCCGGAAGGTCTGCAGAGGCCCAGCGTGTCAGTGACTGCGACAGGCAGCAGCAGCTGGGCCCGGAGCGTTAGTTGTTAGAAGGGGCGGGCGGACGAGCACCGGCATGTGCTGCAGGAGAGCTGTGAGGACGAGTGATGCTGCGGTGGAATTCCGGACTCAAGCCAGTCTTCGCCCAAGCTGAAACCCGGTCTCCACGCGCCTCTCTCGGCCCAAGGACACGATCTGCTTTCCCCGAGGCCGTATCTTATCCCCTCAAAGCTAGGCCATTTCAGACTCACGTTACTTGGGGAGTGACCACCTGTGCCCACCAAGCAGAGGTGCCGGCCCTAGTCCCCAGGGGCCAGCTCCGGATCAGCGGGAGGCGCCGGGCCCTCCTGCTCTGGGTCTGCTGGGGGCACCGACGCCTCGCGCAGCTGGGTCCCCACTTCGCCCCGGGGGAGCGGCCCCGTGTGAAGACCCAGAAGTCCTATGTTCTGGGCCAGCACAGGGCAGTGGGGGAGGAGCTCCATGGGGCGGGGTCAAGGGCAGAAAGCCCAAGCGTGACCACTGCCTGGTGGACAGGCGGGCGGGGTGACAGGCCCCATCTCAATCTGCCTTACGGCCTCAAAGAGACTCCCTGTGGGACGTTTCAGCTGCGCCTGGGCAAGTTCTTTCCTGCAACCTGAGAGAGCCGTTGGGAGCAGACTGGCACCCTCGGGCCTCTGCCTGTCTCCTCATGCTTCTGCCACGTCCCACCCGAGACTTGTCAGCCTCGTGCTTAAAGGCGCCACTTTCCAGAACAGTCTCTCTTCCCTGGGCCACCAGTGCCCACGAGCTCAGCTGCCTCCACACGTCGGGGTGCTGACTGGCTCGGGAGTTAGGAAGGCCGGACTGCGGCGTCACTGGGTGACTCTGCAACCCGCCGCGTCGAGGCGGAGGCCTGCCCGGGAGCGGGGCCTGCTCGGCTAAAGGGCAGCTCCGCTGCAGAATTCCATCTGTTAGTGCGCCAAAGCCGGCTGTGCGTGACCACTGGCACTGCTGTAAACAAAGAGCTGACTTTGGATCATGCAGCAAGCTTGGCATGGAAACGTTGCAAGACAGGAAAGAGAGTAACAGCAGACTCTGTCCCACCTTCCCAGTCTGTGCTGGGTACAGACGGCACTGCTGGAAACACATCTCCAAAATCATAATCTATAAAAACGAGGGACAAAACTGGAGATTAGAAACACAGGCAGTGGAAGGGCGGGGCTGGGGGCACAGGGGAGGAGACGCGGGGAGGGAGATACTAAACTTCCTGTATTTTTTCCAACAACCTCGGGGGTGCTTCCGGGACCCAGGTGCTGCTGAGCGTGGGCACTGGGCCAGGGGCCACCAGCCAGATGGGCGCCCTCTGGGGTGACATTTTCCAAGCCCAGATCTGGTTCTGGAAGAGCAGGCTGGGTTCCCTTCACCGAACCCTTTTCTAGCCTCGCCTTCTCTCCCTCCAGCAGGGCAGCGGAGATGAGGGGAGCCCACCGGGACACCTCCATCTAGGGACAGTCCTGGGCTCCCAGGGCCCACTCCTCTAGCCTCTTGGAGGCGGCCCGGGTCCAAACACAGGACCGAGCCGCCGCCTGCATGCTGCCGCCGAGCCGTGCGCTGGGCTACCGCGCATCTCAGGGCAGCTGCCCCAGACCTACGGGCCATGGCTTCAGCGCAAGTGAAGAAGGTCAACGTGTCAATGCTGAGGCACCTGTGGGGAGCCCTGGAGGCTGGCTGTGTGACTGAACCCCTCTTCCTGGAGAGGCGGGGCCCTGGCTTCCCCCAGGATGCAGACGGGGAAACGGCAGTGGGTCACGTGAGAGACCGGCTGCTCCGCAAGTCGCTGGGTGGAGACCCCCCCGCCCCCCATGAGCGCAGCGGGGTGCTGTTCTTGCCGGTCTCGGGTGTGCAGCGCCGTCACCCCAACACATGGCGAGGGCACGAACGGACACGTGAGAAACGGTGGCAGGTGTGCCCAGAACTCAGCCCCTCTGGCTCGCTCTTTCCAGGAGGCTTCGGGTCTTTCTGTCTGGAACCCCGGGTTGGACGCTCTTCCCACAGCGGCAGCACCAGCATCTCCAGCGGACACCGCTGTCCCCCTCACTCGGGAGACCATCCCGGGGCAAAGGGTCTCACGTTCAAAAATCCCATTTTGGCCTCTTTATCCCCAGAATCAACATTTTAGACGCAACAGGGACTTGAGGTCGTGAAGAGCTGGGAAGCGGCCGGCCTCGTGCAACTTCAAATTTCAGCCACTCGCCAGGCTTCAGGATGTCGCCCGCCAGCACCAGCCCGGCCTCCACAGGCAGGGCGGCGCCTGCTGCCCCGGCACTCACCCTCGCTGGACGGGGCGATGGCGCTGTCATCCCACTCCAGGTTGGTGGAGGTGACGGAGTTGAAGGAGTTGAGCGACAGGCTGTCTGAGCCATGGACTGAGCTGGGAAGGCGGTCCTCGAAGTCCAGCAGGTACTGAGGTTTGTAGTAATCGGGCATGTAGGGGGCCAAGTCTAAGTAGGGGGCGTCCTGCGGAGGAGAGGGTGCAGACAGTGGAGCAGAGGTTGTGCGGGCCCCAGGCCTGCACACAGATGCCGGCCGCCGCCTGCCGCAGCCTCCAGGGCCAGCTTCCTTCCGGAGGGCGGTGGGCTCAGACAAGCTGCTGCCCAGAGGCGTGCAGACAGTGGTGGCCCTGGCAGCGGTGGGCTCCAGGCCAGCAGAGATGACAGCCCTGCGGTGCCCTCTGACCCCCTCGGCCACTTTAGGTCAGAGCCGCTCATTCTCTTCGACGTCTACTACTTTTCAGGGGCCACGTTCCTTCTGCAGCCCCCGCTGATGGGGCAGGACCAAGGGGGTGACCTGACTGACAGCGCAGCTCCGCCACCTCCGTGAGCCCGAGCCCAAGAGGCGCCCCGGCCTCGCCGCTCCTCCTGGGCCAGCCTGCCGTCTGCGGCGCTGACTGTGAGGGAGGCGGGCAACGTGGAGCTGACGGCTCTGCCGCGGCCCAGGAGGCCTTGCCCTCGCAAACCATCACGTCCTAAACACGAAGGCAGGACTCGAGCGCTAACAGACGGCAACCCCGGACTGAGACAGGCACACCTCCCGGGACCAGGAATTCTGGCTTTAAACAGACCAAGAGACAACCAACCCCGCCTGACTGCTTCCCGCACCTCCGCCGATGGGCAATAAGCAGGTCACACTCAACGGGGCCTCGGCCGTGAAGCTGGCTGCCCCCACCCAGCCTGGGTCCCACAAGGAGGGTCCCCTGTGTCTCACCAGGTCCAGGTCGAATCGAATGAACTCCAGCCCAGACACCAAGGTCAGGAAGAGGGCCAGGTGGTCGTGGCTGCAGACCAGGGCGTTCCTGTGGGGCGGGGAGGGACGCAGGCTCCGTCTAGCTGCCGGCCATGCCCATACCAGCAGGCCAGCTGCGCTGAAACTTGACCTGCGTCACCCCCACTCCCTGGAGGGCACCCAGCTGGGCTGCACCGCCCTTCCCTGCGCACTCCCTCTGGGTCCAGGCCACACTGCGCGTGACTCCGGACACGGGCCTGAGCCTCAAGCTCCTCTGGCTCTCAGGAGCCGCTATAAATGCTCTGTTCCTGCAGCTGCTCCTGCAAAGGTCGAACATTCTCGCTGGGTCTGAACCTGGGTGAAGGAGGAGCCGAGCACCAAGCAGCCTCAGCCGAGCCTGTGCGCGGTGCACCCCCACTGAGGTCAAGAGGCCCCAAAGACTCGGCGAGGACGGGTCCCCATCATGCGACGCCGGGCCAGGCCTCCGGGGCGCCACATGGGACAAAAGTGGGTGGCACAGGCTGCTGGGGGCTGTGGGGTCCAGTGACACCACCAGGGACACTCACTTGACGTAGTACTTATGGAGCAGACCCAGGTTCTCCTGGAACAGCCGCAGGTAGCTCTCCAGGGAGTTCTCGTTGAGGGCCAAGTACAGCCAGGCCCGGCCTGCGAGCAGAGGGCAGGAGTAAACTGGATGGACGTTTTGTTGTGGTGCGGTTTCTGGCCCAGCAAGAGCAGGATGGGAAGGACAAGTGGCCGGGGACCAAGCACTCCAGCTTTCTCTCTGGTTCGAGCGGAGCCCTGAACTGTGCCCCGGGTCAGACCCTAGCCTGGCGCCAGCTGGGAAACTCCAAGAGGAGGGCAGCCTGCCAGCTGGGTCGAGGAGTGCCAGGATGCTGTGTGGCTCTGCAGGCAAAGACCGACCCCAGCTCGGGAAGAGAAGCAAGACTGGGCTCAGCTGGGCAGCGAGGGGAGTCCGGTTCTCCCCCACATCGCAGTACCTATCACCCCAGCTGGTGCTCAGCTACATAAAACTCATATGGAGGGTGAAGAGAGGCCTTGCTGAGGGTGCTGGCATTTAACCCCACTGCCACTGGACACCCCAGGGTCACACCCCAGGTCATCAGCCTCCCAGGGGCTGACCTTGAGGCCACACCTGAGCCCCCATCCGCCCGCAGGGAGGGCAGAGCCGGCCTTCCCGAGCGCCGACCTGGCACTACTCACTGCGCCCCAGGTTGGTGGCCACATGCTGCAGCACCTCGATCTGCTTGATGGCTTCCTTCCGGGTGAGGTGCACCACGAGCACCCAGTAGCCAGACGAGAGGTCTTGCAGTCTGAGAAAGTGGGACGGCAGCTGCTGAGACCTAACGGGGCCACCCCGGGAAGCTGCAGTCGGCTGGTCCGGCTGCTTCCGTGGGGGTCAAGTGAGGTCAAGGCCATGGAATGCCCTGGGGCCCACGGGCAGCCTCCACACCGCGAGCACCCTGTTCCCCTCGTGTTTGCCGCTAACTACAGACGGGCCGTGTCCCACCTGACCGAGACAGATCTTTCTGCCAAGGGAGAGAGGAAATCAAAGGCAGGCAAGGGTAGAGGCGTCTCTCTGAGGGCGTCTGGGCTCGGCCACGCCCCAGAGTGCCCTCAGGTTGCCCGACACGCGTCCCCTTACCCATACAGCAGGGCGTGGTCCAGGTGCTCACACAGACGCTGCAGGACCTTGTCGTGGTTCCGGATGGCCGGCGTCTCATCCTCGCAGGCAGCAAAGTAGCTCTGTAGCTGGAGGGAAACAGATAGAAGCAGATATCGAGAAGGGTTAGAGCAGTTCTGGAACCAAGAAGGTCACTGAGAAAACTAGCACAAGCTGTCCGGGGCTGGGCCACGTGCTGCGTGCCTGCTGTTCGCCCCGGTCTGCAGTTCCAGAGGGCAGAGGCCGTGTCCCGAGACCACGCTCCCCAAGAGCTGTGTTCTCAGAGCCCAGCGCCCGCACGGTGTCCACGAGCTGGACACGATGACCGCTTGATGCCGGCGAGGGATGCCGGCCCCCAAGAAGTTCCCACGAGCTCTGGTCTTTGAGCCAGGGCCACTGGGTGGCACCATTCCGGCCAGGGTCAGCCACGTGATGAACCCCCGACCCAGAGTGTGCACCCCCATTCTGGGGCTGCCCTGTGTGTGAACCAGGGGCTGACGGAGGGGCGCCTGCTCCGGCCGCCTGAGGCCAGAGGGACACGGGTGCCTGACTGAGGAGCCTGGCGAGGCAGGGTAGGTCGAGCTCTGCCGAGCCCACGGACGCAGTTCCTAGGCGAGACAGGCCCGTCCTGGGCAGCAGGAGCAAGGCCACGGGCTGAGGCGCTCAGTCCACGAAGAAAGCCAGACGCGCCACTGCATTTGTGGCCTGTCTGGGGGCAAGGCCTTCAGGTGAAAGGTCTTTCTGGCTTCATTTCAGCCACACTCTGCCCTTCTCATGGCCAGGAGCGGGAAGAGCACAAAGCGCGCCCGTCCTGTGCTCAGATCAGGTGTGAGTTCATGGCCGGGCAAACATGCTCTGAAGCGTCTTCTGGAAGCAGTGCGGGGACGGCGGCAGCAGGCGGGGTGCGTCAGCCTCCCCAGAGCACAGGCTCTCGGCGCGAAGCCAGCCATTCAGCGCCCACGACACAGATGGCCTCTTCTCTGGGGCCCCGAGCTCTCTAGAGGCCCCGCGGGCCAGGGCCACCTCAGGGCTGCAGGGTCTGACCTCCCTCGCGGGGCGGGCAAAACAGAGCCCAGAAGGGAAGGCTCCAGACCAAAAGGAAGAGCCACGGCCTGTGGAATGGCACAGGCCCTCTCGGCCGCGGCGGAAGCACCCCACGCCTTACAACTGAGCGCCGCGGCAGCAGGGGCCAGATTTTAACTTTTTAAAAATTTCAAAACCCGAGTGACTCAGATCAGCGTCTCCCATGACGGAGCTGGCAGGACCTCTCTTGAGCTGGTCTCCTTTACTGAAAAACAAGAGGCTTTCCATTCTCTTGATTATAAGTCTATCCCAGCTGGCCGTGACATTCTTATTTATTCATTTTATTCATTTTTAAACAAGGCAGGTGGCTCGAGTCACTAGACCGGAGTCCTTTACGATGATTCAGCTGCGGGAGGGAGCCGTGGCTAGAACCAGGCCCTTTTCTCAGATCAAGGCACTTTTAAAAACGTATCCCGGGCCTCCCTGGTGGCGCAGTGGGTTGGGCAACGCACTATGAAGCAAACCGCAGCCACTGCAGCATGAGTTCGAGCCCTGCCGCCGGTCGGGGAGGAGACCCACATAGCGCAGCAGACCTCTCTCCTGCCTCGCCCGCTGCTCCCCTCAGCAGTGTGTTCCAGTCCATCTGCCTGTTCTGCTCCCCGCTCTGTGTCTGGTGAACCCTCTCACCGCCCTGGATTCTGGCCTGTACCGCAGCTCTTGGATGTATAAATAAATAAATCTTCAAAAAACAAAACAAACAACAACAAAAAAACCATATCCCTACGACATTTGCTCATCATAAAAAGACAAGCAAAACGATGTATAAAGACCTGCTCGCCTGTCCCTACCATCAGCAGCGCGTGTGGGTCCTCCCAGGCGTTTCCTGCACGCACACTCCAGAAGACTGAAATAGGGTTATGCTGTGTTAATGACTCTGAAACTTGCTTTTTCCCTTAACTCAGCGATGCATCAAGTGCACATTTCCACGTCATTACACACAGATCCACTGTATTCTTTTCCACAGCCACATTGTGCTCGAAAATATGCTCTCCCACACTTCAGCCCAGCCCCATCAGCACACTGCTGTCTCCAGTTTTGTTTTCCCTTCAGCTAAGAAAGCAGAAGGGATGACTAATTGTACACGTGTTACATTCAGCCAACTGAGAACAGAACTAGTGCAGAACGTCACAGGTCCATGGTGACGGATGCTCTAGATTCACCGAGACAAAGCTTTAGACGGGAGCATGCGGCCCAGCACCTCGTGCAGCGTCCTTGGCCCCTGGCTTCCCTGTTTCTGCTCCCGCGGCTTCCATGGCTGCTACTGATTCACTTGGACCTCGGCCTCGCCTTTCTTCTTCCACGCTTCAGCCTGCGCATTCGCTTCTTCCTCCGTGGGGCGGAGGCGTCAAGGAAGATGGCGCTAAGGCCGAGAGCTGTCTTCAGTTTTTTGGTCCCACATATAACATCGCAATCAGCACCCCGGGTGCCGTGGGGACTTCTGCACAGGAGCACTCAGGGGCGTGCAGGGCTGAGGGACATGAATATTTACAACTTGGGCAGGCCACTTGTCTTTCTAAAATGCTGGACTGATTTATACTCCGATCACGCTGTCAACACTGGATGTGGTCACTGGAAGTAACTTGCCAGTTCCAATGGTGCAAAATAGAACCCAATTGTTTGAAGCTGTACTTCTCTGCTCACTCATGCCGCTGAAGAGTCCTGGCTGCCTGTTTCCTTCTCATTGATCTGCTGCAGCAATTTGATCCTTAGGATTTAACTCTGTTGCTATGTTTTTGCTTATCGACTGACCTTTCAGTTTTGCTTACGGTATTTTTTTTTTCTATTGAGAAATTGTTATTCTTATGTAGTGAATTTAAATCTTATCTGCAAATTTTCTCTGCAGTTTCGCATTTTTCCCAGTCTAATATTTATCCTCCTATAGTCTCAGGTCTTTTTGTTTTCTTTTTCAAATGTTTAGATCTTTACTTCTGTGTAGCATGAGGTAAGGATTCAGCTTTATTATTCTCTGGATGGATAACCCATTTCCCGCACTAATCAATGGCCTTTTACTGATCTGTGATGCAATGCCATCTTTTATCTGTTCCTGTGCCACTGTCCTTTTAATCATTTCCACTTTAATGCATCATTTTTATATGGGCGGAACAAACCTATCCCATCCCCCTAGTATTTTACTAAACTGTTTTGATTATTCTGGCATATTCTTTTGGAATCAAATTTCATTTCAATTAGATTTGGAGTAATCTAATAATCTCTGAATCCAGAGATTATTTGGGGGAGAAATGGTATCTTTGCAAAACTGACTTTTTTTAATCCAGAAAGATGGAGGCTTTCCCTGCCCCCATTTATACAGTCTCCTTTTAAATCCTTTGCTAGATCCTGCATATTAATTTCAAGGAGGGTTGCCTAGATGGTCAGGGAACGAGCAGCCCGGGGCAATGTCTGCCCAAGCCCAGCAGAAAGCGCACCAGGGGGCAGGGGGCGTGTCTAGCGTCCGGCTTTGCTGCCACAGACTCGGGCACCTTTGGCAAATGACTTAGTCCTCTAGCTCTCATGTTTTCCCATCTGTAAAGTGGGCTGAAAGTACTGTTTAGAGGGGCCTCCCTGGTGGCGCAAGGGGTTAAGGAACGCACTATGAAGCAAACTGTGGCCGCTGCAGTACAAGTTCGATCCCCCAGCCAGGAAGGGGACCCACCTGGCGCAGCAGACCTCTCCTGCCTCCCCGCTGCTCTCCTTGGCACTGTGTTTCAGTCAGTCTGCCTGTTGTGCTCCCTGCTCTGTCTCTGGTGGATTTCTCTTAGCCCCACACCTCTGACCTGTACCCCAGCTCTTGTATGCATAAATAAATCTTTAAAAAAAAAAAAAAGGACTGTTTAGAGCTGAGCCATTGGGTGTATGTGGCCAATTAAATTCAAATTAACCAAATTTATTTTAAACAAAATAAAAAATTCAGCCCCCGCAGTTGCACTGGCCACATCTCGGACGCCTCCGACAACCACAGGTGGCCAGTGGCTATGGCGAGGCAGTGCGGACACAGGACACGCCCGGCAGCACACACGTTCTGCCACAGAACAGGGCTGGCTGACGGGCCAGCGCTATGAAGTGAGCAGACCCACGGTCCAAGGCCGCAGCAAGTGCTCGAGGGACAGCGGCCACTGTGAGGAGTGTCCTTAGTCACACCGCTGACCCCCCCCCCCCCCCCCGCNCCTTAGTCACACCGCTGACCCCCCCCCCCCCCCTGGCTAAACGCCGGGCTGGCAAAGATGCAGGGACGCGTGTAGTCTCGAGAAGAAGGCTCTGTCCCCCGGGGCACCAGCAGGCCCAAACTGACTCCCTAAGCACTCTTCCACAGCACGCAGGTGAAGCTGTGCCGCCACTCAGGGGACCGGCAGATCCGAGTCGGCGCGACCAGCCAGCACAGTCCTGAGGGCAGCGGGAACCGCCGAGCCGACGGCAGGACTTTGGGAGTTCTCTCACAGAGAGCTCGTGCTTTGGACGTTGGCGGCGAAGCAGGACACAAAGGCAAACAGCAGAGCTGCCGTTCCCTAGCCACTGGCAGGCCGCGGCGGGGCTGTTTACTGCACACCAAGACCAGCAGGCTCTGGAAGAGCAGGAGTGGGAGGAAAGCAAACATGAGGAGGGCCGCTGAGCAACAGAATTAATGGAACGAGCATAATGAATACAGTTCGGTCTGATGCACAATCACCCACCTTCATGCCGGGTGACTCTTCGGTCACACACAGCACCTGCGGGGGGCGCTGTACCGGCTGGAATCAGAGCCTTCGCTTAACTGAGCACGCACTGTGTGCCCTGGGAAGGCGCAGAGCGCTTATGTGTGGGTTCTGGGGCCAGGCAACTTGGATCTGAATGCAACTGACTCACTGTGTGACGGTGAGTAAGCTACTTAACCTCTTTCAACTTAGTCTCTTCATCTGTGAAAGTGGATTAGTCACAGCACTTTCCCTATAGGTGTTGGAGGGTCCAGAGAACACTTACACCACGCTGTCCTTGGACACACTGACTATCAGCAGCTACGAGGATGATGCACCTCATGAACATGGCTTAGCTGAATCATCACGGCAACTCCGTGAAGAAGGCCTCAGAGCTACTGAGCAGGAGAGCCCAATTTAATATATTTTTTTAAAGATTTATTTTTATTTATGCACACAAGAGCTGGGGTACAGGCCAGATGGGGAGAGAGGATTCACCAGAGACAGAGTGGGGAGCAGAGCCGGTGGATCTACTGAAATACACTGCAGCGGGGGAGACAGGAGAGGTCTGCTTTGCCATATGGGTCAGCCCCCGGCCAGGAATTGAACTCGTGCTGCAGTGGCTGCGGATGCTTCATAGTGCAGAGACTTTAACCCCTGGCCACTAAGGAGACCCAGAGCCCAATTTTAATTCCATGTCTTCTCATCTAACCTGGATATAAGAACTCTGAATGAATAATGTATATTATATATGCATAATGTTATACTGTATTCAATCCCTTCTAATGTGTTGTAGGAGAACTCAAGAAAGAGAAACACAGAGTCACCCCCTCCCTCTTTTAAGTTTCAAGGGCGGAAAGTCTGTGGTGAGCACGAGCTCGCTGTGTCCTGCAGTTCTGCTTCTCAATGGCAGACCGAGGAGGATGCTCGCGTGGCTTCTCGAAGAGAAAGCTGGCCTACCACATTCTCCATCTCTCTGGACACCGGCACCCTCCCCAGAGTGAGGAAGTGCTTTGTTGGGTTAATACAAGCCACAGCTGCTCGGGGGGAGCCTTCCCACTTCTGAGCTGCTGCTCTGCCAAGTAATTCCGAATGTTTCCTTTCTGTCCAGGCAGACTGGGGGAAAGGCAGAGAATTTCACAGTTAGGAGGCATCTAGAGCAGGGGATGGCAAACTATGGCCAGTGGGTCCGGCTCCTATTTTTGTCAATAAAGTTTTATTGGAACACAGCCCGCAGCCCATTGTTTTGTATTGTCTCCAGCTGTGGATTTCATGGATCTGGAGAATTCTCTCACCTCCCCTGTCTCTGGCCTGTACCCCGCTCTTGTGTGATAAATAATCTTAAATGGCATGTGAACCCGCGGGACTGGACTGCCCTTTGGGGTTACAGTCAGGGAAGAGTTCAACCAGAAGAGGGGACCTTATTTGGGTACTGTTTCAAGAAAACGAGGTATTTTTTTAAAAATGATGTTGATGAGGTTAATTAGAACTTGAAAACTGAGTGTCTGATGACATTAAGGAAGAATTAAGACGTGATGGTGGTACTGGGCTATGCTAGAAAAGGCAGAGCCCTCATCTCTGATGTGGACTGAAAGATCTACAGATGTCTGGGGTCTGCCTCAGGGTAACCAGGGACCAGAGCGCAGGGGACACAGATTGCTCATGACACGCAAGCGCTATATTTGGGTGTCAGCATGCCGTTCTCCCTCAGAAGAGAGGGGGAGAGGTGGGGCCTCCCTGGTGGCGCAAGGGGCTAAGCACTGCGCTATGAGCATCCGCAGCCCCTGCAGCAAGCGTTTGATCCCTGGCCAGGGAGGTGGCCCACATGGCACAGCAGACCTCCCTGCTCCCCCGCTGCTCCCCTCAGCAGTGTGTTTCAGTCCATCTGCCTGTTCTGCTCCCCGCTCTAACGCTGGAGAATCCTCTTACCCCCACACCTCTGGCCTGTACCTCAGTTCTTATATGCATGAATAAATAAATCTTAAAAAAAGAAGAGAGAGAGGAGGGAGGGAGGGGCAGGAGGCAGAGAGAAGTGGGAGTGGACGAGTGGAGAAAGGGAGGGTGTGCCTTTGACCGGTTTTGCCATAAAGTCGGCAGGAATGGGGTAGAGGAGAGGAGTCGGCCCTCCACTGAACAAAACAGAGGGATGAGAACCACTGCCCCAGGGGCGGGTGGCTTCAGACGGAGCCCAGGCACAGGCAGGCTGTTTGAAGGCAGGAAGATGAAGACGTTCTCATCAGAAGAAAACGTTAAAGTAAGTAAGGTTATCTGAGAATGAAGGGGGACTAAGGTTTAAAGGGATTTGTGCGTGTGTATTTCAAACAGGTTTCTTAAGATCCTTTTAGCTCAGGCCTCCATCTCAAAAGCATGCTCCAGCCCACACCCTGAGCTGGTTAAACTGCTCTCCCTGCTCCTGAGTTCCCGGGTGCCCCAGGGCCAGGAAGAGCTGGACTTGGCCCACCCCAGTCTCAAAGCCACAGGAGGTCGCTGCTCCCCGTCCAGTGCTCCGGGAGGCCAGGCACCACCAACGCGCCATGCCCGGTGGCTGCGGGCACGTGTGGGTGGCGCACTCCAGGGCCGAGAAGTGCCTGACGCAGAGCGTCGCGTCAGGGCTGGCACACTGCTGCGCCACCTGCTCCCTCTGTCTCACGGCTCTCGGAGACACCCAGCCATGAGATGACTTCTAGTTCTGTGATGGCAAGAAGCCCTCCAGCACTGGCCTGACAGGTAACGCAGAGAGAGCTGTGAAGGCCACAGATGGCCCGATGCCAGTAAGACGGTCATGGTCTCCTTCTTTCTCCCGAGACTGGAGGGGGCCTCTGTGATGCCGCCCAGCGGCCGGGACATCTGGAATCTGACTCGGCCACTACTGACAGGTGCGGGAGGGGAGGCTACTGGGGGAGGCAGTTCCCACTCCTCTGTTTGCAGAGCAGAGTGAAAGCTCTGCCCAGCAGTGGCAGGCCGTCGGGCGGACTGGACAGGCGGGCTTGTGACGTGCCTGTCTGGCCCGCCTGACCACTGCAGGCGCTGCTGGGCCCGCCCCTTCCAGCTGGGCCAGCAGAGAACAGGCCCGTGGGCTCCGCTCTGGAGAAACCTGCTGTCCCTGCTCTGCCCGCTGCCCAGGGAGGTCCCCAGGTAACAGCAGTCGCCCCAGTGCTCCACGGAGACCGAGCGTGCCCAGAGGACGAACGCTTGGAACAGCAGCTCCGGCAGGTAGAGGAGGTGGCAACCCAAAAGCAGAAAGGACCCCAGCTGAGGGAAGGAGCACCTGACCTCAGATCACCTCTTTGAAAAGTTAAATCAAGGATGGCCCTGGTTAAGTGAGCCCAGCTCACACCTGGAGCCGCTGAGCTGCAGGGCCCGGGGCGCACCAGCCCTGAGGCTGCCTCTCAGGGCCCAGGGGCTTTCTGCCTAGTGACAGGTTGTGTTGTCAGGCGGCCCATGGGGCGCCTGCAGCTCCATATACCCCCGATGACTACAGTGCTTCTGGGGTGTGCTCCTAACTTATTTTTTTAAAGATTTATCTATGCATATAAGAACTGGGGTGCAGCCCAGATGTGCGGGGTGGGGGATAAGAAGGATCACCAGAGACAGAGTGGGGAGCAGAACAGGCAGAGAGACTGAAATCCACTGAAGAGGGGAGCAGCGGGCGAGGCAGGAGAGGTCTGCTGTGCTGTGTGGGTCAGCTCCCTGGCCGGGGATCGAACTTGTGCTGCAGTGGCTGTGGATGCTTCATACTGCTGATACTTAACCCCTGGTTAAGTATCCCACTTAACTTAAGTTGTCCCACCGGGGAGGCCCTGCTCTCCTACTAAAAATTCCTGCCCTTCCTTAACCTGGAAAAGATTTCAGTCCCAGAGAAACGCAAGGACAGTGGATTCCTGAATTGGGGGCCCCACAGTCCCCTCTGTAAGAACCAGTCGGAGTGCCTGGGACTCAGACACCCTCCCCGCGGTGCTGTGGTGGGCACAGGAACGCTGTCCTCAGCTGCTGACTGCCCGGGGGGGGTGTGGGCCCAGCTGGGTGGCGCCCCACATAACGGGTGTGCTATTTGTTGACCACTGGTCTTTAGGCAACTTGGATGAAATTCATGCTTCTTAACCATCCATTTGCCACTGACACCCCCAATTATACAGCTTTCTCTCCCCACCTCCCAGTTGCTGCTCATTAGCCCCTTTGCTGGAAGCTGGCAGCTCTCCTTGCTGGCATCTCCATGGCAAGGTATGCAGGGGGGAAGCACATGCTTGAATTATCTGTGGATTTCCTTTCTTCGTGCTTGCGCTGGGCGGAGGAACAACCAACTGCAGCAAAGGGGACTAGCCGAACTGGGGCAGGTCTCTCGGGTAACTGGACACAAAAGGTTTCCAAAAGCAGCTAAGTGCTCCTCCTTCCCGGAAGGGAAGTGTCCCGGCCCCAGGGTACAGTTGCCCAGTCACTCTGCCCCAAACTCAGCACATGAGACACTCAGCACCCCTTCCAAAGTGCGGGGGGAAACGGTCAGAGGCTCTGCTGAGAGTTGCCCGGCAGACACCAGCAGCCTACACTGCAACCCACGGCTGCAAGGACGAGAGGCCCACGCGCCTCTACTCTGTTGCTCCATTGCTGGGTGGGGGAAGAGCTGGCAGAAACCCTGCCTGTTTTCTGGGGCCGCCAACTCAGTGCAGTGTGCGGCGCTGGGGGAGGACGAAGGGAGTTTTTCAAAGTCTCATTGGACCAGCCTTTCAGGCCTGGAGCTTCCACTGGCTCTGTGTCATCTTTCACTTCCCTTTTCCTTGCTGCACCTACAACATGACCTTGTTACAGGGCAGGGAGAGGAGCACCCCAGAACCCCCAAGCCTGCCTTTTTTGAATGGGTTCTGCCATCCGCCGCATTAAGACAAACATATAAAACTTTTAATGGAAAGGAACTTTAATACAACTAGGGTACAATAAAGAAAGAACAAAGAATATAGTTAC